>JAPMOR010077093.1:179405-365708 GCA_026543865.1 Argiope aurantia
GTATCCTGGTTTAGTTACTGGACTGCTAACCGAAAGGTCCCAGGTTCAATCCTTGCGCATTCGTGTACCGCCTCAAAAGCTTCATATTACTCACGTAGTTGCTAATAAAGCCATGAAACTTACTGAGTGAAGCCAGCTTCATACAGAAACTGAGGAACTTGAGTAGTTTTACCACTGCCAGTCTCACCATGAATTATAACTACAGGATTTTCTTTGATAGCTTCAATAATAGACTGCTCTTCACAGTAAACTGGGAGAGCTTCTCTGGCAGCCTGGGTGAAATAAGAAAGAAAGAAACAGCAACAATAAATGTACACTTCTAGCCCAGAATATAATTGCATTATAATGTTTTAGGATTGATTTATAAATCTATAATTTTAAAATGTGCTCTTATTCAAGTTTTAAATCAGTGCAAAAATAGTTTTCTATGATAATATGCTTAATGAAGGAAATATTAAAATTTTGATTTAAAAAAAAGTCAAATATACTTAAAATTTCGAGAAACCTTTTCATAATGAAAATTTTCTATCTAAGAAGTAACTATCTGCGAGATTTAAAAGCCCAAAGTCCATTGGTATGGCTTGTCAACCATTTTGAACAATTTTTACATTTTGTAATTTACATGCAATATTATAGCCTACAAGCATTATCATGTAAATAAATTTAATGAAAACTAATTTTAAAAACTAACTTTTATTACAGTGTTATTACTCTTTTCATTATGTTTTAATTTCAATCTTTAGTTGATACCTAAGCATTATAAATGTTATGGAATAAGAATTTCACTTTTTTCCGAAATTCAATAATCAGTGGTGCCACTCAAGTGGAATAAAAATTTCTTTAAATTAATTAATTAATTGAAAATATTGTGAGAGTGTAATGTAATTTGGAAGCAGATGTATACAGAATTTTAAAATTATAATAAATCAGGATGTGGAAGGTACAAAAATCCATCTTTGTAAACATAAAACAAGTTGTAAAAAAAATTTAGTTCTTAAATTCTAATAAATATTGTGGAAGTAATTAATAACAATCAGAAAAAGTTTATATAGTAATGTAATCAGTATCCATACAAAATAAAGCACTTTTTCACAGTCTCTCATGAGATTTATGCAAAACTATGCATTAATGAAAACAAACATATAAGAAATGAAAGCATGACAAGTGCAATGATAGCAAATAGGTTCCAGTATCAACAATTAACCTTTGTAACACTCAAAATAAAGGCTATTTCAAGCAATTTTCACTTTACTTATTATTTAGGCAATGTGTTTTTTAATTATACTAAATTTCTTTTTCATTATATTTGTTTAGTACACTTTATGTGGTGTTTTTTATTTTATTTAACTTGCTAACAATGAAACCCTATAGTGTCTCCCTCTTTACACTTATGAATTTATGTTCTATTTCAAAAATGTTCATTTTTATGTATTTAGAATGCATTTGAAATTTGTTCTGTGATTTTACAAACAACTTGTATAATAATATTTCTGCAACATAATTTCAATTAATTCAAATTTTAAAAACTGAAACATACATAAACCATGAAAGAGAAAAAATCTATACAGTTTACATACCTGAATTTCAGATTTTCGGTTAACAGGTATAAAAACAGTAGGCATAATTTCAACTTCTTGAGTTCTTTTCAAATTAAGCATCTTTTCTTCGGGCTCTTTAACTGTGCTCACAAGATGCAACTGATCATCTTTTGAATTTTGAGTTTCTATTGAATCAATTTTTTCTAATTCAATGCCCTCAACAACTTTTCCAGAATGTATCTGTTCTTTTTCTATATTTGCTAAATCTGTCTCTGTACTGTCTTTTTCACTCTCCCCTGAATCTGAAATTTCTGAATCTGAAGAAAAAGGCATGGATTTGGCATCCAACTTTGCTTTTTTGTTAGCTCCTTTGATAGTATTTATTTTCATAGGCCTTTTGAGTGATGCTTTTTCAGAAGAATCATAAACTACTCTACAATAAAACAGAATACTTTTATAAATTAATAAAAAAAATCTTTTTTAAAAATGGGTTTATAAGTTAGATCAAAGCTTCTAAATATATTATATTATTTTTGAGTTGTTCAATTCTTATAAAAAAACAATCAATAAATGCAAAATTGAGTACTTTTAACAGACATTAATATTATATATATATATATATATATAGTTTATTTCAGGATTCTGAAACTAGCACTTTTAATGCTTGCACTTCATTAAAGAGTGGTATACAGAAAGGTGTGTAGCCTCCTAATTCTGCAAGCAATCTTTCACCCTATTAATAAATCTAAACATCTACTTCTTTCATTTTCTCTTTTGCTTTTTTTTTTGACAAATTAAAGGCCTTTTGAAGCCTGCAAAAGCATGGAGAGTTTCAAAATCCGAGAATGAACAGCATAATCTACAATATCTGGTACAGCCCCTTAAAATTGGTGCATATAAAACTGGCTACAAGCCATGCAGTAGAATAATGTGCAGCATAAAATTTCAGTTTAAGAAAATAGTTTTTAGATATTTTGTATGATAGGAATCTTATGAATGAGCTGAAAAAAAAAGATGAAATTTTTGATTAAATACAACAATAATAATGTATGAATATTCTTGACAATCATAAAAAATATTAATAAATCACGTTCAGATAAGCTATTAATTAAAAAATAAATATAGCTGGCAGTTGCAAGAAAACCTCACAGAATACTTAATAGCCTTCATACATGTTTGAAATGAATAAAAAAAGCCAATATCAAAATTAGTTAAAATGAAATAAATTCAATTATTACATTAATTCTCATGAATAAAAAATAATATTATTAGCTATTATGTACTATCAAATTTTCACAATAATATATGTTTATATCTTGTTATGGTGGAAAGTTTTATTTACAATTGAATAATAAAGACAAAATATTTTTTATTATTATTATAGACATTTCATTTAGGATGCACTGAATCTTAATTAGAAAATGCATTTAAGTCTAAATGGAACAGTTTTCACCAGTGTGCTAGGAAGTTATTTCAAGTTTGTTTCGAAAGAATCAGGGACAGTGCAAATATTTTCGTTTCTTATTTGCATGGAAATTACAAAATTTTAAAAAGGTTTTAATCTAATGGATCAGAATTAACATGATATATACTCATTATTAAATTTCACAACTTTATGACAATCATTATATCATAATAATAAAACAACCAAATAAGGCAAATTAATGCCTGAATTTTGGTGGCAGCACCCTATTTTTCAATTAAATCATCTAGTGACTGGTAAGATTTTAAATGAGACTGAATAATTATTCAGACATTATAAATAAGAATAATTATTCAGACAATGTTAAGCACCATCTTGAATCCAGTAAACAATAAACTGATTTAAAAATAAAATTATTTGCAAATTCTTCTATACAATAACTGTAAATATAGGATTAATTAATTTATAATAATGCATTCAGTACATTCTTCAAACTAAAATGTAAATTTTTACATAAATAAAATGTATAATTTTATTTTACATAAAAATATTTTTTAACTGCTTTGAAATATGAATTTTCTATTGTCATCATTGAAATTTAAATAAAATGAAAAAAATAAACAAATGATATTTTTGTTATAAGAAGGAATGAACAATTGTTGATAACTGCAGAACTAACTGATAAGAATGCTAAAAATTTCTAAAACAATTTGTAAGCTAGATACTGTAACTTACTTTCCCTTTTGTGTTGGATAAAAGTTTGTGAATGCCACTCCCCAAACTTTTTCATGCACAATCTAAAGGTGTTATCCTGGAGAACATTGTGCATGGTATTAGCATACAATAAATATGAAATATTAACTTTAGGTATGAATTTAACATTTTTACTGAATCTTATCATGTGTTCTTTGGCGAGTTTACTGACAATTAATTCTCGATGTGTAATTAATAGTACCCCAAAATCAACTTTGTGTGTTAAACACATTTTCCCAAACCAATTGAAACAAAAATTTGATACAAAACTACACTTGTTCACACAAAATTCCTTATATTTAAGTCACTGCATTTTTGTTATCCTATTTTTTCAATATTAACTGCAAGAGACATAAATAACTGAGGGCCAATGTGACCACCACCATAAATGTTTAGGTGCCAAGTTCATAAAAAATGTTATAAGTATCTCAGTTTTAAAGATTAAAACAAAATGTTAAAAGAAGCACCCCCATAATAACTCTATCAACAAAAATAATGTAATGTACTAACAGTAGAACATGTACCAAAAATTGAAATCTCTTAATACAGAATAATAATTTAATAAATTAAAAAAAATAATCCATATTTTACTCATACCTTTTCAATCCATATGTTTGCATACAAGAGGTGGATGTAAGTTGTTGCAACTCTTCTGGTTTTGCTTGAACTTCTTTTAGCTTTTCAAGTAATTCATTCCTCTAGATACAAGTTTTAAAAAATAAAATTCAGTAATGGTATGAAAATGAATTCTAAAAAATTATTTCACATACTATTTTTCATTTTTTACAACTAAATTAACCCAAATCGGCAAAGTAAGAAAAAAAAAAGGCAATTTATATTTTTTTTCCCCATAAAATGTTGTTTTTCATAACTTTTAAATTTTTGCATTTTGTTGGAAATTAAAGTATCATTAATATAACGCAGTAATAAGAATAAGAGATATAGATAAGATTATATCTACTAATAATAAAAATGAATGTATGTGTACTGATGTTCAACAGACCAGACCTAATTTACAGCTCTGAATTTGGTACATTAAAAGCTGAAAATGTACAACTTTTTTTTTGAAATTTAATTAATTAAAAATTATTGGCATTTTTCTGTGATAATTTTCAAAAATATTATAATATAAAAATAAATTCTTCCTAATTTCAAAATTTACAAAATTGACTTAATTATATCAGTTAAATAGCCATGCAAATTTTTCCTGGATTTTGTCAAATTTTGAGAAATATTTTTTGCTTATTTTCCAATAATATTTATTGTTTGTTACCCAAACTTCAAACTGTTTTAATTGTTTCATGAACTATCTAATTGCATGATTATCTCCCATTGTTAAAAGCTAAAAAAGAAAGATTGTGCTTAATATTTATGTCATTTATAAGGCAAATAAAAAAAGAGAAGATGTTATAGAATTATTTCCATTAAAAAAAATTCATGCAAGCAATAAACAAAACTTAAGTAAGACAATTAAAACAACACCGTTTTAATATCAGACAATTCAGCAGAATCATAAGACATGAAGTAATATCTAAATGATTGATCTCAAATCAAATATATCCAATATTCCCAGTAAACTATCGGGTTACCTGAGGCAACTATTAAGATATAAGATGCATATTTATACATACTAGTAAATTATGTACATTTCTATTCATGTTATTAAAAGGATTCATTTTAGTACTAAGAGGTTGAATAATATAATTATTGATTTTTATATTCTTTATTTGCAATTGAAAAGGATTGAATGGAATAGGAAAAAGATTTATTGAAAAGGATTCATTTTAGTATTAAGAGGTTGAAAAATATAATTATTGATTTTTATATTCTTTATTTGAAATTCTAATATCATTCATGTATATATTCATATTCATTTTTATAAAATCATCATAGATATGATAGATGATGGTAAAATACTAAAATGCATTCATTTTGTTATACCGGTTAGAATTTTTAGAAACAACTGTTCATTTGAGAATGTTTATGCTACATGTAATTACGGATCACACTCATTAAATAAATTTAACCAAATTTTTAACATTCCTTATCTCTGAGAAATTTGATATTTTTAGTAAATCCTTGAACATTTTTCAGATTTTACAAATAACAAATTTTGATAGGTTTTTCAATCGTATTTATTTTCAAATAAAATAGCAAACTCTTCCTAATACATATTTTAACATTTTCAAGATCTAGTGTTTATAATATTTATTCTTCATTTGTTAAATGATTATAATTTAAAAAGAATATGAAAATGTTACAACATTCACAATGGCCAGTCAGACTCTACATACAAATGTGGAATGGTTGATTAAATTCTATATTCTATCTGAAAATGTCTGTTACTTTATTTGAAACAAGTAATATGAGAGAAAACTTTCAGATGTATTCAAGAATTGCATACATAAGAGAAGTAAAATGGAACAGAAAATAATTAAGTAAATATTTTGAATAAACTTTTTATTCAACCTTGTCAGGAATTATTAGTAAATTAACTGAGTTATGCTAGGTATTAAAAATAAAACCTATGTAGGATTACAAAACATATAACAGAAAAAAATTTTACCATCATTAAAAAAGATGACAGTCACTGAATGAAAACAAAAAAAAACAATTTTTATAATTAATACAAAAGAAAATCTAAGCACATGGGTAAAAACTCCATCATCATTTTTATAAATACTCACATTAAGCTTTCTTTTTTTCTTTTCCAAAACTTTTTGAAGTTTTTTCTTTTGTTTTTTTGACAAGATTTTAGGAGTCGGTTGAGTTTTCTCTTCAATATTAGGTACTTTTTTCTTTGAAGTTGAAAGCACAAGAGGATTACTTCGATCAAATTTGTCCTGCTGAATATCCAATTCTATTTTAATTTCCTCCTAATGAAAAAAAATTAATTTATAAAATCAATCTTTGTAAACATATTTTTAAAGTAGAAACACTGGTGAGATTGTGGCAAAATATAACATGCGAAAATATTACAAGGAATTACCTCTGATCTTTCAGGTTGAGGATTTGTAATACCTCCTGATCTAGCTTTAGCATTAAATCGCTTTCTCATACGGCCCATATTTACTATAAAAGAAATATTAAAATTTTTAATTACAATTCCCTAACAAAATAACAAACCCACGTGTAGAAAAGAAATATACATTCAATCGAATACGGGTTCGAAGAACCGATTCTTATACTTATATGATAGCATCCAAATTCAAAAAAGTGACTGAACGGACCTTTAATTTGTGCTTTCTTTTCGAAAACCGAATCCATATCTTTCTGCAAAGATTTTAAAAGTAATTATTAACTTATAAAAAGTAATTGAATAATATAAATCACATGAGCAAGCAATTTTTTGCAATAAAAATGATAATTATTTATATTTTCGTTATAAGATTTCTAATAGTAAGGAGAAAATTCGTCCATACTATATCTTTAAAGACTTATCTTTTTAATATACTACTTTTACAATGAAAATAATCGATCCCCACATCTTGTCTTTGCTTTTAAGAATTTTATTAATTATTTATTCCGAATTTTATTAATTTTGTATAATTTTAAAATTAAATTGAAACCCTGAAAATTCAAATATGGATTTGTGAAAAAGAAGGTTCTAAAAGCATCGATGAACTGAATGTCCTATTGACAGAAAGCGATGATGAAATGCTTAAAGCTTCGTTTCAAAACCTAAATTGTTCTCCGAAGCATCTAATAAAAGTACCAATTTTTCCCCATTCTAGCCCCGATCTTTCTAAAATTTTCTGAACTATTTCAGTCTCCAAAACAAAGAATTCCCAGCTTCTGTCATTGCAACAAATTTCACCGAATGCATCTAGAACACATTTCCTAATCATTTCATCACAGCCACTAAATGTTCAAAATCACAGCATGAATTGCTGGAATTTCTTGCTTTCAGAAATTTATTTATTGCATTCATGCCATAAACTATATTTTTACAGCTGAAGCTTTAGCGATCTGCCAAGAAGAAAAAAATATTTAGTCATAAATTCTTTTTTTATTTTTCAAGTGCTGAATAATTTTTTGATAATAAGTGAAGCCATAAATTTGACTATGCTACATTAAACTATGTGAAATTCCTTAAAAATGAACCAGCTCTGAATAAAGCCTTGAAACAAATTTCGCGTTTCATTATCTACAAAAGGAAGGATTTGTCTTAAAATTGAATTTGAAAAAAAAAAATCATAATTTGTATTCAGAAAGCGGAAAGGAAAAATATTGAAAATCAATACTGGTTCAATGTCATTCATGAATGGCCTAAAAATTCTGTTTTTCCGAAAATCTATTTTATTTAACTTAAATTCATTAAAATAAATCTTTTAAATAAATGTTTAATTTTTTTTTTACCTCTCCATACAGTTAATATAGGCATATTACTTCAAATATTAGGGTGTATTTAGTTTACTGCTATATTATAATAAGCTGATATAAAAGCGACGTGCAACGAAAACATTCAGGAATTTTTTTTTTTTTTTTTCCCTTCATAAATGTTTGGTACGGCTAAATAATCTTTATACGCTAAAACATCCACTTTTCTTAATATAATTTTTGAAATAAGTATAGAATAGTTATTGTTGAAATTTGATTAAATATACATCAGTCTTGGACAAACCCTTTTACCGAGCTTTGGATCTTGGTCCAAATACGGTTCTTTAACCGCGTACCCTCTTCGAGGTTCGGACCTGAAACTTATTATATTATAAACTATTCAGAATTATTGCTAAAAAATTAATTATAAAGTTTGGGAGGGAGAGCATAAATTATTACGTGGCAAAAGTTTACATCAGTTTGTAGTTTATAGAACATCGCTTTATTATTTATGGTTGTTTATTTAGTTATTAAGTTATTCATTAAGGGGCTCTTTAAAACCAACTCAAAGATCGCAGTTTTTAAGTTAACAACTTGCTTCATTCTCAGGAAATTTCAGTTATATAATACAATAAATACGGAAAAGTGTGTGTCCTAAAGGTGATATGGAACGGACGATTCATGAATTTATTGCTTAGATTCACATCTAAGCTTCGCTTTTAATAAAAGTTACAGCTCTATAGAATAAATAAATAATTCTCTAACCAAGCCACATAATTCTGAATCCAATCGCATGAGCAAATTTAAACAGGAAAGTAGCCTTAATGAAAGCATATAGTTGGGCCAAAAAGGTTAACATAGGAGAAGTCGATTTGTTCATTTGTTCTTAAACACCATAAACCTCTAACCAATCAGAAAACTTTAAAGAACAAATCATAGAGATAGAGAAAACAAGCACATGATTGGACTCCAAAAGATTGGCACAATGTTTGTAGTTTCCTGTTTTGAGGTTCATTATGAAAGTGATGTGTTGTTTATTGTTTACTTTATGAAATCTTGGTGTTAGTTAAGAACAATTTTGGAGTATACGCCGGAGAACGCACCTTCATTTTTTCTTGGTGCCAATTGAAGCATTTTGTGACTAAAAGTTTAATGATAGATAACTATATATTCTTTTCTTTCTTTCTTTTTTTTTTAGTTTGTAGACAGTAGAAATATGTCGTCCGAAGATCACAACATAGCAGATTATGAAGAAGTGTTACGTGTACTTCCCGAATCATTTCGAGAAACATGGAAAGACAATACCGATGTTTTAGTTTATCTTGCTGAATTAGGATCTCTTGGCCTTCAGCGCCTCAGTAAAGAACCAGACAAACTAGCCGAGGAAAGAGTTTCTATATTAGAACAAACTCAAGATTTAGCTTTCCATAATTATAAAACCTTTATTCAAGCTGCAGAATGCTCTCACAAAATATTCCAGGATTTCAATAAAATCGAGTTTCGCTTGAACTCTTTAGTTGATACTCTACCAGTTTTTAAAGAGAAATGTGCAGAATTTGGCAAAGAAGCACAGCGGATAAATGCTAAATGGAGGCAGGCATCATCAACCTTAGCGAAACATCCACAGCTATTAGAATTTTTAGAAATGCCACAATTAATGGATACATATGTGAGAAATGGGTATTATGACGAAGCGTTAGAGTTGTCCGCTTATGTAAAACGATTAGAAAGAAAGCATATGGATATACCTCTCATTAAAAGTATTGTACACGATGTACAAGTATCTACTAATGTGATGCTTTCTCATCTTCTAACAAAACTGAGAACCAATATTCAACTTCCTGACTGTCTAAAAGTTGTTGGTTATTTAAGAAGAATGGATGTGTTTAATGATTCAGAACTGCGAATTAAATTTTTGCAGGCCAGAGATGCCTGGTTTCAAAAAGTAATTTACGATATTGATACAGTTGATGCATATGAGCATGTAATTAAAGTGATTGAAAGTAGCCGAGTCCATTTATTTGATATCACTACACAATACAGAGCAATATTCTCTGATGATGATCCTTTACTTCTGGTACGTGAAGATTCTAAGAGTAATTGTGCCATTTTTCACAGTTGGATTATATGGAAAATTTCCTGGTTTCTTGACATTTTAGAAAAGGATATATCTGCAGATCTTGGAGGGCGCATTGATTCTGTTCTAGCTCAGTGTATGTATTTTGGTTTATCTTTCAGTCGAGTGAACATTGATTTCCGTCCATTATTGATACCTGTGTTCCAAAATGTTGCTTTAAAAAAATTCTGTTTAGCTGTTGAGCGTGCAACCTATAAATTTGAAAAAATTCTGGAAGCCTTTGCTTTTACTATGTATACCAATACTACTCTGTTAGTTACTACATTACTGCAAGACAATTTGCAACCACCTGCTGTTCTTTTGGATTTCTATCCTTTAGCTCAATATTGTAATGATATATTAAGTGCATTAAATGAAATGAAACTGTGTTGTTCTTTTGCCATATCAAATGATGTTGTTACCTCTCTGTCTAATTCTTTGTCTAGACTGATAAACGTTTTAGTTTCACTTCACTCAAAGAAATCACGGCACATGAATGAATTAGAAATTGAAAATTTTAATAAATTTTGTTTCCTTCTTTCATCAGATCTTGTACCTCACCTGAATAAATGCTTGTCAATCATATTTCCTCCTGAAGCTATGTGCCTTACTTTGGGTATTACACCTTTAGAATTCAAAAAGTATGAATACTTGTGCAAATTAAATCCTAGCAAATTGCTAGAACCACTTCAAGTTATTTTACCAACCAAAGATGATAATGAGGATGTTGGTTTAACATTTTCTGTTCAAGATAAAGATCCTGACATGCAGATACTTACTGAAGGAAATAAAAATGCTCCATATGATGGTGCAGGTGGGTTGAATGAAAATTCAAATTATGATAAAGATATGACTGAATCATCTGTTATCATTGATGATAATAATTCAACTATAGAAGAGCATGAAGATACTTTGCTTTCAGATACCAATCTTTTAAATCAGAATGTAGAGGAAACAGCACAAATACAAGAATTTTCAGAAAATATGCCAGAAATAGAACAACTTAAAATGGATTAAGCAAAAATATTTGATAACAAAGAATAGCAAAATACAGAAATTGAGTGAAATCAAGAATATTATTTTTAGTTTTGTGCAAGTTTTATGCAAATTGCTTGCTATTGCATGTTGTTAGAATTAAAAGTTAAGTTTTTCATATTTATTAATTATGCTATTGTGCCTTAATTAAATTGTTATTGTTCATTGTGAAGTATGGCCTTGCACATATTTTATAATAAACCAGTTTTAGCATCAAAATACTTTTTAATAAATTTTAAGTTATCACTTATATATAGGTTATATTGAAAATATCGCTCTTTATATTTTTTTAAATTTAAATATCCAATATGTATCTAATTTTCTGAATATCTCTTTTAAAAAATATAATTTAATATGATTCAATGTTTTGTTCAGTCTTCCAAATAGGTTTGGTTGTGTGTGTGTATTATCAGTTTGCAAAATGGATTAGCAATATTTTAACTCGGGTCACTTTGATGGGCATGCATATGCAAAGGTAATTAAATATGAGACATTGTCTTCAACAAAATAGAGACTAGTCATGAACTTTTTTCAGTTGACTTTTGACGGCCTACTTAGGCAGAGTTTTCACACCATTAGCAGAATCTAGAAAACCCAGGGAATTTAAAAATAGGCTAAAAATGCAAGGAAATTTGAATTCTTTAAAAAAAACCAGGAAAATACAGAAAATTTTTACTTTCTTAATAATTTTTTCCCAATCTAAAAATTGCTGATCTCTAAAGATTACAAGAATAAAAGAAAATAGTCATTAATTCTAAAAATGAAACAATACCATTCGCGATTTTGTAATGCGGGAACTCACACAATTTCTACTCTCTCTCTTTTCTATATAGATCAACCTAGTTTCGATTTGTGAGAGTTTTCTTCCCCCCACCACCATAAGATTCTCGAATTGCACCCAATATACATATGTGAAACTTCTGTAATTGTGTGAAAGATTAAAATACATTTCTTTGACAGGAATAATAACATTCATTCTGCGATGCATCACAGTAGTATTAAGTTACACACTAGTTTATTAAATAGTTTGTTAATTATTGTGAGAAATTACGAGCTTATTCAGTGTAGATTAAAGGATTTTTTTTTTAAACAATGAGCTGCTCAAAATCTGTATTTAATACGAATTGGATGGATAAATGTAATTAATCCTGATTTTGCTGGAAGAGTTTGAGAAGTCCCGCACAATCCATTTGTTGCGTACTACTCACTTTGTAAGAAAATAAAAAGCCTAAGTATTATGGAAAAACAGGCACTTATTAGTTATGTCAAAAGAACAAAACAGACCATGCCAGTTCAAAAAAGTCATAATTATTAGACTTTATATCTAAAGGAATGAAAGTGGTGTATCAAGTCCAAAAATAAACCGATTTCAAACTTTTTAGCGCAATAATAATCATTTAAGCTGAATTTTTATGGACTTTAAACCTTTTTGCATCACATTTGTTCTCTAATGCATTCAATGATATATCGGAAATATTTTCACATATGTTCACAGAAAGTGAAATAGCTAAAAAATGTATGTTAGGCCATACAAAAATGTTGTATCTTATTTGTTAGGAATTAGCTCCATGAAACTGATTGCTGAAAAATCTGCAGAAATTGATGCCCAAATACATGAATTGACAAAAATGAATAAATAAAAAAAAGTAATTTTGCCTTGTAATATTTTTTGTTAAGTAATCATTAAATGATTTGTATTATGATAACAAAATTGTTTTGTTTTATTTCACCTGAGTCCTTAATTTTGTGTGAATTGCAGTTAAAGAGCATGAGAAGTGATATATCCCCCCCCCCCTTTAATATATAAATTTTATTTTTTTAAATTCTAGACAAAGATTTTTTTTTTCTTTTTTGTAAATTTTAAAAAAAAATTGATATGTTATTATATTAAATAATGTTAAATTGTTGCTTTTTTTTTCATTCAAAATCTTATTGCATTATGACTGCATTAGCACGAGTGCTATTTTTGTATTTCCTCTTATCAAAGTACAGAAAAAATACAGGGAATTTTTTTTCCAGATTTGAGTGGCACTCCTGCTTAGAAAAAAATGGGTTATTTATAATGTATAAATTTTGATAGCACATTAATAAAAAAAATGTTTATAATATTTAATGTTTATTCCTGCAATTAATGTTATAGTTAAAACAAAACATATTTGCCTCCATATTTTTTTCCTATAAATCTCTCTAATTAAGTAACAAATTTTCTCCTATAGCTAGCGTAACATGCAGTTTTGTGTTATCACGATGCCTTGCTAGCTCTTCAATATATCTGTTTTTCTGCTAAAGAGGCTTTTAAATTATGAATTTAGCAGGTTGATTTTACTTTTAAGGAAAAACTTGTTCTAAACTACACCTTTTTATTTTTAGCAAATGGACTAAAGATCATTCCTCAGGTTAAACTTTTCATCAGTTTAAGATGTATTGTTCACAGACCAAGTTTGTTTTTAATGTATATTTTGATATCAAATCTACCTTATCTCTATCTTTAAGAAAGGATCGCTTTGTCTCTGAAAAAGTAAATCACATGTAAAAATGCTGTTCATAAAACACAGTTTCTATCAATGTGAAACCTAAAATTTCACATTGATTGATGTATCTCATCCTGATCAGATGATTATGCACAGTTGCTTTTGAAAATTACAGGCAAATGCTATGCTCTTCATTGCTCATGTCAAGATTGCCTTCTCTAAATCTCAAACCAATTACAGATCATAATAGTCATAGCATTATTTCCAAAAACAACACAAATCTTGTCTGCATTATTATCTTTTTCAAAACAGTAAAAAATATGTTGCAAATACTTCTTTAGCTACCTATATGGAAAAATGTTGATAAAAAAAAAATTGCCACCAAACAAAACATACTTTAAAAGAGTTCTGGGGCAAGTGAATCTTGTGCCATAGACAGCAAATAGATAAATCTGCATATTTACATAAATATAGCTATTTAAGTTTGTCCTCATATAGTTCAAAAGGAATTGGACATCTTAATAAAATATTATTCGTTTCAATATTTTGTTTTCATATTTAAATAAATAAATAAATATATATTCAGACACATATTTAGCTTTCCAAATGTTGGCAATCTTTCTTGAATTGAAATCTGTGACAGTTGCAATTTACATATATTATAATGTTAATCTATATCTTATTACAATGTAAAAAACTTCATTTGCAA
The DNA here is from genome assembly GCA_026543865.1 of Argiope aurantia. Lineage (NCBI taxonomy): Eukaryota > Metazoa > Arthropoda > Arachnida > Araneae > Araneidae > Argiope > Argiope aurantia. Next base: position 193,771 of record JAPMOR010077093.1, read on the forward strand.
ATATAATTTAATATTATAAAATATTTTTATAATTATTCCTATAAAGTTGCAGTAATTATAAATTGGAAATGATAGTACATACATATTTAATTTTTATTTATGTCATTTTAAATTTAAAAAGGTTGAGAATGCTTGATTTAGGAGATTTGAGCAGAACATTAAAGAGAAATTGTCTGGTTTATTTATCTTTCAAAGCATTAGCTTACTTCATGTGTACATTAGCATAAACTGCAAAAGTTGAGAAATTTCCTGAATAAGTCTATAGATAGTGAAAACAGTGATAGCTCAAATTTGTAATATATATATATATTATATATAATTGCATTAAAAGTGCATATAAAATAATTGTTTAAGATTTACGGTAAAAAATAATCCCACATTTGTTGCTAATCTAAATGCTTGATACTGAAGAGTGCAACGTATAATAATTAAATGAATCTGCACATAAAATTTTCTTTTAATCTTCTAAGCAGCAAAATTGACTTCCATTTTTCTTATTCATTTCAAAGGCAAATAATTTGTTAATGTATGGATAATTTCTTAAACATATATGTATAAAGTATTATGAAGATTTCCGAGATATGATTAAAGAAATATAATTTGATTCATTCATTTTAAAAGCTAATTTTTATAAAAATTTACAGTATTAGTTTAATTTTACTATAATTAAATTAGCAATATTCAGTAAAAAAGCCATTTTTTAAAAATTCACTTTTATTAATAATAATGTAAACATTATATAAATCATAAAAAATTAGTTTACTCATTCTATAGCAGTCTTATTTTATAATTAGCAGTCCAATTATTTTGTTATAAAAACTGAATTTTTGTTCCTTAATAAACTAGCTGCTAGATAGCATCAGTCGTATGGAATTACTAAAAATTTTATTAAATTAATTGATGATTAAGTTCTAAAAATATAAAAAACAATATTTATCTTTAAGAACATACAAATGAAAAAAAATTGAAAGCTTAATGCATCAGGAAGCATGTGAAAATCAATTACCAAAATTCATCCTTACAAAATGAAACATATCAAGTAAAGATGTGCGAAAAAGCAACAGAAGGAAATTCCTTGTTTCAACATTCTTAAAATGCTTTATGGTAGATTGACTCTCCCTCCTATCCAATGTCATTAATTTAGCTTACATTACATTAATTAGATTTTAAGGTATGAAGCAATATGCCCTGAATGGAGCAATTGCTTATTTTCTAAAATTTGAACATCGTGTTTTTTCCACATCGGGGTTTTTTAAAATTTCGAACCTAAAAATAATATATATATACCTTATAAAAGCATTTTCAGATTCAAAATCAATACATTTCAAATAGAGTATTTATATTGTAAGGATAAAACAATCAAATTTATATCATATAATTATACTAGCAAATTTAGCTTGAATATAATAATAAAACAAATGTACTATATATTATTAGAGTAATTCATAACTGCAAATATTCAAGATTTATTATTGATAAGGGTGTATATGACAAATGAGTTGGTTTCATTGTAACCAATTTAAGGGTTTTCATTTGTAAGTCAGTTTCAACCATGTCCTATATTATTTTTAATTAATAGCATGAAATTAACCAACTCTAATACATGGACCGCATAACCACCTGTAGATAAATGCCTTATTCAGAAAAAAATATTTGTGAAACTAAATAATAATGAGTGAAAGAAAGTGTTAAACCACTTAATACTCATTTAAATCTTCTGTATATAAATTGTAGGAATCAAAATAATGTAATGTTCTAGTATCACCATCAACAGCTGCTGCTTCTCCACAAATATTTTTACGAGAAAAGCAATGTTTGTCTTTGAAATGTTCCAGCCAACCTTTGCTGCCACAGAAAACTTTAATGCTTTTTCTTTGATAATCACAGCAGTAATTGGCATATTTTGCACTCTGGCATGTTTTCGCTATCGAACTAAAACCTCCTTGATTTCATCATTCACTTTCTTTCGTCTTTGCAGTCAACTTCTTCAAAGATTTGTTTTGATGGAAGAATATCGTTTAATGTAGTTCTGGGAATATGGTGTTCTTTGGCAAAAGCATTTGGTTTTTCAAAAAGTGCAACTGAGATTTAAAAAAAGATAACAAGGTTAAGTTTTCATTTCCCTGGCACATTAAAAATATAATTGAACCACAAACTGCAAATTGCCCATATAGCAGGGCTTGCTCATTAAGAAATGACGTCACGTTCAGAAGCAATTAAGAAAAACGTTTACACTCAACAGAGTCACAACGAGAAATGTGTTTTGAATGATTAGCAGCATGTCCAAGAATCCAAATCCCTAGAACGAGTGTTATATGAAAAGCAATGCTTAACAATGGAGGCTTAAAAGTGTTCTGCTGAAGTGACAAAAATTCTTATAAAGGTCTGGCTTTCTAAAAGTCAAGGAGCGTGGCAGAAAAGGAAAGCAAAATGAAGAAATGTGTTTAACCATTTTTAGGAATGATGAGTTATCTGGAGCAAAATTGAATCTGGCAATAGGTAAAGGATAATTTAGTTACTTATTGTGTAATGAAACCTGGTCGGGACCAATGGAAAACAATGACCTATTGAGAGTTTACTGTAGCAATCCACTAAGAAAAAAAAATCAGACATGATACTGGTTTGAAACAGATAAAAGCTGAACTTTTTAATAATGTGGACTAACATTATTTAAACACATTTTTTTTAACTAAAATGAACAACAAAGTGAATAAATTTATACAAGAATTACCTGAGATATTAAAAATATTGTAAAATTATTACAAAAAAGAAAATTAATTAATCTCAGGAATAATAAAATATGATTCTGAAAATTTTGTAATCCATCTTTTTGCAAAAATGCAATGACAAATTCATAATAAAATAATGCTGAAAGAAAATAGAAGCAGTAACTTCAGAATATTATGAATCTGCAGACTTTAAGTTATTAACCTTTGCTACAATCTAGCATTAAAAAAATGTAAATAAGATTATAATGAATTGAAACATGGAACCGAAATCTAATGACATTCCTACCGATGGGGAATTTTCCATCTATCTTTTCATTCCAGTATAAAAATAGTAAATAAAACATGAAGTTTACAACCTCAGCTAGTTATTACTCTTGCTTGCATTCATTACTTGAACATATAAAAAAATTTAAAAATCGCTGAAACAGAAGGTAGCTAAATGCCTAAAGAATGTATGGGACTTTTCAGAGGATTCTAATGCAATTCTGAATTTTAAAATGATGTAAAAATCCTTTTTGTGCAGTATTTTTAGAAGCTGCTGCCAAATAAAATATTGCTTAATTTTTAATTAATTCAAATCTCAAAAAAAAATTGCTGTGTACTACTTTCATTTTTACCTTATACAATAGTTTTGTGTCCTGTGATAAACACGTTACACTGAATTTATGGCATCTTATTTTTTGCTTAATATAAAATTAAGCTGCAAGTTAAATTTGCTTATTTAATCTGTTTTTAAAAAAATTCTGTTAATATAAGAAAAAATTACTTTAATGTAAAATATTTTCTAAAATAACAACTTTTTTCTTTTAGCATTTCCCTTTTATAAGCTGTAGTGACAAAATGTCTAACATACCAGAAATAACTTTTTAAAAAAAATTCATTTTCAAACTAGAAATCTTATTTACAAAATGCTTTCTGTATTAATATACAGCACATAAAAGGAGTAAACATTATAAAGATCCCTCTAATATACTCTAATAATGATAATGTTTTTAGATATCTATGAAATACAACAGAATTCTTTAACTATCTGGATAGTTTTAGAGAGCAGGGAATCATAAATGAAATTTTCTGTATAAACATGAATAAATGTGAAAAGAATTTAAATGGTATACTATAGAAATGACATTTTAATTTGGTATGTATGCATACAAAATGTAAGTCACAGTTTTTGCAGTAATTAAATTAATACATTTAAATCACAAATTTCATTTTTATATAAAATAACCTTTAAGTCAATTATTCAGATCCATTCTTATATCAATTAATTTCAGATAATTGGAATTCTATAATGCTTCTAAACTACTATAAGTTTTTTTTTAGAATTCCATTCAATAAATCAGTACAGAAAAATACACTGCTTTAAACCAAAAGACCTTTACTAAATATTCATTTACAAAAATTTACAGAAATACACTCATAGTATAAATTTGAAATCATTGTCTCAGTGATGCTTGCTTCCTCCTTTTCTTTGCAATAATGGTAGGAAGAGGACCCAACTTAAATGCCGTTCTGAAAAGAAATTTCATTCAAACATTTAGAATAAACAGCTTCATGGTATCAAAAACTTTTGCAATCAAAAATTACTTCTGCAACACTTCAATCGATAGCAGCACAAAGATACAGTCACAGGGATAACTGATATTCATAAATCATTGTGCCAAAGAACATTGTACTGCACAACTCATGCTGTAACAAACACTTATTTTACGATATCAACATATAAAGGCAGCCTGAACAAAAGCAGGAGCTTGATACAAAGTTCACTTGTGAGAGTTTGAGAAAAATTTTATGTAACAAATAATTTATTATATTTGCTATTTATTACACTAGCTCTGTACAAAAGGGAATACAAAAAAATGATTTTTTTTAAAAATAAAAATTATTTTTTAAATTTAAATTAATTAAATTTTTACACTTAATATTTCTGTAACACAATAAAAATTGCTAATAGATTAAATAAGAAAAATGCTCCAAAAATTATAAAATAAAATGTGGTATGTGATTTACAAGAATAAATTTATAATTTGTAACTTTTTTTTCACATTTTTACATGTTTTTTAGCAAATTTGTTAATAATATCATCATGATTTAGTTTTTTTTAGCTCAAATGTATTTGTTACATAAAATGGCTATGGTAGAAGATCGTTTTGACAAATGCTATATCTCAAGTAATTTTTTTTATTAATTTAATTTGTGTATTAAGAAAGATGTTTCTGCAGATTTGATGGTAATTAGTAAAGTCAATAAAATTTCCAAAACAATAACAAAATTTTGATACTATTCAAATAAATTATTATATTGTACTTTTTATAGAGAGAAGATAAATCTTGATTTCATTAAATAAATAAAATGCATCGACTTGAAAAATCACATTTAGTCTTTAGGACATTTAAAGACTGTTAATTTGAGAATCACATTAAAGGACTCACACTATCTCTTGTCCACAATAAATTTTGAATATTTTCTTATAACAAAGGAACATGCATAGTAAATACTGAATTTGATATGTTTTACCAAATATAATCAATAATTCAAAAAACCAAAATTATTGTCTTTTTTTTTTTTTTAATCAAGATCTCCCTTTTAATACTTTTGATATTTTTAAAAAATAATTTTTAAAGACATGGATCTTGATTCATTTTACTTTTCAAAACTTCTTAATATGAATCTGCTGAACTGGTACTTTTGAAATGTCTCTAAGACCTATATTCAAGTTATTATTTCTTCAGGGTAAATACCCTGTGTTGGATTTTTTTTTTTAATAGTTCAGTTGAATTTTTTTTAAAGTACTTACACATCCTATACCATAACAACTTGTCCTCTAATTCCTGAAATCCAATTTCTTCCTTTTTTTGTTTGTTTGTTTGTTTACTTTTGATTTTGTCTGATTATCCTTTATTTTTTTAAATAAATAAATCGTTCTTGTATGCTCACATTTTAAGAATCAAATATATTAACATAAATTAATGAAAAATTGTTCAGTATATAAAGTGCAATCACATAAAATTGCAAAATATTTAGCTATTTTAACTAATCTAATATTCCCTTTCTCCTTTTTTTTAGCCTATGCAGAAATCAAGTTATTTTGTATTCTAAAAAACAAATAGAAAAGTAATTCTGGTTTACACCAAAGATCTAAATTTTGTTAAATGATTGGTGCAAATATTAAAAATAATTCTATGAAATCTAAACAATAAAATTTAATATTCAGTAAAATTCAATAATATATGAAATGCCTTCCCTTTATATAATTTATTAATTTTCATTCCTTGTTAAAAAAAACATATGTTTCATCAGCTATTACAAATCATGCACAACAAGAAAAAAAAATGTTTTTACTTTTTTTCCCAAAATAGGTGCCATAATCTAATGCAATTACACTTTGACATGGAAAAAATATACAAAAGCAATTTTATTACTTAAAGCTACTGTGTCAACCATCCAAAACAGGCAACTATATTTGCTCCCAAGTAAAGGGGTGGGAGCTGAAACATTGATTTTAAAATCAAACTTTCATTTTTTTTAAAAAACTAATAATTTAAAAAAGAAAGTTAAGGAATTAAACCTAAATGTTTCAACAGAATGCAAAAATGATTTCTGCAGATTATTTAAGCTTCCATTTAAATTTGGATAAAAGCTCTAAAAAAATGAGAACTTTTTACTAAAATTTAATGTTGTTATAAAAAATGGATTATTTAGTTTCCTTTCTTAAAAATAATTTTTATGGAAAAAAGAAATGCCTGATGTGTAATCAGTTTACAATGTACAACATGGCAAAACAAAATCCTACATCTTTTTATAGACAAGATAATCATATTTCGTGCACATCCACTGTTAAGCAGCAAGATTTTAAATGATGAGTTCAAATCAAAATTTGTGAGAAAAAAAAATGAAAGTATACGAGTCAAATACTTACTGACAAGTTGAGCAAATAGGACTAAAGGTGCAAAAAACTAGAAATAAAAAGATCAAATTCCTGGTTAACAAAAATACATTCAACATTAAATTCCTTTAACTATTAATTTCAGAAAAAATATTAAAAACATTAGATGATAATATGGGTATTATTCAGGTGCAAGATCCTATTGTAAGATAAACTACGATAAATGGCCTTAATTTTTTTTCTTTCAGATTTTTGTTTGGTAATAGTAGGAAAAAGTTGCCTTTTAGGCTCAAATTTTTTTATTTTTAAATTTCATTGCAGTATTGCATTTTCTTACGGTGCTGCAAAAAGCTTAAGCTTAAAGCTTATAAAAAAGTTGAAAAATTATAAATTTCAATAAAATATTTTTTATCTTCGTAAATACAACATTTCTAAAAATGGTTTTAAATATATATATATAAACATTACAAATGGAAAAAAAAATAATTACAACATATAATAATAAAAAATATTTTTATTGTCAAATTTTGTGTTTCTTACTTCTGTATCCTTATTGATTACAAATGTCACAGCTGCAAAATGTTTGTTTCTACTTCATTACTACATTAAACTGTTTTTCTTTTTGGCATATTCACATGAGAGTCTAATTTTGCTGTTATGTATCCTTTTCTAGCGACTGAATCGCAGACATTTTGAGCTGATTCGGTCACCAGCTTTCCACCTCTTTTGTGTGACAAGGAAGACGGGAAAGTCGATAACTAAGTTCACTATATTATTTGGTTCAGCTTTGGATGCCTTCCTATAGAGTGTTTTAGAAAGCCAAGAGTCACTGAAAACATGTTTTAGCAAGGGAAGTTCAATTGCATCATTTTCAAGTTATGAGATCATGTCGATGTAGTCCTTTACATTGAAGTTTATCTTTGGTACTTTAAACTTCCTAGCTCCGCCTCTACTTCCTGTTCTTGCTTTTAAAAATATTGGAAACCAAGTTCTCTTTGAATTTTGCATTCATCAGCATGGAAAAAAAGGATATTTTCTGGAGCAGAAAAGTACCCATTTCTTTGAATAATCGGGTCTATAACGTTCTTGAGAATATCAGAGAGATATAGAGAATACGAGATAAGGTTAAACAGATTTTGGAACCATAGATACATGAAAGTTTTAACTATTAAACCACACAAGCTCATACACTTTCACAATATACTCAGAGTCATAAAATATATTTGATGGATTTGGTTGGTTTGCCTCTTCATGTAAAGAACACATTTTTCTTCAGCACTCTCATTGTTGCCAATGACTGTTTCAGATACACTAGTATTTTTTCCCTTCATTCTTGATTAAATATTAGCTATTCTCTGTAGTCATTTACTTTTTCTTGCTTCGGTTTTCCTCAAAGCAGTTGTGGTAGCTATATCAATATTACTTATAACCATTTTCCCGTTAAATTTTGATTGTTTAGAGATATAACTGGTACTTTTATTACTTTTATACAAGTACAAGTTTACACATTTATAGACAGCAATATCAAATAAACATTTAGCTTATCTTAATTTTTGTGAGGATGGAATCATATGGCCCTTTCCTGCCAACAGACTTTAATAAATTCCTGCATTTTGCAAGATAAATTTCTATATTTGTCACTTTTGGGAATTAAAGTGTCACATATTTCACTTGCAGAAGGACCCTTTTCTGAAGCAATTTTGAGGTTATGTCTATTAAAAAAGTAGCACTTCATAATAGATTCGAAAATAGGCAGTTCACATTCAAGAAAATCATTTAATGTCCCAAAAATAGCACATTTCAACATTTGTTTTGTCTTCACTAATTTAGTCTGAGCCATTTTTACTCACAACAAAGTACATAAGCACACAAACTAACAAATTAATTACACAATAGAAGAAGCGAAGAAGCCAACTCAAAACTCGGAAAAGTCATTAACCTGCAACCAGCTCCGAGCTTGTCACCAGACACCCCTCAAAAACATCCATTCTAGCAATGCCTCAATATCCTGGATGCCACGCCAATGCAATATTATTCATATTATAACGCGAATTTAAAGCCTTTTTATTTCATAATCGAAACACGCAAAAATCTTTCAAAAAATTCCAAAAAGTGTGTTTGTATGAAATTTTAATGCCCTTGTGGCAGCTCAAGATGTACTACAATATTTTTCACATTTTTAATTTATTTTATCTACACCAAAAGGCAATTTTTTGGTGCTGCTACACATTAAAAATCAAAAGTCAATTATTTCTTTAAAATCTTTAAAATGTAGCAAAAATTTCAATTTTATGAAGCTTAGTCCTTGCAGCATCTCAAGGCATACACCAATATTTTTCATATATATAATTTATTTTATCTACAGCAAAGGGCAACTTTGTAAGGCAGTAAGGCAAAGGCATTGCAATACTGAACTCAATTTTTCAATATAAAATATAGATGTTAAAGCAAAAGCGTAAAATTCTTATAATACTGATACAAAACTATATAAAACTGATGAACTCTTAATTTTTATCCATATTCTAAACAGTAATTAATAAAGAATGAATAAAATTACCTTCAATTAATATTCTAGATCTCAAAGAACAAACATTCCAATTTGTATATTATCTCTACATTTATTATTCTATAAAAATAATATATATTCTAGTAAAGATTAGTAATTCTTTTATTCTAAGAAGTTCTTTTATAATAAAATTCTTAAGTTTTTCCATATAACTAACTTTTAATATAAACTACAGATGTAAAACAAAAGCATAATATACTTGTGATTCTGATACAAATACTTTATGAGAACTAAAATTTTAATCATATTTATAGTTAACTTTTAATATACTCGTATTTTCATTATGTTTTAATAACTTTATAATAAATATTAGATTATAAATGAAAAAAATAATGTTCTACTTTTTCCTACTGTAATTAAAGAATATTACAGACTTATTTTTACTATTCTCTATTTTTTTTAGTCTTTTATAAATTTCATAATTCATGATCATAAATATATATTACGGAATCTGAAAACTAATATATCCGAAATTAATTTTCAGATAATGCAACTTCTATAAAAAAATTTGTGATTAAATTAATATATTGATTAATAATTTAGAAAGCTTCTACTGTCACTAAATATCAATAACTGTACAACATTTCAGAACTTCAGACTGTAAGAAAGCACATGGAAAATTGAAAACAAATTCTATTCTTGTATATGAAACATTCTAGGGTAAAAATATTTTAATCATTTTCATTAAAGGCGGAAAATTGAAAACAAATTCTATTCTTGTATATGAAACATTCTAGGGTAAAAATATTTTAATTATTTTCATCCAAGGCAGTAATTTAGGAATTATGATAACATTTTAACAATGTAAAATGATGAAAAATATAACTATTCTAAATGTGTTATAGCATTAAATCATATACAAAAAGAAATATTTGAGCAAAAACAAAGTAAGATTCAAGATCATAGGTAAAATTTACATATGGTTGATCTGTTGAATAGGGCATAGAAAAAATGTAAATAGGCATTTTTTGAATGGAAAGTCATATCATTTGTATGTGTGGGAAAGGTTAAAACTCAAATTCCATCTAAAGTTCGATGAATACAATATGTTGGTAATAAAATGTTTTTCCCTCATAAGATCTGATAAATTCTAATCAAAATTTGAATCTAGTATAGAGGTCTAACAGATTTTGATGAGATGTATGAAAAGTATTGGATGTTTAACTCTTGGAAGGGGATTTGCACAATGGCTAAATGGGTTGCAAACTATGATTGCAATTGTAAACATTTAGAAAAAAAAATTAAAAAACTTTTGTAGTGTATTATTTTGCACCACCAACTAACATGTGGACAGAATATCATTTAGAATAACAAGGGAAAAGTGGCTGCAAGAAAGAAACATACAGGCTGTTTCCATTACCATAATTCATTCCCAATTAAAAATAGATAATACCATAAATAATACCTATTCTGCATGCTTTTGGCCCAATCTAATTGTCCCCCTCTCTCCACTTTTTTTTCTTTCTTATTTTTTTATTGCACTTGTCACACGACAATAACAACAATAGATAATACCATTGTCATGGTCAGGAATAAAACAGAATTGAGGAGAAAACTGAAAATTTTTGGAAGTTATTTCAGTCAAGTGAAATCCTCCAGCAAAAACAGGATAATTTTAAAACAAAGTTTTACAAATACTGTGAAACTGAATAAAAAAAATATTGCCAATATACTATTTTCAATGATAACTGTATAAGAAAACAGAATCAAAACTCAAATCTATTTTACTTTTGAAAATTGGAAATTTGTGAGATGTTTGTGAAATTTTGTTTTTGACAAATACTTACTAGATAGGCAGACAGAGCAAACATATCCGATTTCAATAAGATTTCTATGGCAAAAACAGGCTGCTCTGTAGTCAACATGTACTCGTGTAGGTAGTATCATTTTTTTCCTTGTTTCCATGTTAGGTAAAAATATCCACTAGAGATAAACATATATTAGATTTTAAATAAATTAGGTTTTTTTTTTCTTCTGAATAAATAAAAATCTTGTAGAAATACTTTTTCCACAAATTTAATAAATCAGTTCAGTAATTTAAACTTTATTTACCAATACAAACAATATATCAGATTTCATTCATAAAAATATTAAAATTATATACTTCAAGTTTCATTTTTAAAGAAATACAATTTTTAAAAGCATGGTATTATTTATTTTAAAAAAAGGGGGGAGACATTTTTATTAATATCTTCTTTTAATCTTCATTTATAGCCCTTCCTATAAAATATAGAATTCTAAAATCAATTTTTTCACAATTCTATGTAACTTTTTTGCATTTTTACTTTATTTAAACTAATAAATCAACTGATAATTAAATTCTCAAGATATCAGAATAGAGCACAGACATTGATTTCAAAGCACAAAAACATATAAAAGTGATAAAGAAATTGATTATGAAATTCCATTTTTACAAACATAAAACAAGTCAAATAAAAAAAAAAGTGGAGAAGAAGAAAAATGAAGAAGTCATATTATTCTGTAATGTCAATTTATAGAAATCATTTCATAAATAACTAAAACATAATATTCGACAATGATGAAACTTCAATCATGACTGCAAGCAATCTCCTTCTCCCAATTTGAAAGGTATCAAACTTACATGATAGCATAGGCCAATGAAATAATATTTTAGGGGGTTGTAAAATATATATGTAAACATAATTTTTTAAGCAGAGGCCGAAGAGAGAGAAGACACTGTCGAATTTTAAACTCCACTTTTATTCTATCCCAGGAGGCATAATTTATGTAAAAGAAGCGTGAAAGAACTGCCATCTGTTCACCAGCAATACAAGAGCAGAGGAGCACAAAAGAGACAGAAAATATTTTCCAGAATTATGTATACTATGAGATTCCGATGGGATTTCTTTATATGTGTCGATTTAGGTAAGGGGATGATTATAGGGATCCTTTAAAAGAATGTGTTAGATCGACAAGTTTTTATCCCTTCACTTTTGGGAACTTGTCGATGTCAGCAATTTTAGAGCTTCTGTTGCATTAACTAAATAAAAAAAGCAGATCAGAAAATAAGAGAACATTTTAGAATGCAGTTAACTTGGGCTAAATTAAGATAAAAATTAGGAAATTAATTAGGATTTATTTAGATCAATTTAGAATTAAGCGATATCATTACACATATTATGTTATTATAGTTCTCCCCCCCCTTAAAAAACACAATTTAAAAAAGAACATGTCCAACTGTAAACAATGTTTTCTTCATGATGTTTGGCTTCTTTGTGCAAACATCTTTTCTACTTCACAGTATAATTTGCTTATATTAAATATTTACCAAACTTATCATAGATGATTATCAGCAATCTTGAATCTGACAGAATATTTACTTCCCTTTTTAAATGAAAATATCTGTTTGCATTGAGAAGTACTTCCAAGGCAATTTGCTTCCAAATCTGAACAGCAGTGAGTCTCAATTACCTCCATTTGCATATTGTTAGATATTACTACTGTATTTATAAAGAAAATAAACTACTACTTCTGAGGATATAAATTTTTCAAACCTTGTTTCTAATTCATTTATAAGGCTTTAAATTTTAGTTAATGTTATAATTCATTAGCCATTTTTTACATAATTAATTCCTATTTTATTAATTATGTAAAAAAAGGAATTTCATCACTTGCTTCTTCTTTTTATTTTTACAAAAATTTTGGTACAAATAGTTATACTTGCTGGGCTGCATACAAACTATAAACATATCAACATTCTAAAATAAAAGTAGCAAATATACGGGCATAAAAAATAATTTCATACCAATAAATACTGTAATAAAGCAGAAACATTTTGAATTTTCAGATACATTCCTCCAGTTATGTCACAACCCTGAAAAAATAAATGATATATACATATTCTTAAAATTTAATTTAAAAAAATCCTCATAATTTTGTAATGCTTTCTGTCAAAGCTTCCAATTCTCTTTTATGCCCAAATACTATTTTAAGTCTCCGAGTAACCAATCTATGTTATGTAATGCTTGCCTGAATCACGAACTTACACCATTCACAAAGATTTTATGTTTCATGAAGATAAATTTATACATCCGACATGGTTGCAACAAAGTTTTAATGAGCAATGATCATTAAAATTTTACCCAATTAAAATACAATCTAGTATCATTATAGGATTCTTCCTATTGATTAGTTCAGTCGAAAACTTGATATTAATCTACAACTTTGATCACAACTAAATTTTGCTTTTCTAATTTGTTGCATTTTTGAGTTAATGTAATTACATGATGTAAATAGAGAGACACACAATCAAATATCAGAGAGTTTTGGTTTAAAAATCATACAAATTTACAATGCAGGAGATAAAACTAAACGTCAGATTTTATCAATCTAGTAGTTTTTGAGTAGTCTTATCGGATTCATATATTTTGACAGACTTTGCAATAAAAGACTTCACACAAAATTTGATGCTCAGATCACAGCATTCAGGTGTTAAGATCACATAATATATATTTTATCTTTTATCTGATCATGTGAGGAAATTAACAGTCAAAAGCAGGCTCATTTGAAAAAAAAATTGGCATTAATTCCCATCATTAATTTATTTTTGAATAAAAATAATACTCATATCCAATGAAACTTCTTTTTTTCTATTAAACTTCTGTTATACATCAATAATTTCAAAATGAAAGGCAAACATGTTACATTGAAAAACATACATCAGAATAAGTGAGAAAATTACCTGCTGCAATAATCCAGAATCTTTCTCTATTACACATGCATCTATTAAAACTCCCTGGAACAAATCAATAAAAAAACTAAAATGCATAACAAATAAAAAATACAGTTAGAAAATAAATAGATATTGTAAATTTTCATCAAGTTTCTATTTAATTAAGTCTCACAATTTCATTAGCTATAAAGACTATTAAATGGAAATTTGTAAATTATGTTATAAAAGTATGATAAAAATTTGATTGGAACTTGCATATTCACTTTAATGACTTCAACCCATACCCCTAACTATAAAAAAAAAGCATATAATCCTGCTATGAACAGATTTAATATTAGGATCATAGTTTTCAGGGGAAAAAATGTCATACTTTTGTAAAAACATAATCTGTAACATATTTGTGAAACTGAATTTTTATTGTTCCAAATGCAAATCTCATTTCTTAAGTTTCTTAATTATTCATTGTAATATCTTCATTACATTTTGTAATAGTTTATAATAAATCATATTCCATAGAATATGCAGCAAACACAAGGCTTTCACCAAAGTTGAGAAAATCAAACAGTTTTGTACCTTCTGATCAAGAAGGTAAAGCACAAAACAATATTAGTAGGGGTGCACGAGAACCTAAAATCGATTAATTAAATTTTCTTGCAACATCAATTAATGATAAGCCACAAAACATTAAATAGGCAAAAAACAATTTTTTAAAAAAATATCATAATTGAAATAGAAATATCTTTCACAATATGAAAGTAAGCAACCAATACTGTTCAAAGTTCTGTCGAAAATGTTGCTAAATCAGGCTGATCAGCTGACCATGAAATTCTGGAAGATTGGGAAAAATTAGGGAAATTTATTATAAAACTGGACATTTTTTTATATAAATCAGTAATTTTTATCAAAAATGATAATTTGCTGGTATTTTTTCATAAGTAGAATGAAACGTCATAGACCATAAATGAAAATCAAACTTTTACTGATAGTTTAAAACAGACTATGGAAGATAAAGATTAACCTCCATATCTACTTTATTGCACATATCTATAAATATATAATATTTTCACCAAAAGTTTTGGTTCTTTTTTTCGGAATGACAAGTTATTGACATAATTAGCGAAACTGGTTTTTGCATACTATGGGAAAAAGCAGCCTAACTGTTATATTTTTCCTCCTACTGTTATATATATACTCCTGCTACTGTTATATTTTTAAGCTTTAATAGGCTTCTTTTATTTAAAGAGATATATATGGAGCTGTTCCCCTTCCCTACCTTTTCTTTCTTCAAATGTTAAATTGATTGTGTTATGAAAGAGAAAGAATGAATTTTGGGTATTAATATTCAAAACTGTTTGTAAAATATTGAATTTCAAAACAATTTATCTTAATTAAATAAGTATAGTACAGTAATCAATTTTTCCTCTTCTTGGAGATCTTTCTGTTGAATTATGATGCAATGGACGTTATTACTATTATTTCCATAAAACATTTTTTTTTTGTTTATTTTTAAACAAATGAAAATGGATTTTTAAATTCTTCATATCAATGGAGGCTATGCACAATATGAAAAGGATGTCATTGCTAATATTTTCTTTTAACTTTTTTCTTTAATTTTGTGTTTGTGTAAAATTTCCCATGCATTCAACAAAATGCTCTATAATTTAAAAAGAATATTAAACATAAGAAATTAATTTATTCAATATATTATATGCAAACATGCCTCATGTAAATTTTTAAAAAAAGAAGGGTGGCCATTTTCTTATACAGTTTGATGCATACGAAACTTTTTGTCACAAAAATTTACAAAAATCATTTATACTATTGTTTTTGGAATTTATACTTCTAATACATTTTTCTTCTTATGCAATAAAGAAAAAAAATTGATAAGGAGCAATTTTCCACTTTTTTCTCTATTTTATGGAATTATTTTATTGAGACAATATGCAAGCGATTTTTTTTTATTTTATTATTATTATAGTTGGTGAGCTAAAAGTCAATGCAGTAGTGATATCATTGAAGAATTTTTCTTATTTTGATGTAGAGATTTCATTTTGTATTTGTAAATAATTTTTTTTTTCTGTTAGTAAAATTATTATTCAGTTCCGATTGGTATGTTAGTAAACAGTATGAAAAGGGTAGATCCTATTGGAGGGAAACAAATCGCTTTATTCTTAAGCACTCTGTCACTGTGCATATATTTTTGTACAGTATTTTTTTAAAGTTAATTAGACAAACAGTTCTGAGATATGACTGGTTGGCTAAAAGTCAGTCTAGATAGACATGTATCTTCTATAGTTGGTAAATATATTTGCAAAAAAGTGAAGGGTTTTGCATAATAGAAGCTTATCTGAAATTCAATAAATGGAAATGTTTTTTTTCTCCTAAGAATTAAATTTTATTCTACATCGATTTTAGTTAAAAGAGTTGAACAATTTTTCAAATAAAGTTAAGATAATAATTGCATAATATTTAAAGAGAATAAAATAGAGCGACATAGTTGTGAAGATATAAAAAACATCCAAAAATTGTCGGGGAAATTTCTTTAAAAAAAAACCTGGAAATGTTAGGGAAAAGTCAGAGAAATTAGAAATTCAAAAAGCAGTAATGCTGGCCACTCTATAGATGGAAGATTGCTGAATAACATCTCTTATGTACATCAATAAAAAATATATCTAAAATTTATATCATTAAAATGAATTAATAATAACTAATCACTATTTATTAAAAACTGTTTATTCAGAATTCCTTACCGAATTTTGAATTTGTATTATATTCCAAAACAAATAATAGAAATATTCAAAATGAAAGAAGAAAATAAGGAGCTATATAAAATCACAATTTTTTAGCACACCATATTTTTATTGTAGTATGTAACATCATAACATTTTAATGGTATTATCGTATGTTCTCTAAATAAGGCTAAATTCTTTTAATAATTTTGAAATGCAAAATTAAAAAATATATTTCATAAATGTAAAACATGTAGTAATTCAACTCAAAATACCTCTTTTTGCGAAGTGAAAAAAACATTCATAAAATTCATATATTGTGAAGCACTATCACCAGATGCAGACACGATCTGAAGAAAATGAGTAGAGCCACAGTTAGTATCGGTAGAATTAAATGGCACATTACAAATATATGTTATTACAAATCATTTTTAAAATACTTACCAAGATTCTGGCCTGAATTTTTTTTTCAATGATATGCTGTTTTCTTAACCGGTGTATATCTTAATATCGGTTAAATATAAATGCAAAACGAATTTATAGATATTCACCCCAGCTTTCAGCATGAAATTTCATTATCCAGAAGAGACAGCAATAAACAAACAACAAAATTTATTCTAAATTAAAAAGCAAACACATATGATAAACACTATTAACATTCAGGTATGATATTATCAAATTATTACGTAAATGTTCTTAAGCATCAAGTAGAATATATCGGATCAAGGATTCTCAACCTAAAGTTCATATACCATCTGTAGTGCATTGCCTAATACATTGTGATATACTTTTTACTTAATAAAAATGTAAAACATACCTTTTAAATTGGTGTCTATAGTGAACAGTCACATGTTATTAGTTAGAGGTTAAAATAAATAATAAACTTTTCTAAAAAAAAATTATGAAATTAGATTTTCAGACATGAAAAATAAATATAGGACAAAGTTTGCAACTTGAATTTGACATAAGTTTGTAATTAATGAATATAAAGCTAGATATATTGAAATTGATTACAATGAACCAGCTACATTAATTATATTAATCCTTATGAAGATTAAATTTGGATATTATGTATTATAATATATATATTAAGATATTTATATATTATAATACATATAGTATGAAACATTAAATATTATTTATTATATTATATACATAGTGCATTTATTTTTTCATTATGATGTAAAATTTTTATCTGCTTATATAATAGATCAAAATAAATTTAATAAGTCTTATTCTTTTATTATAAATATTCAGCTAAACTGATTAATTAAACTGATTTTCAAACAGAAAATATTTTTACAATGACATGCATAACTCTACTTTTTATTTCTATAACATAAATTTTAAAAGGTTGAAAACTCCTGCATTAGTATATATACTAGAATAAATTAAATGTCTTTTTATAATTTTAAAAAGTTTTAATCTTTATTTGTATTTTATTAAAATTCTATTTCATTTAAGTATTGTTTTTATAAAGACACTTTTCCAACATTTTACATGTAAAATTTTCTATTACTTCAAATGGCAACATTAATTTTTCTGAAAAATATTTCTTTGCTGAGTTATTTAAAAACAGAAAATTTTAATTTTTAAGTCATTTTTTTCAACATTAAAAAAAAGGCTGATTGTTTATAGCTAAGTTTTTTTAAATAATATTCTAATACTAATAAATATGGCATTGCTTAGGATGAAAATATTTCCATGCCTTTTATTATCGTAATAGCTATTTATGCTTTTCTTTTACTTATATGGATATTATTTTTTTATATATAAATTGATTTCCCCCTTGATCTAAATAATGCATAAACAAAATGTAGTTGCATTTAGCTAATTAATTTTTTAGAAACTGGTTTCAACACTTACATAAAAATTTAAAAATACAATTCATTTTTAAAAATACCATTAGTATGAATATTCCAAATAAAAATTTTATATTCTTCCAAGATTATCTTTTAAATATTTGTAAAAATAGTTTCAATCATAACTGAAAGGTTTTTTACAAAATACACAAATCTAAAACTATATACGCACACATAAAAGCATAAACTAATAAAGAGAAAACATTTTTTAAGGATACAACATAAAGCCATGGTCATTGCTCCTGCCACAAGTGATTCAGTATATATTTCCTCTTCATTATCTGCAAAGAGAAAATCAAGAATTAACAAAACAAACTAGAGCTGCAGAGGCAAACAGAGTAATTAAGTTTGACAATGCAAAAAACTAGAAGCAAGCCGCACATAAGTGGTAGCATTGTAAATATGAGAGGGGGATGAGGAGAGTTAGCAATCTAGGAAATGAATAACTTACGATTTGGAGAAATGTATCTATGCATAACATAAATTTTATCTTTTACTTAATTTAAATAACTTAATAATTAGTTTTTTCTTTTTTTACTTAATGTGCATAAAATTTTAATAAAGCAGTTACTTTTGAGGAATTACTTAATGTTTTAATTAAAAGATTAACTTTAAAATAAATTAGCTCAATCATTTTCCCTGTTAATTTTGCACTTATTAATAAAGACTTATGCAAGTACAGTTAAATCACAAAAAGTTCTCCAAAATTAAAACAAGTGTAAATATAAGAAAACTACTTTCACATTTATTTCCAAGAAACATTTTATAGCAATACTTCTTTTTATAATTTCTTCATTTATCTTTCATCTACACAATAGCATGCAGTATATACTTAATATTTATAAAAAGTTTATTTTGTCCATCGCATGGATGAGCAAGGAAATTGATATAAAAAGCACTTCACGAATTATTCTGTGAATAATTACACATGGATATTTTATCAATATAATAGATATTTTTAAGAACTTACTTTGTAGAACTAACTTTTTCACATTAGTATGCACTGCATTTTTGATGTTGGCAAAGAGTTCATATTGTCCATCAGAAGGTCTAAAATCTTCAAATTCTGATGAGGATGGAAGTGGATATAAAAAGGCACTGGAAATAGTAATAAAACCTCAATTTCAATGAATATCAAAAGCAAACTAAAAATTTGCAACCAGTCTATAACATATTAAATTTCATGCTCCCAAACACATAGCATTACCAAATTTAAATATAAGAATTATTTTTAAATACAAATTTTTTATATGATTTTATAATAAGTATATAACACACACATATAAAAACTGCTTTTGGAAAACATGAAAGAAAAATAGCATGCCATCAGGATTAATACTATGCAGTTTCAACTCAACTTTGCAAGTGTTACAAATTAAAAATTTTCAAAATAAAACCTAATTTCTGAAAAAAAATGTATATGCAGTGGTAACTAGCACAACACTACAGATGCAGTTCAGAAATAAGCAATGCCAGAAGAGATATTAAAAACTTTGAAACTTCTGTAAATTAAAATCCAAATGGCTAAGATAATTTTGATGAAACCTGGTAATCCCGAAGAACATCAGCTAATTAGATATATTGTTGATGCAAATTATTCCACCTTTTTGGATAGGTGAAAGAATAATTTTATATGTTGGAAGAAAGAAAAAATTCAAGCAGAAAGAAATTAGAAGAATATCTATTTCTGAATAATTATTTACTTAGAATTTACTACTATTATTATCTTTATTGAGCTAAGAAAAAAAAAACAATGGTGTGAATATTCTTTTTTAATAAATTTAATATTTTACGAGACGATAGATAATATAAATTTTGATTATAAAATATGATCAACCAATAATTTTTATGCTTAACCACTACAATTCTCTGTAGTTTTTCTAAGTTAAAATCTCACAGGAGACAAGGAATGAAACTGATAAGGTTTGACTAGAAAAAAGCAGGACAAAGCCAATACCAGTGATTCACACAAAATAAATATACATCATGAAATAAAAACATTAGGGAAATCACCTCTGCCTAGTGTGACAACCAATGATAGCAAGTTTGTTTAATGGATTCAGCATCACATGGGAGCAGCAAAAAGCTATGAGAGCATCCAAACATTTCGGCACAATACACTGTAAAAGAAATTTTGTAAAATTACACTTAGTTTTTAACATATTTTATGAAAATAAATTAAATAAAAAACAAATTTTAATAACACTCTTATATAAACCATGAACAGGTAAAGAGATTTTAACTATTTTCTTCTTTTAAATCTTAGATAATACATTATTATTATTACAGTATTTAGAAATAAACTTTTCTCATATTCACTATCAGATGGAGCCAAAATTTAATTAACTTAATTGATTAATAAACTTCACAACTGATTTTGAAATAGTAATTATAAATACCAAACTATGTATAAAACATTTCATTGAAAGACATAACCAATATTTTTGGTAAACAAGCTAAACTACTATATGTGGTTTATTTTTCAAAAATGCAAATAAGTTATATTTTAATATACTTCAATATATTATTTATATTATGTAAAAAGCAATTAAGAATCTTTTCTTTAAATAAATGTTTTAATAAGATTGCCATTCCAAACTGGAAAAAGAATTCCCTACATTTTACCTGCACATTTGTAAGTTGTGCAAAATTAAGGATTAATGAAATAAAACATAAAACAAGATTTTTGCTATTAAGATATTAACCATTTAATGATTACTTAATAAAAAACAGTAAAACCAAAGTTGGTATTTTATTTATTTTTGCCAATTCATATATTTTGGTATTGATTTCTACAGATGTTTCACTCATCTGTCATTTTTTTTTTCTTTTGCAACAATTTCATTTGAAATGCTGTTTTGCATTTGCCTGCTCCTTTTCTTTTTCCTAATCTTTTTTTTTTTTTTGGATAATATCTTGAATGTGCTAATTTAGCAAACTGAAGCAAATATATTTGCTTCAGCAAAATTGGAATACTTGAAATACATCCATTGTTTATGACAGGATACACAGTCCAAGACCAATTAAAGAATTTTCCTTCAGATTTTCAACAAGTATACCCTTGTTGATACTAAATCCACTTTCCACAATTGTATTGCCATGTAATAATACATAAATTATTTTCCCAAAAATCAGAAAATTCTTTTAACTTCAAAATGTTAGAATAAAAATCATTTAAACAAATTTTACATTAAATGAACCAAGCTGATTTTATATTCACTTTTTTTTTGCAGGAACATTTTAATTGGATCCTTGCATATTTTGAACAGGCCAAGGAAATTTGTACTTTGAAATAAAGAAGTTGAAGCAAATCAACCTTTTGTTTTTCACAGAATAATGCATTGTTCTTTAATAAATGTGGATTTAAACAAAATGGATGCTTAAAATAGCAAAATTTTTGGGCATGCATTCAAATAATTTTTTATAATATTCTTCATAAAAATAAAGCATTCTGCTAAAAAGGTTGATTTGCTATTTTATTCCAATATCAGTACTTTAGATTTTTAGGATCATCTAGCTCTATCAAAAGTAAGGTGTTTTAATGATTTTGCTTCTTTTGACAATACTTTTTATTAACTGTTTAACAAAATTGAAGAGATTTTCATATAAAAAAGGCACTATTGGTTCAAATTTCTGAATATTTTAAAGAAATGGCTAAAGAATATTAGCAATATAAGAGAAGCTAATTTTAGTCAAAATCAATTTATTCTGACAAGCATTTATATTATTTACTCAAGACTAATCCAGGCAAAGTTTTTTTTTACTAAAATATAAATATTTTTTTATGTTTTCACAAAATCTTAAAGCACATTCACAAACACAGATATTTTTTAACCAGAACAAAACTTTAATGAAAATTTAGAAGAATCTGCAACTTCCACGAAATTAGCACATTCAGCAGGATTATCTTTAAATATTCTAAATATTGTTCTAAAAGTAAAATCTACTTTCTATCCAATAGATTTATGTCCACAGTGAAATACACTATGAATCATGTGTAGTCTACAAGTACCGAGATCTAAAATTTTACAGACATTTTCACATAAAAATTCTTTTTTTACCATGTTTTAAAACTTTTAGATTTGCGATTGGGCCATCCATATTAATTTATAAAAGTAATTGTATGTCCAAAATTGATATTTCTTTCAAATTCTTGAACAGTTCTTAAGCTTAAAAATACTGAATTCCAATATCTTATGAAAACTCTATTGATTGATTCACATCAATATCTTACAATAAGATCCATTTGGCATTTTTGAGAAATGCAGTTCACAGCTTCATCAAGGCATATTATATATATATATATATATATTTTTCAAAGTTTGTTAAGAGAAAAAGTTTGAAATCAGTTTAGTTTCAGACATTAAATTTGACGTTTTTGGACTTAACATGCCATCTTCTCCTGTATTCCTTTCAGACACAAAGTCCAATATCAATGATTGCATTTCTTAATTGACATGTAGTTTTGTATGTTTTTCTCTTTTGGCATGATTAGGAAATACCTATCTTCTAATTCTACTTAAGCTTATTATCTTCCTACAAAGAGAGCAGTATGCAGCAAACAGATTTTGCAAAACTTCTCTAACAAAGCAAAATCGAGCTCTTTAGCAAAATCAGAATTGCGAATTTTATCAAACCAATCAGTGTTAAATACGGATTTTGAGCAGCTCATTGTTTTAAAAAATCTCTAATCTACTCTGAATAAGGTCACAATTTCTCAAATAATAAACAAACTATTCAATAAATTCATGTATAAGCAACTAAACACTGCTACAAAGAATCGACAAATTAAATGTTGCTATTACCTACAAGGAAATTTATTATTCTCTTATACAGTTTCAGCAGTCTTGCACATGCCATTAGTTGAAATTCTTGAATCTTATGGGGAAAAAAACAATTGTCCCCTCAAAAGGAAATTGGACTGATCTATACAAGAAAAAAAGGGGGGAGGAGCTAGTAGAAAATAGGCAAATTTCTGCGGTTATACAATCGCAAATAGTACTGTTTCATTTTTGGAACTATTGGTTACAATATTTTATTCTTACAATGTTTAGAGATCGGCAATTTTTAAATGGAAAAAGAATGAACTAAGAAACTTAAAACACCCTGTTTTCCCAGTTTTTATTTGAAATTTTCCAATTTCCCAGTTTTTTAAGATAATTTTTAGATTTCCTATATTTTTCTGGTTTTCCCAGTGCCATGGCAATCCTGTTTAAAGAAAAATAATATTTTAACCTTCACTTTAATAAATTCAAAAAATGTTTTAAATCATTTTAAAAAATCAATCTAAAATCCTTTTTTTTTTCTTTGGTAATTTATTTCTAGGTTTAGCCTTTATACAGAACAAAAGAACGATTTAATTTATTAATATTTGGATATGGAGTATTAAAATAGAGCATTGCCACTGAAAACATAAATAGGTTAAAAATTTAGAAATTAGTTTTAAAAGATTAAAAATAGAAACTGAAAAATTTGCCAAATTCCAACTTTACAAACATGAAACAAATGAAGTGCGAAATAAAAATGTAATAAAAAAAACTTTAAAAACTGACAAAAATCATTAAAGCTGAAATTAAACATTTTTTTTTTTTTTTTGCAATTTTATTTTTAAAAGTTTTTTTTAAAAGCCATTTATAATTCAGTATAAATCCAAGTGTAAAAATGCAGATTAATAAAACTTATAATACTTGATGCAGTCATAATAAAAATGATACTCATTTCAATACATAAGAAAATAAAGCTGGATTTAAGATTTATTTATAACTTTTTTGAAATATCATAAAGCTGAAAACATAACGTTGCATATCTCTATGTATTATTTATTAACTTTTTTTTCAGTAAAATCATATATCAATTGCATAAATTTAAGTTATGCAAGTTACATTTCCTTTGTTGTCCAGATGCTTATATATCACAAAAGGAACAACATCATTCAGGAATGAATTCAAATTTAACATAGGAGTAAACTATAATTGATAGAAATTTTAAACTTAATTATTTTTAAAGATATTTATACCACTGTAACTTTAACCCAACTTTACAAACAACTTCAACTTTTAACCAAACTTTACAAAGTTGTTGCATCATTCCATAAACATATGATTTAGCCAAAATCAATTTTTCCAGAATGGCAATAAAATTATAGTTATTAAAGAAAGATTATAGAAAAAGATAGTTGAATGTATTATAGAATTAAAAAAAATGAACACCTGTCGATTTGGTCATGAACCTCTTTTGAAATTGCATCACTCAAACTGGTAGCAAATATTAATTACATATCAACAATTAAAAGTGCAAAAAATTGCCAAAGATTACACGCTACAGATTCTTTCAAAAATAAAATCTAACTAAATTCGCCTATGGCATGCAGTTAATACTAATTTTCACCAATAGCAAACAATGAATGCATCAGTACCATCAAATTTAATGAATC
The DNA here is from genome assembly GCA_026543865.1 of Argiope aurantia. NCBI lineage: Eukaryota > Metazoa > Arthropoda > Arachnida > Araneae > Araneidae > Argiope > Argiope aurantia. Next base: position 218,669 of record JAPMOR010077093.1, read on the forward strand.
ATCTTGCAGATTATTTCACAAAGTTGCAAGTCTCTATTTATTATTAATTTTGTATTAAATTTATGAAATTTAAAATATATAGAGAAAAGCAACAATAATATATAAATAATTTAATGATTAATATGTATAAAAAATTAACATGATAAAAAGAAATATATATATTTCAAAATATCAGGAATTGAGGAATTGCTAGTCTAAAACCAAAAGGCAGGAAAAAAGCAATGCACTTTTACATACTTCTCCATCTTTTATCATCTGTGGGGATGGATTCAAATCAATTATAGCAACAACTAAACTTTCTCTTTCTTCCTCTAAATAAACAGAATAAATTATATGTTAAAAAAAAACTGACAAAAATATTTTGCATAATATTTTATTTACTAAAAGATTTCAAAAAAATTCATTTCTCGACAGACCAGGAAAACCATTTTAATAGGACATTAAAAAAGACTTATACATGTATTTTTTTTCTCCATGAAATTAAAACACATGGCAGTTCAAAATGAATACTTTGCTTTTGGAATATAAATAAATATACAATGTTCTAATCATGACCATTTTAACAAATTTTACCTTGCCTACAATATTTAATTAAAATTTATCCCATCAAACATTGATTAGGAATTTCAGTATCTTACAGTATAACATGAATATCTACCATATAAAATTCATTGAGGATGAAAAAGGAAAGTGTCACCTATTTTCCGATTAATGCCTTACAATTTTATATATTAATACTTTCCCAAAACTGAACTTTAAAAGGGAGCTTCCATTGCTTATTGTGTATATGAAAAATTTTAAAAGATACATTAAGAAAAAAAATAATGTTTTCTATTTTGTTTTATATATTTAATGCAAAAATATAACAATGTACTGAGTATTTAAATTGACATAATAAAACATATATAAACATGTTATATTTTATTCAGAAATTTTTAAATTTTTCTGCTTATAGAATTATTATTTAAAAATAAAAATACATAAATCAGTATTATACACATAAACACTCTGCACTTTATATAACACTTCTATAATTATTTATTTGACTGACATAAACAAATACATTTTAATTTATAAAATATTAACCACTGTATATACAGCTTCACTAGCAGTTATTTGTTTTAAGTTATTACTCTAGAATTTGACAACATATTTATTTTTGTGATTGATTAAAATGAAAAATCTAGGATTTTTAGCAGTAAAGGCTGTCATCCCCTAATATTTAATTGTGATAGAAACAAGGCCAACTTAAGGACTTGCAGATCGTTCAGCCAAAGAAGTTACAGAAAATATGCCCAAGATTGAATGGATCTCCCTGTAGATATTATTTCAAGTCTTTAAAAAATGGTATATCAAATCACAATCCATAATTATCAAAAAAATAAATATTTTATCTCCTTAGGATACATTCCTACCATTGAAGCATTCTCTTTCTGGTCCAAAAATCAGAATGAAGATGTTTTGGCCAGACTAATTAGCAAAACAATTATAACACTAAGATTTTTTAATCTTTTTAACCACTAAAATGATCCCCTTTGTCATGAGTATAACATTAATGATATTGAACACATAATTCTCTCATACCAAAAGTATACTTAATTATAGAAACAAGCTGTGGACTTTTCTACAATTGGATAATCAAGATATCTCCTTCAAAAATGTTTTGGAAAAAATAACTGCAAACAAAACCAATCTTCCAAGTTTCTTTTCAAACAATGATGCACTTCAATATCTACTAACTTCATTGATCACATTATGTTATGGCCTCTTTAGGTCTCTCTAACCTAATCATCACTCTGTGTTGCGTGAACTCTTTAACAAAGTTCATTCATTTGAATCTTAAAAACTTGAATATAAACTGAATCGTATCATTGAAGCTGTTCTATAGCTGCTGACTGACTTCATTTTGATTGTGTGTGTTGTGTGCACGTTTTTGTGTCAATAGATAAAATTTCTTGCTCTCTATATCTGGAACCAGGGGATAACAGCCATTGTTGCTATAAATCTCTAATTCTTTACTTCTTTTAGAATTTTCAAGTTGAAGCGATTTAGTTTTAACTTCAAAAATTAACAATTTTATAAAAAGAACAATCTAAATTTTTTTCAGACATTTGATATTTTTTTGATTTAATACTTGACAGAAAAACAGATACAGAAATCTTTAATGCTATTAAAAACCAAACATTAATATTTACAAAATTCAATTAATGCTAAATTTAATAATTTTCATGGAGCAGCATGCACTCAGCCGAATGTCATGTATGAAAATAATATATACATATGTATATTTAATATTCTTGTTTGTCTTCATTTTTTTAAGGAAATATTTTTGGTTCCTTGTAGATTTTGTAATCGTATTCAAGTATGTATTATTTTAAAAGTTGATACATTCATATTTTTCTTTAATGTTAAAGTTTCAGAATCCAGTATTTGAATTTTTAGTCTTAATGATACATTATTAATAATTAATGAAAGGAGGGCAGATTTCTAAATTCTATGAAATCAAACAGAGGTCAAATATTTGCAGTTTGTTAATACTAGAAGAAAATATCCAATGGCATGTTAAAAAGCTATGACTTTGAAACCTGTGTAATAAAATGTCTGATTGTTAGGAAAAAGCTGACAAAATTATGATAATAAAATAAAATCTTATTCAAACTAAAAATAGTCATTAAAAAGCATGATATGCCAACTGGGTGTCTTAAAGATATAAAAATACTCGAATATGAAACAAAACTAAGTCAAACAGTAAAAGAAATTATGGCAGTTTTAAAAGACTGTATTTACAGGTAAATACAAAAGCCAGCATATAAAAAAAATACCTATTAGTAGTATGTATCGATGTGTGATGAAATCATAGGTACAAATGATCGATGCAAATAAAAAGGAAAATAGGTTTAATTTCAACAGAAAGAGAATTATAGTAAAATAGATTTTGAAAAATTAAATAAAATTTGAGGAAACGTCATTCAAAAACAAAAGTGGTGTCATTAAAAAGCTTTTTTTTAAAAAAATTTTAAGATGAAAAAATAATTTTTGCATGATTTATTATATGAAGTTCTGGCAGAAAAATGTAAAGCCATTTTACTTTCATTTCATTTCTTTTAGGGTGACACAGCAACTTTATAACAGCTTAGTTATTTCTTCTAGGTGATAAATAATATGTGTGAAATGTATCGATTCTATGAAGAGATATTGTAATAAGTTTAAACAAATATTAATTCAATTTTATATACATAGATTATGACAAATACATTAATAATCTAACTTAATCCAAATTTTCTAAATTGACATTTTAAGCAGAAAGCACTTAAATGATTTAACTTAGATTTCTTAATGACTATTGTTTTTCTACCCCAGTAATTATTTAAATTTCCCAATGAAAATTTTAAAAAAAATTAATTCAAAATCAAAATAAAAGGTGGTTTAATGACTTTTCAGACACCTTAGGATCGATAGTATGTCTGCAACACAGCCTAATTAGCTCAGTATGAAAAATTGCCCTGCTTTCAGTAAAAAATGAATCAAGCCTTTTTTTATGAATCTGTTGCTCTTTGCAAACCACCACATACAGTTACAAGATGTAACTGCAGGCTTTGGGAAAGTAGTTCAGTTGAGAGAGTAGTAATTGAGAGTTCAGTAATTTCAAATGAATTTTATGCTGTACAGAAAGATCTATGAAAACCAAATCTATCAGCATCAACTGCTACATGGGCCACATAAACTATATTCAAATTTACTTGGACCATAAAATTCCTGAAGTTCAGTTTTTACAGAAATATCACTACAAATTAAAAACAGAGCAATAAAAAAATGGAAGATGATATATTTAATGTTCCTTTCATGGCACATATCATATCTTCTCCATAACACTTTTTCTTATTTTGGGGAAAGACCACTGTTTACTATGACTACTTTCAAAATTAATTCAAGGTGAATGTCAGTAATTCAGGATTTGACAACAGATTTGTTTCTTTTTAAAAGTGAAAATAACTGTAGCCAGTTACAAGAAAATAATCTTATAAGCCTTTTTTTAATGTTTTCAAATCAAGGCAGCAAATATTTGTAAAATTTAGTTATTCTATCTTTAAAAAATTGGTACTTACGTATTAATGCCACCGCAGCCACAGATTTGGCGTTGTATTTTGAAAGTGATTGGCGGCACTTAAAAACTGCCAAATCTGTAATTGTGGTGGTGTTAATACAGAAGTATCAAAAAATTTTACTTTCATATTTGAACAATATTGGATATTGAATACCTTAATTAGTATATGGTTTGGCACTTATTTTATATATATGAAGAAAATTACAGAAAACAAAGAGTAAATATGTGCAGATTTTATATGGTTTGGCAAAAGAATTGCGCATTGTGTTCTTTAATTTTACCAACAATTTTTTTTCGAGTACTTAAGATCTTTGAACCTTGTTTCAAATATACTTCTTCAAATATAAGTTTTTCTCCACATGTTTTATTCCATGCAGTTGCCTCTAAACATGATTTATCTATCAATCAAGTATTACATTTTTAGATATTATATTAAAAATTCAATTCTGGATTATTTTTTCATATTTCTTCACAAAAATTTTGTTGTGTTCTGTTGTTTAACAACTTTGTTTTCAGCACTTCAAAAATTAAGTTCAAGATGTGCAGAAGCTTTTTTTTCTATTTTATTTATTTTTACATTGTAGTGTTTTTGTCTAGCATAAATAAATTGAAAGGCGCTAAAATCTTAATAAATTATTTAACAGATGACAAGTTTTTTTTAACACCAACATCATTATCATTAAATTGTTTTAAAATGAAACATTATTTTTTAGAAGAGATATTTATGCAATCCAACAATTAACTTTAATAGGATTTAAATAATTGGGTAAAACATCTGATAAGTATGCAGTTTCCCGCCAAGCACGTCCAAATCATGCAAATCGTTCAGGAACTCGCCAGAAGTCCGCCATCTTGGATAAGCAGATATAGCAAACAGCTTTTAGGATTGCACTAAAAATCGCCACGATTACTTTTGGCAAAAAATTGCCCCAAAATAATTCAACACTTAAGCGCCCATACGTAAATGTTAAATCAATCTACATACATCAGTTTCTAAAATCGTGCAAATTTTGTATTATCTATTATTCGGAGAAAGAAAGCTAATAATTAGAACTTACCTCCATCAGCTGCGTTTTCATTCATCATTAAATACGAAAGAAAAAAATACAAAAGAAACTTAATTTGACATAAAGTCAGCGTTTCACACACCACTCCACTGTTCACTCCGGAATAGAGGTGGGTCGTTCGCGAAAGAACGGTCCGAAACGAACGGATCCAATACCTGGCTAATTCCGTTCGCGAACGACGGTGTGGACCCGGCTATTCCGGTTCATTAACTGTGTGGACCTGGCCCGATTTATTTTTATGAACTTTATAATATCTGGCTATCTATAGATATTATATAGCTCAAAGTTATATCTTCTTTTCCAAACTTTGTTGATTTCTATCACACCAAGAATGGCTTGCAGAATTTTTCTTTAGAAAATTATATAGTTATATTAAGGTAGATTTTCGAGTGCAAACAGTTATTTTTCTATTCATTCAGTGAATCGACAAATGATATTTCGGTTATACAAAGCGTATATCGTGTTAGTTGCTTCGTCAAAAAATATGTCCAACAAACGTTCGTACTTAGTAGATCTATCAGCATAGCACGTAGAAATAAGCAAATTCGAGCTTCTCAAATAAACGAGCAACAGCAAACGAGCAATGAAGCAAATCGTTTACGAATTTCTAATTCACATGCTTCAGAATCTCAAGATCAACATGCAGCAAGAACCGAGAGACAACATATATGTGTTACCCGATCACGCGCATCAAAATCAGAAGACCTGCATGCGGCAAGAATCGAGGCAACTATTCTTAACGGAAAGTCGAATGAAGATGCTCTCATTTCAAGCATTTCCATTATTTCCACCGACATGCCTTTTGATTTCAAACGACTACAGTTCCTCATTTGACTTGCATTCTCTATGATTCAAAAAGGCACAAGATCAATCACTTGAGGTGTGTGGATTGATCAGAGAAAATCCATGTTTTTCACATGGCATGTTGTAGGTTGTCACGAGTCGGATAGCCAAAAGATTTATTTGTTTTTGCTGAAGGCGGAAAAGCAAAAAAATATTGTCTACCCTAAAAATATACTTGAATAATAAAGAAAAAAGAATAAATATTATTTATAGTTCTCTTTTATATATAATTCAATTTCAATGAATATATTAATCGTCGACAAGAAAATAAATATCATTCTCTATATCAAATTTCAATCGATATTTCCAAAATTATTTCTTCTGCGGCAGCAACGCGTCGAGTACCAGACAATTTTAAATAAGATAAATCAAGAATATGTAAACGGCTTTGTATATTATTCTTTTGTTTCTTGCAAACATCTCTTAATAACGTTTTTAAGCATTTGACACTTTATATTACAAAGTTAGTAGGGGACAAAAATTTCGCTTAAGAATTCTTGATGTAAATATTTTAATGTGTGTTTCTGCTGGCGTATTTTCTGTGAATTATACGAGAATAAAAAATCAGTGCATTTTCCTTACAAGACAATAATTCAACCTTAACTACTAAATTCGTCACGTAGTTACTACTTACCCAGTAAATATTCAGTAAAAAGAAGAAAATGCTTTCCAAGACTTTACTATTTTTTTTTTGTTAACACTTATCGCAATTTTCATGCTGTTACATGTTGACTGACTAATTTCATGCTGTTACAACTTTCGAGTAATAATATATGATTGTAATTAAAGTTGCACTTCGAAAAAGAAAAGGATTCACTGGCTCGAATGGCCTGTTGTCTCATTCGAGTAAAGAATTTGTATTTGGTCGACGTCATAAGATGTTAATTAAAAGGCTTGAAGAGTTGTTGGAGCACTCTTGGTTCAAAGCCCATTCACTACGATAAGATGGCATCGCATCGCAGAGGAAACAATAGGTTAAAGAAGAAATAACGAAAGAAGATAACATTTTAAGGAAGAAATGACGAAAGAAGATAACATCTTAAAGAAGAAATGAAAAAATAACGAAAGAAGATAACATCTTAAAGAAGAAATGAAGAAATAACGAAAGAAAATAACATCTTAAAGAAGAAATGAAGAAATAACGAAATAACTCCTTAAAGAAGAAATATACGAAAGGATGAAATATATTCAGTATTTCAGCAAAACTTAAAAAAATAATAATAATAAAGGCTGCTACGGAGCAATTGTACTAAAGTGATAATTCTAAGTGAAACAAAAAGTTAAAAACCATAAACTTGGAAAAAAAAAAAAAAAGCACCAAGTGGTAGGGCTTAGGTAGGAGGATAGAAACATTTCAGTCAAATTTTGGGTAAATATATTTCAGCCAAATTTTGTCTATTTGACTGAAGGCATTTGATTAATTATTCATTTCAAATTTTATTTTAATGAATTTTATAGTAATAATAAAAACTATATTAATCAGTTATTTTTTTTTGTAATCATAATTTTTAAGGAACAGTATAATATTATTTGAAGTTTCACATGTTAAAAGTATTTATCTTAAAAGTTTTAATTTTTTAATCTAAGTTAAAAGAAATTTTGTGTAACTTAAAAACTCAAACATTAATCCCTATAATGTGAAGATGGAGGAAAAAATGCTTTATTAATATAGTCGTAAATGAATGAAAAGAAAAAAAAATATTTTTTAAAAAAATTAACTGTTCAAATAAAAAATGTTTTACTGTGTTAAATATCTGACTTTCATTTATTTCACATTTTTGACTCATTGACATATCTGACACATTTTTGTCCCACACCTCCTTTATATTAAGAAGATATAAAAAATTTCAACAAATAAAAACCGATCATTAAATACAACATAAATCTTGAGATAAAAGCTTAAATAAACTTGAGAAAGCTGACCAAAAAGTGTGTTTTGCTAATAAACATTGAATGACACAACATTTAGATTGATAGTGCATGATCTTGTATGCCAAAAACACCTTGGTGTCCTTGAAGCTTCCGTCAACGCAGTTTTGCCTTTGGCAAATTTTGACGAGCGCAGTCTAAGGTCTAATTATAACAAGACGCGAAAAAAAAAAATGCAGCTTACGTAGTTAAGCTCAAAATGAGAATGGTTTGAAAATGGCTAAATTTACACAAAAACATGAAAAATACAGTTACAGGCATTAAAAGTCATGTTACATTCGGATATCTTGATGATCACGACCATGGAGGAAAATATCAATGAAGCCCTTAATCCTTTAAAGGAAAAGACAGTTTCCTTGTTCTTTCAGAAAGGTGATTATGTTACGTAGTATATGTTTTTCGTAGTGCGAAGACAACTGGCAAACTTCCCGGTTTTTCAATTATGTGCATAACCGTATTGTTAACACATCCAAGTTTATCTGTCTTCATCGCTATGCATTTGTGGTGATAGCTTCATAATCCAGTCAACAGCCTCCGAACTGGGGTGATTGTCTAGTGGTTTTGTTACGCAGCTACAGCGCTGGTGTGGTGTGGAGAGGGGGGTGCCAGCTCAGGTGTCGTCCTCGTCATCTGACCGCGGTTCAAAATTACGAGGTCCGTCCCAAAATAGCCCAAGTGTTGCTTTAAACGGGACGTTAATATAACTAAACCAAACCAAACCAAACCTACGCAGCTACAGACCCTAACGTCGCGGGTTCTGTCCTTGGGAATGCAATCTTCACACACTGTCTGAATTCATCCAATAAATCGGATAAATTTTGTTTTTGTACTGTTTGTACTTTTTTTGAACTCGGTTCAATTTTGATACCGTTTATTTGATATAACTCTCTATAACCGTCTTTTGCAAGTAAAACATTTGTTTCTTTTGTTTTTGTTTGTTTCTACAAATGTTGTAAAACATTTGTTTTTTATTTTCAGTGGCACTACTCCCGATTTCATTGCTATTAGCAATATTATAATCAATATTTATAGTTCCTCTCAAGTCACACAATTTCTTTTAACTTGAAGGATATCATTACTAAAATTGGTCATTGACATCATTGTTTTACCTTCTTTTAATAATAAAACATTATCAGTTTCTTTACCATGACTGAATCTTCACTTTTAGTACTGCTTACAACATCCACCATTTGTACTATATATGGCTGAATAAGGACTGAATCTGAAGCATCAAATTCAAATTCTTTAAAACCTTGAAATTCATTTATGCGGAGCATTTTCGACCTGCACCCTTTCCAAATCATTACTAAATCGGGAAAATCGACTATATCTTTTCTTATAAGCAAATTAGGTCCTTGATATGCATCATCGGAGACAACATGCAATTGCAGTCTTTTTAAAGCTAATTTGTCAACATTGATATTTGCTATACAAATTCCAAACGATTTCGTTTTTCCTCGTCTGGTAGTAACACCGTTACCAAGAACAGATGCATTTATTTGTTTTGCTAATGCAAATTTGATCATAGAAATGTCAGCAGCTGTATCCGTCAAAGCTTATGCTGTAATTGAAAGTCACAGTGTGCGTAGACATATACTTATGATGTGATGATGACGAAATATTTACCGACGGACTATCGAATGTTTGAACTGGTGGATTGGACGGAATTTTGGATGTTGATACTGTCCGAAATTATTAAGCCTTTTAAATCTCTTTTGTCTCTATTTTCAATCCGTTTATCCAGTATGAGTTTCGAGTTCATAAAAACATTCCCGTCAAGTTTTTCCATCCTAAATTTTATTAGAGTAAAACAATTGTCTAAACTTCTTAGTACTTGATTAAAGCGTTTAAGTAGTATTCCTTGACATATGAATGATTTTCAATTAATTTCTTCTGGTTCTCTCATGATGAGCTCTACTATTTCGCTGGAAAGAGCTTCAATTAAACAAACCATCCACAATGAATATTCCATACTAATTCTCTTCATTACTCTTTCGAAATGTACTAAAAACAAACCAATATCATCAATTTTGGACATTCAACTTTTGGTTTGGACGATGCGTTGTTGTTTGCTAAAATTTGGGCAACTTCCAGCTTTTTCTTTGCTAGTTCATGTTCAGCGGCAGATCTTTTCGTTTCTTAAACAGCTTTCTTCTTTCATTTAAATTAAATACAATTCCGAGTATAATTCCTCATCGTAGTTGTAACTCTTTAAAATCGAATTTTTGAAATCAGCAATCTCTAGAATTTCTTCTCCAAGTTCAAATACGATATATTGCAAGTCGATCTTAAGTAATCTTGATAAAAACGGCGTTATTTTAAAACAATTCTAGTTAGCTAATCCCACTTCCGAATTGTAACGCAATTAAAAAAAAAAGGTTCTAGTGTAGATTTGGGTGCCCTTTCGATTGGCGACAAATTTCAGAGATGAAGCACTACTTCTGGTTTGCATAATGTTTTGTTTCCATTGACGTTACTGTTGGGTTACCGATCGAAAATTTTTGCCATTGGCGCCAATCTCGGCATCAAAAAAATCAAGGAGCATCCAAATGTAAACTTTTACAAAAAAAAAAAAAAAAAAAAAAAAAACAATTATAACAAGAAGTGCAGTTTAAAAAAATGAAACTTATGCAATTAAGTCAAAACGAGAATGATTTGAAAATGACTAAATTTACACAAAAACATGATGCATGTACAGGAAAACATGAGAAATACAGTTACAGGTATTAAAATCACAATTACATTACAAATTAATTAGGATATTGTTTGGATGTATCTGCATAGTCGCAATGTATTTTGGTAAAAATATGTTTTTGAGTGTAGTAATAATATGTAGTGTTGAAGTAATTTTATCAAAGATATAGGCCATCATTTAATGTGAAATTACTTAAAAAAATAAATATAAATGAAAAAAAATATTTTTCTCCATGTTAATACGAAGAGGTTTTGTTAACTTCAAAGATATAGGAAAACTTTATGGCTGGAAAGCGATACTTTTTATTTGGATCTATTAAAGCAAGTGTGAAATGCATTAAATGATTATTTCTGTGGTTTCTCAGAAATAACAAAAAGTGGATGTGAATACATATATTTTTAAACAAATAAGAAAGTAACCATACACATTTTGGATGTCACAACCTTTTTATTTATATAGTTTTTTTTATTTGTACAACAACAATATGGTGATTCATTACAAATAAGTTGATTTCTTCTTTAGTTGAGATTCTTAAATGCAAAAGGGTTATAAAAAAGATTAAAAAGCATTGTGACATTATAAAAGAAAATGATGTCAAATCAACACATAATGATTTGAATACAAACATTTAAAGTAATAGAAAATATTTCGTTAATCATATTGATCAAGATGACTAAAAAAAAAATCCACACATTCACTCTATTTGATAGGATCAAAATTGTTTCTTTTTAATCAAAGAGATTATTATAAAATAAGAAGTATCTGCCGAATAGGGGGGAAAAAGTATTTATCTTTACCTTTCTTGTTTAAACATATTATTAATTTTTGTTTTGTTTTATAGCTTTAAATATACAGCAGAAACTGGCTATTCAAAGCTCACAGGACCACTATAAAAATTCGAATCACCCTGCTAATGTTTAAGATTCTATTTATAAAACACTTTATTTTAACCAGTTGCATTTCAACATTTCTTTTTGGCTTCATACTTTTAAACTCCTTTCAACCACATATTTAACAAGCAAATAAGAAAGAGTAGAATTTTCAATGCATTTACTCTCGTTAATAGGTACTAAAAATGATTTTTTTAATTAATAAAACATTACAAAAAAAACCTATCCAGCAAAGGAAAAAGTTTTTAAAAAGATGTTATAGAGGAAGCAACTGTTCCTGAAAGGTTTGAGAATAAGAAATAATACACAAATATTGAAAAACAAAATACTAAAGTACAAACAATAAGCATAGAGGAATAAAAATGATAAACAAAAATTCCACTTGTGTCATAGATGAGAAACTTAAAAAAAAGAAAAGACTGAACCATCTTTGGTTATTAAAAAAATGGCAACAAACTACTTTCATAAAATAATGCGAGTTCACTACCAACTAATTGTATTATTCAGCTTTCACGTGATCTATTGCATTTTCCTCCTTTTTGTGTTTCTTGATAGGATTGGCTTTACATTCCTGATATAAGTTGTTCAAATCAAAAGCAGTTACAACATTTTCCTGAAAAGTAAAAATATATGCATTAAATCTTTCTGATTAAGAATCATACAAAATACAGTCTTGAGTTAACTTTTTAGGACTGTGCAAGGTGTTTCCAAAATCATGGGGGGGGGGGGGATAACTTGAAAGATAGGTTTACAAAATAATTCTTTTTTAAAATGAAACATGAGAAGATATATACAAATGATGAATCACTACAATAGTCTTTTGCCAGTGAATTATATAATAATCAGCCTTCTCAAGTCATCTATTAATTATACTTCATTACATTTATTTCATTTTTTTAAAAAAATTGTTTAGTAAATGGATAAATAATTAAATAAACTTATTTCTGTAAGTCTTGTGTTGCATAATGTAAAGTTCCTCAAGTACAATAATAAATTATTTATATCTAAGCAAAATAACTTTAAAATTTCAGAATATTAACAAATGAAATACCAATTATGGTGTTAATATATATTACTCTAATTAAATACAAAATATATACTTTTTTCTAATATATTATGAAAAGACTAGGCTAAAAAAAGAAGTCATTACAAAGGCAATAATATAATTAAAATTTCATAAATATTTAAGATTATTTATTTTTTATCTCCTCTTCCCACTGTAAAAGGCTATTTGTTTGACACATTGACCAGCTTTGAAATATGTTTTTGAAATTTCGTTTGATACAATGCAATCATTTGAAATAATAATAATAAAAAATAATTCAGTAAAAGGACAAAATTTTTCAAACCTCAGAAAAGAAAAACTTAATTAATTGGCATTTTGAATCAACGGTTGGTCTTCGGTTAACTTCCTTTCCATTCCTAAACAAGATGATAGTTGGCAGTTGTTTGCTAAATGCTGATGCACTCACATGGAATCTATAATACAAAGCAATTAACACAAAATTTTTATATCTCACAAGGAATCTGAAAATTAAAAGTTCATTTACTCTAATTACTTTTAATCTATAATTTATAAATCATTATAAAATGTAGCGAGAAAATTAAATTCAAAGTTTCATCTTTGAGTTTACATCACGGGAGAAAGTAACTTGTTTTATTTAAAATGTCAGGTTGTTAAGAACATTTTACTAAATATGACAAAAATTGAAACAGTCCTTCAGTCAAATTAAACTTTTTTTCCCTAATAGCAAACACAGAGTGATTGTGGCGATTTGGCTGACAGCTGAAAGCAAATTGGTTGTGCGTGTTCACATTTACTCTGTTTTTGTATGCAAGTATTTCTATTATTATTAGAATATTATTCTTTAAATATTTCAATAAGAGAAAATTATTTCAAATTCAAATAGTTAAAGGTAAATGCTATCTTAAAATCAATTAAATACTTATAATAAGTTAAATGAAAACATTTAGCTCACAAATTCTTTGAATTCTATTAATACTTATATTGATTATAGCATGTTACTGCACCACTTGAATACTGTTGGAAGCTTTAACAATTTAGAACTATTTCAATTACTTGCAATTAGTATTAAGATAAATAACATGTCATTACTGTTAATTGCTATGTAAATCAAATGAAAAGCCTTTATATTACATTGTTATAAACCCAAACTCATGTAATGTAAATCCTTATCAACAGTTCATTATCTACTGCCTAACAATGACAAAGAGTTTGGTTTAATACTCATACAGGCAGTTGCTAATTCTTCAAACTTCTATGAAATAATGTAGGTTTGCTATTTCAACTATATATTATAAGCAGTCTTAAAAATAAAAAAATAAATAACGCGCTTAATCAGGAGGAGGGAAGGGGAGGGGGGCACTTGTCAACACACACAATATGCAGAAGGTTCTCCAAGAATTATGTCATACAAGTATTTGATGGAATAAATTGTAACAAACTGTACTCCAAAACTTCCTATTATTTCACACAGTTCTGAATTTATAAAATAAATTTATTTTACTTGTAAGAAGTTGAAATAATGCCGGACTGTGCTATTGTCAGATGTTTAATACATTCAAGAAATTAAAAAAAAAAAAAGATTAATGATATGTTATTGTACCCTCAGTGTTTTATGTTATGAATTGCTTTTTATTGTTTATAAATTCCATGCTACATATCTTTCTGTTTAATAAAAATTATTTCTGCTTCTTTTCTTTTTGTTTATTTTACAACAAATCAATAATCTTCTTTAGAATACTTTTTGGTGTCTAATAGAATTTTTTTTTCTCTTGCCATTCTTAAGTAATTATGAGTATTCACTATGAATATTTCTTGTTTGATTATACATGGGCAATACTGCTCAATTGCTAAGGAAATTTTTTTTGAGTTTTTCTACGATTAACAAACTAAAAAAAGCGTCTTATTTTAGTGAAACTTCAGTTTTATGAACAATTTTAAGTTGATATAATGTCAGATTGTACTGTTGTGCTGATGTTTGATACATTCAATAAATAAATAAAAATCTGAAAGGTCCTGGTGTTAGAAAAATCTTGATATTCAAATGCAGGAGGAAAAATACCAATAACATGCAAATACTTGAATTTGTTCTAAGCAAAAAATATAAGATGGTTAATTCAACAGAAAGTTTCAAAAAGTATAAAAAGAATTTTAGGGAAATTATTTACTCAGAATCAAATAATGCTTATTGATAGGGAGGGAAAAAAAATGTAGAAAATGGACTAAAATTTATATATGCTGAGTAAAAAATTTTTAACATTTTCTGAAAACAGGTTTTAAAGACATATTCTTGAATTCTCTATATCATATTTCAATGAAAAGATAATTTTTTTTTATTTAAATGTCAACCTTATATGATGTGTTAACATTCACTCTTTTGAAGCATGGCGATTTTTTTTTCTGAATCACCTATTTTAAAGTATTTAATATTTTGTGGTTAAGTTTTTAAACTACTTAAAGAAGAAAGTATATTTTTAAGGTTTAAATGCACAACTGTTCCATTAAATGGTTTAAAAATTAATCAAAACATTAATGAAAAATTATTACTTCAATATAAATGATTCAAAAAATGAACTCCCATGTTTGAACAAATTAATAAAAATGAATGATTCCAAATTTTCTTAATTGCAATGAATCTATGTCCTGTTTTGATGAAATGGGTTGTGAAAGCAGAATTTTGTATGATCAAGAGGATAGATGCAGTATGGATTCTTCTTTGGATGTAAACAGAAAAATCAATATATAAAGCTAAATATGATATTCAAAATAAGGAAATTTAAAAATGAGTTGCTAAAGAGAGAGAAGAAATGGAATGTATCAGTGTGACAGGTCCTGTTAGCCACACTGTTAGCCTTCTATGGATTAAATTATTTCATCATTTCTTGCACAAAGACCATATCAAAAAGCTAGATCAAAGTCATATTAAAATTATTTTTTTAATATTCAAAATTTTTATCATTTCATAATATGCGCCTTTTTAATAAAGCTTCAGTAACAACAATAAAAAATCAATGCATTTGCTCTCTGTGAACTCAAACTTATTATTCATGAGTAATCTTGAAGTTTAAATTTTATTTACATATGCAAAAAAGGGAGGGGGAAAAACCACGTATTTTCATATTTTGATTTGATGAAAATTATTAATGAATATCTTCTACTGAATGATATTCTATCTTGAAGCATGTTATTTATCTGGAAGGTCAACAAATTAACTAATTTCTATATTGTTCTATGTCTACTCTGAATTCCGTTTCTTTTTCAGGTAGCTAACAACAAGTAAAATCTTTTACTAATTTTTTCAATCAATTACATTTTACATGCACTAATATTTTTAAAATTTATTCATTCATACAAAATGTATTTCTTCTTGAATGAGTTGATTTTGATAAATCACTGCAATACTCTCAAATGCTGTTACATTGCAACTTCATCAATAAAATTTTTATTACTTTTCAACTCTTAGATTGTACCTGCTGCTGTCTTGAGCTTCATTTAAGTTTTTATTCTTTATTTGTTTGCCTCTTCTGAAGTGATATGAGGTTTCTAATAATAATATTGATAATACATGGTCATGCTAATAATCCTTTATTTGATTTAATGAAATAGGATTACTCAGTTTATTAACTGAACTCTTGATGGAAATTGTTTCCCAGAGCTGTAAATTGGAGGTTGCCGATGAATCTTCGTTCGATTAATAACTCTTTTCTTCTTCAAAGAGTGAAAACAAAAATAAAAAGGATAAATCTACTTTTGCAGCAAATATTTTATATTAAATTGTGCTATAATTATATAATATACAAAGTTATTTCGTTTATTTTGAAATTTGATGTCAAAAAATGTTTAATTTGTGTGAAATAATGTTATTTTGCATACAATTACAATATTTAAGCTTTAATTTTGCATGAGTTCTATTTATGACCATGTAGTTAGTGTAAAACATTAAATGTAGTGTTAAATTGCCATGACACACATACAAACATTCATTAAAAAACAACAAAATGATCAACCATCTATATAAAAGTGCAACATGTAAAAAAAAAAAAAATGCATAAGATACTACAAATACTTCTAACAATGAATGAGCATATGCATACATTAGCAATTATCATAATTCAGTAATAACTGAATAAGATTTGACTGTAAAATAAAATGTTTCACAAGCTATAAAATTTCTACTATAAGTGCTATTAGTAAAACCCACCTAAATTATGATTATAAGTAAGATTTATATCTGCTAAAAATCTAATGTGAAACTGATAATAAGGAAAATGACACACAATTGCAAACATATACCAAATAATGCTCACCTTGATTTGAAATATTAATAACTTTCTGCTTTTACATTAAAATAAGCTAATTGTGATGTTATTATGATGTTTCATATATTTTGTTATGAATAATACAATAAAAACACAAATAAAAGAAGAACTCATATTTTATTATAATGATTTAAGTAACAATTCATGTAAAAGTGGAATGCTCTAAACCAAATAAATAAAACGCAGAAGAAACTAATTCAAAATGAAAGAATTGTTCAGAATGTGCATAAAAATTTATTTTAAAATCTATTAATATTAAAGAAAAAAACAATGTGTCACAACAAAATGGACTAAATTTAAAAGGTTTTATTTGAATTTGAAGATAGAGTGCAAAAAGAACTTTGTAAACTAATATTTTCATATCACCAAAACATGAACTTTCATATTGAATATTCATGATAAATCTTGTTTTATTTTACATTCCAATCTATCCCTATACATCTTCACATTAGTTATTCACAAAGAAAATAATAAGTGCATAAAGAGCATAATTAACTGTAAAAAATTCTAAATAATCTAAATTAATATAATAAATTAATTAATTCTATACTAAGTTTTTAACAGCAGATATGTTTGATTTATTTTGCTAAATTTGGTGTTTTTAACAGTCAGCAGGGGTGTTTGTGGGACCCCAAAAATCCCCTGAAACTTTTACGGACTTACTACCGACATTTTGGAGTTTCGAGAAGGGGGGGGGGGGAGAGAAATGAAAAATTACAATTATGAAGTATTGAATGACCTAATTATAAAAGTTCAATAAATTACTTTTTTTGCAAAATTAATAACCATAAATTTTCAAACATATAAACTACTACATTTTATGTAAATATTTTAAATTACCTGAATTAATTCTTTAAAAAAAATTATCTAATTTCTGCTGCTTTTTTTTATTTTCTGATGTTTGTGGGCTTGTCTTTCTTTTGTTGTGAACTTCATAATTGCAGGAAGGTTGACTTTTATTTTCCTCATTTACAGTTGAAGAAATTTCCTCGAGAACTGCACATGCAGAGGTAGAAGCAGTTTGCTTTTCTGCTAATGTAGAAGGTTTTTCAAAGACTTTTATAGGTGACTCATCTGAAATACATGTTTTTAAGTCCTCTTGATATGTTTTCCAACTTCTGTTCATATTCAGTAAGAGATCTTTGTGAATTGGATCAGTCATTGGATTTTTTTAGCCATATTTTTCACATGAGGTTTCTTTAGAAGCCATTAAATCATATTTAATAGTCTGCACTGCATCTAGGGAATCAATCTTAAGAGAGGTTCTATAGTCAGTGACAAGTGTATCCATTAAGTTGAATGCACTTTCCACTAATGGGCCATGGAAGCAGCTAAGGCAGGCTTTGAAAAATTTAGCCAATGTAGGATACTTATAATCATTTGTGAAATCATCTTTTAAATTAAAAACTTTAGACCAATATTTATCAATTGTACACTTGACTTGATTTCCACTTTCATCAGATGTGTAGAGCATTTCTTTGGTGATATCAATATGACTCTGGTATAACCTTATTTCAGCTTCTACTTTTGACTTTTCATTATCACTAAAAATATGGGACATAAAAGATGATAATTTTTCAAAAGCTAATATTGTACTGGTTTTACCTCTTAGCTCTGGATCTAATGCTGTAAAACTAATTAGATATGAATTTTTAAGGGGTAATTTCTGTTTCATATG
Organism: Argiope aurantia; assembly: GCA_026543865.1. Classification (NCBI taxonomy): domain Eukaryota; kingdom Metazoa; phylum Arthropoda; class Arachnida; order Araneae; family Araneidae; genus Argiope; species Argiope aurantia. The sequence goes on from JAPMOR010077093.1 coordinate 237,219, forward strand.
CTGTGCTGTATTAGTATAAGCTTTCATCAGAGAAATTTGGAATTCTTTTGCTATTGGATGATTTTTTGATAATTTCTTCAGGAGAGTGGAAGCTTCTGCACCAGTAAATATTACTTTGCTAGGTAGATGGAATTCTGGATGTGTGACATCAACCTTTAATAAATCATTATAAGATGTGCACTCTATATTTTCTGGCTTCATAAAAAAAGAGAAAAATTTTGCCATCAATTTATAAATACTGGAATGTATTAAATGAAGCATTGGTTTTTTTGTTTCAAATAATTTAATATATGTGTTGAACTCTGGTAATACTGCTGAATATAATGCTATATGCAATAAAGTTTTGTTTTGCATAACAAATAACCCATTTAGTATTCTTTTTTTCCGAGCTAAAGCATCCTTTGTGAGTTGTTGGGAATGCAAGCAAGAATACATCCCTTCAACAATTTTTTTCTGAGCTGCAGAAATATTTCTTTCATTGTGTACAGTTTCAACATAAGAAAAATAATCCCCTTTATCAGTTTTATCCAAGTAGTGAAAATAAAATGCAATAAAAGCATCCCACAGATCTTCGATTCTTTCTAAAACACATAAAATGTACAACCACCTATGATCTGGTCTCTTCAAGGGCTTAAGTTTTTTAATGGCAAGGGATTCACAGATTTTGAAAAAATTTTCTCTTTTACTGCAGCTTTTCAAATCAAAATAGATGTCATCAAACAAATCTTCTAAGTATCTATCAAAACATGAAACAAATTTTTTTGCACAGTTATTAGCTGTGTGACATGTGTCACCATCAATATCTAATAAGTGGGGTGCTTTGTTTGATCGTAGTCTGGTTTCAACACCCTTTTTTTTCCACGCATGGTGTTACATGTGTCCATTAATACACTAATTAAGTTTGCCCATGGAATATTATTATCTTCAATAGTATTAACAACTGCTTTAAAAACAGCTTCTGAATTGCAAGATTCCATCTTTAGAGATGCAAAATGATGAAATACAACTTCATTTTGATTGTTGTCATAAAACTGCCAGTATACTTTCTAGACCCTTTGCTAGTACTTTCATCCAAATTTAGAGAAAATGGAGTCTCCTTTAAAGTTTTAATGATATTTTCCTTAATAGTTTTTGCGAGCCCATATTTCATCTTATAACATGCAGTAGTCCTGGACATTTCCAACGAGTTTAGTGCCGTCTGATCGCGGCTCAAATGTTTGCAGAGTTCAATTAAATTGGGAGCTACATTGAAAGAAAGAGAATTCTCGGCAATAAACGAAGTTATTAATACCTCTTGGCATGCTTTTCTTGTCACTATATCCAATGGCCGAGCATCAGTCTCCAGTAAGTCATCAGTATTTTTTGAATTAGCATAATTACTTAAAGTCATTGAATGTCTAATGCACTTTGAATATTTTATGTGCGTCACAGTTTTAGAATGATTTGTAAAAGCCTTGAATCCTTCCCCACCATACTTCAGCAGTGAGTTACAAAAAACACAATATGCTTGTCCAGCAACATTTATTTTCTTACACCATGTGCCGATGGTATTCCCATTGCCATCTCTCCGTTCAATCCAATTCCACCTAAATGCATTCCAGACACCTTCTTCTAATTGTATAATATCGCTATTTATATCGAGAAATTTCATAGTGAAATTCTCTTGCGTACATAAATAAAAAAATATTTCAATCAACGAAACGAAAAATTTACACGTGCATCAATAAATGAAACGAAAATTTTACACAGCGGAGAAAAAAAAGTTGCGAAGCAATCAATGACAAATAACTAATACGGCGAAAAATCCCCCTTCTCTACTAATTGGCGCCACGACAGGAGAGATAAGACCTTTGAACCCAGAGTCACGTGATCGCACATATGGTCGAACGAAGTCTCTCCCTTTTTTTTCTGCCACGCCTACTTGCCGAAAAGAATCCAGAAGAGAATGTCCGAGAACCGGGGGAATGAGTCATAACTCGCAATAAGGAAAGAACAAAAAAGAAGTTTTTTCCCCCTTTTCACGCATTATCACTGCCTTTGGAGAAAGAAAGGAAAAGTTTTCACCACACACACTGACCTTGCGTTTTCTGTTTTCAAAGCAAACAAAATTACCCAGATCAAAATAAATAATTCATTATCATTCCTACTTCCTTTTGAACGACGATCCCCGGAATTTCCGGGTATCGAAGTTCAAAATCCCCGGAATTCCGGGGTTTCCCCGGAGCACAAACACCCCTGAGTCAGCCACCTAGTCCAAAACACACGTGAATGCTGTTATTTGTTTTCAAAAGAAGCATGTGTGTTTTGTTTTCATTGGGAATTCACTGTAAGTATGCTTCGGTCATAAAAGTCAGGGATGAATTTGCCGAGAGTGTGGGAGCAATGCCATTAAACAATTTAACCTTGGAGCAGCTGAACCATGTGTGAAAGTATCCTTAAAAGTTATTAAGGATAACTTTAATAAGCATTGGGAGATTTGTCTAATTGGACGTACACAGACATCTTTAACAGTTTTGAAACAAGCTATTGGGCTACAATTAGAATGGATATTCTCTATTTTTTTTATATAACATGTATATATTATACAATATATTTTGTAAATACATAATAAACATATACATAAATCAGAAATATAATGTAAAAAGATTGCAATGAAAAAAGATGTTTATATGAATAATCTGTATTACATGTATAGATATTTATATAAATAATCTGTATTTATATAAAAGTAAAACATATTTGTACTATTTAATTTGTTTGTATTTTTATCAATTATACATAAATTAATAATTATGTTCAATAAAATAGAAATTGACTATTAGCTTATATGTAAAATATAATCTGATTCGAACAAATGTAAAACATTTAATTACTAGTTTATAGTAAAAAAAATTATAAAAAATTACTTTTCAGCCACTTCTGGATATCTTGTTGCATCAAGTTTCCCAAATTTCAAGTTATCTAATCCATATCTAAATAATAATAATATATAAACAAATATTAAAAAGAAATTAAAAAATTTTAAAGATTTGATCTAAAGCATTACTGCATTATAATGTTTCTGCACATATCAGTTTGAATTATATTGCATTATAATGTTTTAGACTTGATTTGTCTACTTTTGTTTCATTTTTCAAATTATTTTTAATGATATAATAACAATTAAGTTCAAGCAAAAAATGCATTTAATACTGCTCAAACTGCATATAATAACTCAAACAATTAAAAATATTGTTTTAAAATATACTTGAAATATATATATAAAAATTCATCAAATTTAGAGATAAAATTGAATTAAAGCATAGTTATGATTTTTTTCTTCTTTTTTTAAATTTTAAATTGGTATAAAAATGGTTTTTGTGTATAATATGTTCAGAAATTATTGAGAAAGAATATTAAAATTTTAATTAATATTTAATTAAAAACTTTCAAAACCTTTATTATGAGAAAATTTACTACCCAAATAAGTAAAAATTCTTCCAATTTGACAACTCTAGATCCAAAAGCTTGCCCAATACAGAATTTTTAACATTGTTTCAATCGGAGATGTCACACTATGCATTTATAGATTATACACCAGTAAATAGACATTATTATATTAAATAATAAAATGTCTAGAAATAAAAAGTAATAACTGATTAAACTAATTATAAATAACAAAAGTAAAAAATGTTAATAATTGCTTTTTAAAAACAAAATCAACTACTCACATGAGATTACATCAATTTACTACAACAAAAATAAATAAGTTTTTTGTTTTTCAGATGAAAGATGAAAATGTAAAAAATAATATCAATTTATTAAATTAAAAGAACCTTGAATTAAGTATTACATTTGAACAATTTTAATTAAACAATCTGAAAAAACAAGAAATCCATTAATACAAAGAAATTATTTCTTTTTACAGGGTGACAGTTGATAGTGATCTTTTAGACAAAATTATCATTTGCTCAAAAACTTAAAACTTATAGAATTGAGTTTTTCTAATTTTCTTAGTGATATTAAATGTTTAATAATTTGACACATTATCTAATTTACTAATTGACTCACTTAACAGACATCTCAGCAAAAATTGGCGCAAAGTTGACACAGTTTGAATTCCAGACAGTATAAAATGTAACGAGCCAGGTCACTCTTGTGTCTCTTTTCAACTCCTCCTACATAAAAAAAAAAAAAACTATTTCAAAAATTTTATATATAAAATATGTTAGTTAATAATAATATATTTAGTTATTTAATGCCTGTCATATTCACTATATATATAACAGGCATTTTCACTGACATATGATACCCAATCTAAAATAATGTACAATTTTAAACTTTTTAATTTACATTCAAATTTTTTTCTTTTAACTTTCAATTTTGGTCCATTGTTTAATCACAATAAGCAGTTAAAAATATTCTCAGTTACTTGATATCTATACTTATTTTTTTAAACTAATAGTCTTTGGTAAAATTTTCAATTCAATATTTTAAGTAACTTGGTCTCTTAATAACTACTTCAGCAAAATATTTTTAAGCTTCAAATTTTACTAATCGTATAGCTCATACTATTAGAGAAGTCTTACATTGTTTAGTTTACTATACTATACATTTCTCAAACTTTCTATCTCTCCTTGAAATCTTAATTCAAAGCAGAAGTGATTAAACTTCAATTAATATAAAACCATTTTTACTCAAACTAAACATGTTTTTTTAAAAATTCGAGTCCACAAAACAGAATTGCTTAAAACTGAAGTTTTATGCATACTACATTTTTTTTATAATTAATATAATATCAAAAGATTATTTTACAAAAATGATTTATCTAATTTATCCCAAAAATCAATTTTCAGTTTTAATTTCAAAAGAAATTAATGATGTAAATAATAATATTTTATTTTGATAAGCAAAAAATTTATTTCTGAAAAAATTATTTAAAAAAAATTAAATTTGACACAGTTCTTTGGTCCTAAAGTGAAATATTCTTGGCACTGCAACTTTTAAATTAAAAACACATTTCAGTCTTCTGCAAACATATCTGACCAAGTCATGAATGTCAAGCTTTGAATGTCATTTTAAGACAACTAACAATTTCATCATTTCAGGTCAATCAGCCAAGCAGAAATTTGGGTGCTGTAAATGTATTTTCCAAAATAGTCTAAAATCATATATTTTTATAATGATATTTAGATTTTCTAATTTTGATAAGGTTTTGTCAGAGAAAGTAACTTCTTTTTATTAATGGCCCCACAATATTTTATTAAATACCACTCATTTGATTGAGAGTCTACATAAAAATTTAAAATTCTGTAATTCTTAAAAATTATTTATTGATTTAAACTGCATAAAATATAATTTATTAATTATAATTAATAATTAATAAATTATAATAATTATTAATTAATAAATTATTAATTAATTAATATTAATAATTATTATAATTATTAATTAATAAATTAAATTTTAGATCCTTTTTAGATGTATATACTTATACATTTAAAGTATATACATACATATAAAGTATATACAAGCTGTAGGATTCTAATTAGAATGGATACTTCATATATCCATTGCCTTAAATAACACAGAATTATTGAGTTATAATATAGATATTTTAAAAGGTCACAGAAAATTCTCTCTTACATTTACTTTTCAAAACAATTATCATGTTTCACTTTGATTTTATTTCATATTGACATATGCTAAAAATTATCTTTTTTAAATTTTAGTTTCTATTGAGTATTAATTTAATCTTTCATTTTGAGCTTTTGCATGATGTTGATGAAAGGCTTCCCCCCCCCTAGCAAACAAATGTTCTTGTGCAAGTTGAAAAGATTGCTCTTGGTTGAACACACATTTTCATCTTTATTATAATTAAAGATATGAAACTAATAGATTAAATGTGAGTGCATAGCAAATCAAAATGTAAATTTAACGTTCTAAACTAGAGTTACATAGTAATATTTTTATAAATCTGAACAAATTTGTTGTGATAAACCTTGTCTTATATGAAGGTCAAGGAAGAGATATTCTAAATATTTTGAAATTTTTTTTATAGGTCATTTATTTAAAATTTTAGCACACAGCAATTCTTATGTGGGGGGGGGGTTACAAACTTCATACCTCTCACGTTACACTACGAACCTTGTAAATTGTCTTTATTAATAATAGAAAATCTAGAGATGAATTTTTTTTTAAATTCAGTATGAGGGGGTCACAATTTATACAAATTCAACATTTAATTACATTAATGAATTATCTGAAATTTTAAGCATATTAAAGTACAATATTATCCCAAATAGTATACAAAATTTCCATTTTTATAAAGATGGAAATTATTTCATGTTTATTAAAGATGGAAATTATTTCATGCTAGATTTATTTCATGCTTATAAGCATGAAATAAATCTAGCTAATTACAGGGTATAAAGATAATTTATAAAACAATACTATGCATAATTTTCTAGTTGATTACACATTTTAAGACACTTAGGTCATGCAATTTTAAAAATAATAGCTTATGATAAAACTTTGCAACTATACAAACAGTATAATATATATATATATATATATATATATATATATATATATAAAGGAAAAAAAATCATTTTACCTCCAGGTTCGGTCCAGTGAAGTATACAACATTTTCTGGTCCTTCATATGTTGGTTCAGGTAGAAGCAGAAGATGAACTGAAATATGTAAAAATAACTGTAAACATTAAAAATAATAAAGATTAAAAATGCATGGACATGATAGTATAATATTCTTATCATTTTCACCTGTTACCAAAAAATATAAAGAAATCCAAAACTTCAGTTTTAATGCTTTGTTTAAAGAAAAACATCTGCCAGAACAAGATAAAATGATAAGTTACATAATGGCATTCTTAGTCAATAGCTCCCAGAAATATTATCACACAAAAATATTTATTGTATCATAATAAATAAAAAAATTATCTTTTTAATAATAATTTTAAATTGAGAATCCCCCCCCCTCAATATTGTACATTTTATTAAAAAATACTTTCTAAAAAAATTCATTTCATTACTACAATAAAATTTAAATCATTTTCTTTATTTCTAAAAATATCAAACAGGTTTAGTTTTCCAATTATTAAAAACAAGAAAAGTTAGATTTTATTTTTTTATATTCTTTGGTATAGAGAAAATGAATTTTTATTTCCTTATTTTATTTCATTTAATTTATTTGAGGAATCTTCACCAAAACCATTTAAAATAGTAAATAATATACCCAATATGTTAAAAAATCATATTGAGTATTCTTTAATTTTCTTATGTTTCAAATGAATTAATTGTCTTTTAGATACCCTCATGTAATACAAGTAAAATGTACCATAACATTTTAAAATTGGAATTAACCTTGCATTTATATATAAGAAATAAAAAAAGTGTAGTTACAGCATTAAACAGTATGTAATTATATATTCAGAAAAATGGGCAAGTGCATTTTCCATGCAAATGTAGCATTTATTCTGATTTAGCATTTAAACTGTTTTCATTAGGAAAGCTCATGTACATAATAAAAAGAACATGTGTAAAAATATTATAATTACATGAATAAAATATCTCTTGTAGTTTATTGGTTAAAATTACTTTGTTAAGAAAGCCATGAATACCAAATTATACATGAAGGATTTAAATGAAATTAAACAAAATAATATTCCTAGTAAACTAACTGGTTACCAAAAGCAACTAGTAAATAATAATTCAAAAACTTTTTTAAATCAATTATCCACTAATTAAAACTAAATTTTATTTGAAAAATTAGATTGAGAAATACATTTAAAAACTGATAAGCAATAATGCAATTATAATAAATTATTTTTTTTAGGGACTATAAAAGGGATACTCACTTAAACACAGAACACCATAAATTACACCAAATCGTGGATCAGAGTAGAAGAACAGAGCAATATTGGCTAATTTTGCATACATGCATAAAGATGTGAGGTATGGTATCATTTGAACAGCCCCTGGAACAAAATTTGTATATTTAAAAGGTTGCAATTCCTAAAATCAAACAGTAATAAATTCATATCTAGACCAGTTACATATGATTTAGTTACAGCCTTATGTGAAATAAAATTAGAAGTCATCTAGGGACATTAAAGTCTAGAATGGCTAAATAGCAAAATTCAGATAGACTATAAAATATTTTGCCTTCCTTTCTATGGAACATTCATATAGAAATAAAGATGAATTCTAGAGATAATTTTCATAGATATTTTTTTAATGGATAAAGTATAAAAATCAAGAATAATGTTATAAAATTAATTAAAATCACAGATGAAACTGCTTCCTAACCAGAATCTCCTAACAGCTTTTAAAATCCAACTGCAATTGTTTAGTAAGTTATTTACTCAGCACTTTAATTAAAATGCATTGTAAAAGTTTCCTTTTATATTAAAATTCATCTCACCTCTCTTTTTTGTCCGCAAAAAAACTATCACAGCAAGAAATATCAGTATCTCCGTTTCTTTCTGAAAAATTCAATTATTTATTAAGAGATACATTTGAGTTATAGATTAGACTAAAAAATAATATGGCAATAAAACTTGAACTTTTCTAAGCAATAATTTATCAAATTTCACATTAGGTTTAATATAATTAAAACCTACTAATAGGTGAAAATCTGTCCATTTGGCAACTGATCCATACGATATTTTTAAATCAAATAAAATAATTTTGTATTCAGCATATTCATAATTATTTTATTAAATTGAAAATATAGAAGAAAGAAAAAATTCTGCAAATGTATTTCATGCTGAAAACATAAAAACTTAATAAAATATTTTTTAGAGTCGGAAGCACAAAAATTTAACCCCTCCCTCAAAATAAAATTAATAAAAAGAAATATAAAATTTAAAAGGAATATATAACATGTAACACTTTCACTAATTACAATCAAGAAAATCATGTACATAATCTTTTTTAAAAAATCACAAATCAATAGAAATTTCAATGGAATAACAGAAGGAATAACTTTGGAATGGAAGTAATTAATAATGGAATAACTAATAAAACACAAATCAATAAAACTTTCAATGGAATAATAGAAATAATAACTTTGGAATGGAAGTAATTAATAATGGAATAATAATTTGGGAGGAATTAATAATGGAATAGCTTTTCTGGAATAACAGAAGTTTGAATGCATGTTAAAGTCTTTATATCTATGCTTTCCAGAACATAATTACAAAAAAAAAAAAAAAAAAAAAAAAAAAAAAACCCTTAATTTGGCAAGCTATTTTTGATGCATTTCATTTTTCAAAATACCAAGTAAGGAATTCTTTATCTCTAACGCATTTCTAATAACAGAAATTCCTTGTAATGCAATTACAAAAAGATTCAATCACTAATTTGATATATAATGACTATAAATTAATGTTGTTGTTTCTAATGGCACTTGTCATAGACAAGCCCACTGACTCTAGAAGTCAGTGATTTTAAGTCATGGGCACGTCTCTTGTTTTTCTGTAGTGTCATCTAGGGCCAAGAGTATGACTTGGCTACACACATGCCACAATCCTTTTTACGGGGTGGACTTCATTCATGCATTTCATTCACTCATCCACAGATTATAATTTAGACCTGAATCAGAGAACAATCACCCCTATCCAGTACCCCAGTGGTATTACTCTCGACATGGAAGACTTTGTGACCACAACAGATTTATATGCGCACCAGCTACCACACGCGTGGGGAATCTTCAGCCGGAGAAAACTACGTTCATTAAAGTTACTCAAAATTTTATACTGTAAAACTATCATGAATCCAAATTCTTAAAAAAAATTTGTCTTTGAATGTCAACTAAGACCTTTTAACATTGAAAGACCACATGAAAGGTAGTAAAAATGGTTTCTTAAAGCGACAGTAATTCTCCTTAGAAATATTTTCATTTTATTTTATCATATACTATGACACAAGCTGTCGTAGGATGAGTTTCAGTAAAATCAAAACCACAGTCACACAAATTAAAATAAAGTTTATATATAAATAGGATTTTGTTCATTTTTATTTTTTCACAATTTTGATACACGACTATAATTGCTAGAGATAAATATAAAAAATAAATAACTAAAAACCAATATATATTTAAAAACACTACAGTAAAATCTGAAAGATTATTAAAAATTAGCCACCTTTGGTGATCAGCTTATTTGCCAAAATTATTGACTTTTTAAGGTGTTAAATAATAAATATGGAATACATTTTTGAAAAATTTCACTTTGTTATTTGAAACTAAACAAATGAATTTTATTGAATCAATATATTAATTACTATGAATGCAAATTAAAAAGTGAAATAAAAATTGAAATGAAAATGCTATTCCCAAGTCAATGTCCAAAGAGAGTGATAATAAATAACAAAAGCAAACAATTAAATGTTATAAGGATTGAATTTTATCATAACATTCAAAACACAGTTACAGACATTTGGTATTTCGCTCAAGCTGACAATTTATGGGCAAGTAAAATGAAAACTTTAAATGAAATTTTAATAGCAAATAATAATGATAGAATTTGTAATGATAATAATTATAGTAAAGTTTATATTAAGAATATCAAGAAATACAAATAAATCTAATTTTTTTTCTTTTTTAAAAATTTTCATCTAGTTTATCTTAGGCTAATTTATATACTAGCCGCCGTCTTTGGCAACCAGCCGGTTCGCCAGTATTACCGCTCGCTACAATTACAAGCTTCAATACCTCAAATGTCCTTATGTTATTTTATAATTAAAATAATAAATATCCGAAATAGGATGTGTCTTCGAATTAAGAAGTAGAGTAAATGCATAAGTCAGGAGGTTAATGTGATATAAAAATGATTTTCTTCAGTAATATATTGCAAAATTATTAGCAAAAAACTTGAATTTTTAATTAAAAAATGAAAAATTATACCACATTTTGAAAAATTTATTTTTATTGGCCACTTGTAGTTCAGAAGTAACTGCACGACGCATTTCCTGAAATATCCTATGATCTCAGAGGGAGAGCCTCTCCCATGATTTTTAATCATGCATGCCATCATTTATCCACAGCATGCACGCGTGCAATCATCATCGTCATCTTAAAGGAATTTTAACATCGATTCCTTATTTTATAATCATTTTCAATAATATTCATCATCTTTATTATATTTTGAAATTGCTAAGACACCTTATCTAATAAATCGCCTTCTCCCTTTTTATATTAATACTAGCCGCCTTTGGCGACCAGCCGGTTCGCCAGTATTACCGCTCGCTACAATTTTCCATTAAATATTTTAAGTAACTGGTCTCTTAAAGGATTCTCAAACAAAACATTTTTAATCTTCAAATTTTGATAGTCATACCAAACTTATACTGTTGTTTAGATCGCTTCATTCAATTTACTATATATATTTTGCTAATTTATTGTCATTTCCGGTAAAACTTCAACTTTAATTTAAAGTGGAAATGATGAAATTGCAATTAATATAAAGATATTTTTTAATAAAACCAAATGTTTTATTTTATTTATCATCTTTATTGTTATTTATTTATTATTATTATTACTGAATATGAGTATTACAAACAGAATCGCTCGGTATTTAAGTCTTATGTGAACTACAAAATATTTTTCATAATTTATGTAATATGTCAAACAATAATTCAACAAAAATTTCTCAGATTCAGCATAAAATTCAGATTTTAGTTTTGCTTTCAAAAGGATTCAAATGAAATCAATAATAATATTTTGTTCCGGCCTATAAATATATTTCAAAAATTATGAAGTCTAAATTTAATGCAGTAATCCTATTCTGAGAAATATTCTGGACACACCAAATTTTAAATAAATGAATGAATGTTTCTATTTTCAACGACCAACTAAGACTTATTTATGAAGTTTTGAATGTTAAAAATTTAGAAAAACTCCACATTTTCATAATCTTAGGCCAATTAATCTTGAGAAACCTGCACGCTGATTGACGTATTTTCTTTGAAACGATCGATGGAAAATCTAAAATTATCTTTTTTTTTTAATGAATAGTGATATTCAAATTTTCATAAATCAGTCAGTTTAAGTGATTGATTTAATTGATTGGAAATTAACTCCTTTTATTTAAAATATTAGTGTTTCAAGAACATTTTGTTATTCGTGATTTCCGCAGAAGAAGCTTTATGTAAAATCAAAAATTCATTATTGATTAGAGCATTTATTGAATCAAGTTACATAAAATATAATCATTTTCCATTTAGACCATTTTAGTAGATCTGTGTCTTGTTAAAGGTTTACAAATTAGCTGCGTGGCTCTAATTTGAATGGATATCCTGTTTATATTAAACAAAACTTGCCTTAAAATAAAACTGTTTTATTGGATAAATAATATAGAGAGTGTAAAAGATCATAAAATAATTTTTCTTGAATTAATTTTTAGAAAAAATATTTCATATTTGTTTCATTTCCTACACACACGTGCCGAAAATTATATTTTTGCAGATTTCATTTCCAAAAAGATTTAATTTATTTTTAGTTGGAGCTTTAATCAATGTGATGGCAAAACTTTGAAAAAAGCTAATTTTTTCCCATGAATGCAAAACGTGCTTGTGCAGCTTAAATTTTATTTTTATTTTGTACGAAAAAAATTGTTGAAAAATATAGTTCAAATATTTATTTAAAAATTCATTAAAAATAGAAATTTAATTTTAAGGTTAAAACATTGGTATCATTTAAAAGATAAATTTTTGATCTTTAACTTCATGTAAAAATCTTTTTTGTGCGGTACTATTTTCGGAAGTTATAGCAGAAACACGCCAAAATTTCGCTTAATTTTTAAATAAAAAAAATTGAAAAAATAACCCCCAGGTGCACATTCCCGGCTTCCAAGGTATACACGTGCCAAATTTGGTAGCTGTAGGTTGAATGGTCTGGCCTGCAGAGCACCAACACACACACACCCACACACATTGAGCTTTATTATAAGTATAGATATATTACTTATGTCTTTAAAAATATTTTTAATTTAATAATTAATTATTAATTGTATTTCAATTTACAATGATTTTTTCTTTTTGAAACTAAACTACAAATTTGATATGTTCTTTTACCAATCTGATATTTGTTGCATTTTGACACTGAATGGATGGTAAGTTGTCAAATAATGATAGGTTGGCATAGTTGAAATCTTAAAAAAAAAATGTTTATTCAAAGTTTTTGATCTCTAAGAAATAGTGCAAGTACTAAAATAAAGAATTTCTAGCATGTTTGGAGTAATTTCAGTTCTTTTTAGAAATGCCTATTTAAAAACATTTTACAAGTTTGTGCAATGATATGTCTTTAATTTAATCCTAATTAATTTTCTATTTCTTATTTTAAATTAACTCATGATATTTCATTCTAAAATTTTCTTTTACTTCCCGATCAAAAGTCCTTTTTTTATTTAATTATTGTCAACATGCACTCTAAAAATTCCTTTTCTTTGTTTTTCTATGCCACAAATAAGAGGGTAAAAATCCCTGGTGCTTTGAATGTTTTTTCAAAGATACCTAAGATTCCCTTCCTGAAGTCAACACATATCAACAAAATCTCTATCAGAATGCCATGATGAAAACACAAAAGGAAAAAAATTCTGACACTTTGCTTTGATATCATGATGTGAACAGACGTCTTTTTATCAACATTTCTTCCTTGTAAAAATAATCCCTCTACAGATGAAATAAAGTGAGGGTAAAATTTCTACAGTTTCTTCTTTTCAGATAAGCATCTGTAAAATTATATTATATATATATATATATATATATATATATATATATATATATACACACACACACACACATTAAGAGATAAATTTTCATATGTAAAAATAAAACAAAACAATGCTACTATTTCTAGAACTAGTTCAATATCAATAACCTTATTTATGAAATTTATTAAAGACATTTGTACATAAGGATGGTACTTTATGTGCTAAACAATAAATAGGTACCATACTGCTGAACTAACACTAAATTAATACTACTAAATTTGATAGGACATATGCTCAATTATCTTGCTCAAGTACACGTTTTTCTTTAAAATTGAAAATTAAAATTTTGAATAGAATACTTACGAATTCCAGCTCGCATCCTGATTTAGGGTATAATATTGTGCAAAACGGTCGAACAAGTTTTGTGAATAAATATGAACAAGCTAAAATAAAATTTAAAATATGATGTGGATGAATCAGTCGTTTTAGTTCTTTTACTGTAATAATAACCATTTTAGAAAGTTGTATTTCTATTACAATATATATATTTATATATAATATAATAAAGAATTAAGTAGTGCCGTTAGAATCGGCAATCTTTTAATTCATCTTCATTCGTGAATGCGATGGCCGACCTAATTTTGTTTATACTTTATTCAGATTTCATCAATAAATCATCTGTATTTCCTCCTATTGTTTTTCAGAAACACATGGAACACCAATGGAATTGATATAGAGTTTACAAAAATGTTTTCTATGCAAATATTTGTCACTAAAATATGAGACAATAAAGTTGTATTCAATTATCTTTTTTTTAAAAAAAAGAAAAATGTTAGAATGGATAAAAAGAATTAAATTTGGTGGCTGAGCTGCAAGCTATAAAACTGTTAACCGGCTGATTATTATTGATGACGTAATTGCTCACAATTTGTCACATGTTCTGTTTGTTTATTTTGTTTGAATAAAATTTTCTTTTGGGGGATGTTGGTCCCATTACAATTATATTGATATTGTTAATGTTTGTCGATTCAGTTCAAATCTGTTAAATAGTTAATTTGATGAAATATGTAGCCCGTTTAATGTGATTTATAATTTCTTAAGATTATAATCCTATTTATATTCAAGAATAATTTAGTGCTAATTCAAAAAATAATGATATGAAACCATTTAAACCCAAGAAAGTGTAATCTATACGAAATATATATATATATATTGTATGAATTGCTTTCTGTTTCGTATTCATAAAGTATGAATTTATTTTTTGTTTACGATACTGTATATTGTAAGGAGGATGAAGATGACCCCAAAGATGCCATTATATATTTTTTCCCGGTGCAGGTAATCTTAACAGTAATTTTTTATTAAAAATCTATAATCGAATGTAGCAAGAAAAAAAAATATTCCGAAAAAGCGTTGAAATATATTTCTTGAAATCAGTATAAGGTTGATTGACATCTAATTACCTTATGTGTATGTTAGAAACAGTTATTATGACTTTATGACTATTAAATATTAACGAAGCACAAGAACAAATATATATCCAATTGTTGCTTTCTATCAAAAATAAAGTTATGTTGTTGTGATATGAGTGCAATATTATTTTTTGATAAGAATGGTGTTGCATAACTTAATTTCTTTAATTAAAAATTTATGACTTATTTATTCATTGTTTTATTTACTTGGTTAAATACAATTTTTGGTTTGGTAATTTCATTCACTATTTATTCCTGTGACTTAAAATTTACGGTGTCGTTGATTATTTAAAAATTTTCAAGGTATTTTTATATTAATTTTTACCTGAATTTGAAATACCTTGAATAAAAATACAATTTTTTAATACTGTTTTCGTTGACTGAAAATTTTAAATAAATTGTATTGATTATAAGCAATTACTGAAACAATAGTTTTAAAGTGCAAAAAAAATATATATGTAATGATATTTTAACTAATTTCAATTTAATTAATTTTCAAGATTTTATCTTAATTTAGCCCATAGTAACTTTATTCTAAAATATTCTCTTATTTCGTGATCCAATTCCACTGTCTCTTCTTAATTAATTCAAGAGAAGCTTTGTTAAATTACTGACTCAGCTAAAAGTCGAACTTTCTCACACTCGGCGTGAAGGAGTAAAAAACTGTCCAGTAAGCACATTCTTTTTAAAAGATCCCTGTGTTTCCCTTACATGTGATTGACATGCGTCAGAAATCCCTATCAGAATCTTATTAATATATTAGCGCTATGAAGAAATGTTTTCCCTATCAAAATCATAGGTTATATAAGACCAGGGATAAAATGTCCAAGAGCTTTTTCCTCATTCCTCTCTGTGTCGTCCTGTGTGCTCATCACTTGTACATATGCCTGCTTCTTAAAAATGAAATAAAACGACGTCACGAAATAGCAAGTCTCTTCACTGTCTTCAAACTGCATTTCTGCTCCACAACAAATAATGTTACATATATATATATTATTGAAATAATCTAACCTTTGTGCGTACAGATAAAGGAAATTAAAAATGTATTTTGCCAATGTAAAATATATCCCTGTAGTAATTTCTGAAATGTATGAAAGTGATGATATATGTTTAACTATAAAGTATTGATTAATATTTATAACTAATAAAATATCTAATAATAAAAAACATTCATAAAAAAGAAATAATTACCATTATTTCTCTTTTATGAATGTTTTTTAGGATCTCTATCACCATATTAAAGTTATCTTCTTGTAAGACAAACAATATTTATTCCAATTTTAAAAGGTATATATTAACTTGCATATTCCAGGCATCAGAAAGTCATCGTTACTTTTTGTGTTGCCAACTTGTTGGTGTTGCCAAGTTTTTAAAATCTGCATTTTCTACACCATCAATTATTGTATTGGATCAAGGCAAGTTTGCATTTCTATGGTCTGGTAATTATTTATTGGTGAGTATAAATACTAATTAATTAAAATAGATTGTTTCATTTTTACTTTCTCATACAAGAGATGTAGAAAGTATTATGGAAATCAAATATGATAATTTAAAAATGTAATGCATTACAATTATTAAATTTAAAATGTCATCCTTTTAACAAATTTAGAGATTAACTATGAAATTTGAATGAAATAAATCTATGTAAAGCTTCTCTGTCCACCCATTTATATTCATCTAAACATAACTTAAAACTGTGAGAAACTAGACAGATGAAAAAAGATTACAAGGGAACCTCATTTAATGAGCATAATTCGTTCCCAAATCTTATTCATAATATGAAACACTTATTAAGTGAAGCAGTTTTATCCATATGAATCCATACAAAATAGTTTAATTTTTTTCTGTCTTTTCCATATATATATATATATATATATATATATATATATATATAATTTATCATGTACATATTTTCTTTACAAAAAAAATTGTTTTTGGCTACGATTCAAAATCTGGCAAAATTCAGACACAATATTATTGCTAAATGAATTTGTAGTGGGCTTAGCTATTACCTTATTAGGGTATGCTTCTAATGCAGCAATTTCCTATGCTTTCAGCATTTCCCATGTTTCACTGAAAGGTTTTTATGTCTGTTATTTCTTCCCTTCCTGGCTGTGTCTCATCTGTAGCTTTTTGCTGTGACATAGACTGCAGCTCCATAAGATCTTTTTTAATTCTGGTTATGTTCTTCCACCAGCTTATCAATATCATTGCAATCCACTTCTAGCCTCATAATCTTGGCCAGAGACAAAATCTTGTTAATGAAGGTTCCATAGGTTCTTTCTCAAGTCCTTTGCTAGACAACATTGCATGGTCAAAACTGTTTCCATTGTCAATATAAGTGTTTTCTTTCTTTTTTAGGTTAAAGGGGACTTAAAGAAATTAAAATATTAAAAAAAATTATGAGTGTACAAATTGCAATTTTTCAAAACTGATGGCCTGTTGATGTCTAAATTTCACATTTTATTTCAAGGTTTTTTTTTAAAACTTTATTTTTCATCCATCTCTGTACATCTTGTATTAGCTAAGTTTCTCTTTCACTCTTTAAAGTTTCTATTTGAGTCTCCATTAAAAAAAAACTAAAATTAAATTGAAATTATTGGAAAAAATCTCATGTTAGAAATAGATTTAAGATAAGACATATTAAGAAAGGGATTCATAGAATAGAAAATAAGAATTACATGTTATTCTTCAACCCTTTCTTTAACAGCTTCCAAAAAATTCTACAGTAGTAAAAGATGATGAAAAAGGATTTCTCTCCCTTTCTTATTTAATTGATATTCTAACTTGTGAAGAAAATCAGTTTTTAATTTTAATGAATATACATATACCTTATCCAATTTTTGTCGTTCCATATAAAGAACTTTTATTTGATGCACAGAAATTACTTTTCTGTTGAAAATTCATTCCCAGGGAAAAAAAATTGAATATATGTGAATTCCACTGTTTCATCTGCCATTTAAACTACGTTTAATGCCTACATTTCTGCATGGACCTTGATTTATCTTATTTGATTAATAATGAAAAGATTGCATTCATTATTCATGAAAATTTGACTTACTGTAAAAATAGACACAGTGTTTGTAATGAAATAAGGTACAATCTAAAATAAATGCAATAAAAACAATTTTTTAAATTTTGGATTTACCATACACTTGTAAATTGTTTGCTTTTTATGGTATTGTTTGGGAAATGTAGATTTTTCTTTAAAAAAAACTTTATTTCTTCTCTGTTTTCAAATTTTAATTTATTTTTCATTGTTATAAATGTTATGAATTTTATTATCGATATTTTATTTCAATATTTTTTTACAGAAATGACACAAATAAAGTAAAAATGCATATATTATTAAGTAAAAAACTTTCATAATAGTGTTATTTCTCTGGATATTTGTTTAAAAAAACAAAATAAGATATTATTATTATTTTTTTCTTATAAAATTAGAATCATATTAGAGAGAATCTTAATTATTTATTGATTATTGAACTATGAATATTGGATAAATATATTTTTTATGTATACAATAAAAATAATGTCCTGAATGTAAAATTGCCTTAAACAATTTCTTTAATATGATTTAGGTTCTTGGTGCAAATTCTGATATAAGCTCAAATGTACTGAAAGATCAACTCTCATTTTTATGTGGAATATTTTGCTTTTACCATGGCAGTATTAATAATGTTCTCAAGGTATATTTTCTTTTATTCCAATTTTATTTCAATGATTTATTTGTAAGTGAACATTTGAAACATTTATTTTGCTTTCCAAATGGATTTTAATCTGTGAGATACTTATAATTATATGTATATTCTATAAGTTATTTAGATTTTGAATATTTCTGTTAGAAAGTTGAAGAAATTCTAAAATTTTTTATAAATTTTTATTAGAAAGTTAGTCACTCAGCTTTTTTACTTAGTGTTTAATAAATATTTTATTTATTTTAATCAGGCATTAGTATATATCTGTCAATAATTTTCCAGCCAAACTGATAATTCTAGGTGTACCAAATTTGAAACAAATATGCTTCTGAAAATGGAAATGTGACACCTCTAAGCAATTTTTTTTTAACATTTGAACTTAAATTATCCATCTTAAATATAGGGGAAAAACAAAACAAAACTGCATGACGATGTTGATGATGTTTTCAGTTCTAATCTAACATTTATTCTATAAGCTATAAAGATGCTAATTACCTTTGTGAAATGAAATTTCTGAGTGAAAATATTTTAAATGTAGTAAACTTTTTCATTAATAGGAAAACATGATTTAAAAGTTTGATAAAACAATGAAATAAGTTTGACTTTCATTTCATTAGTGAAAATTTTTTTCCAATTATGTCTAAAAACTCTATTAAAAAGTTGTTAAAATTGTGGTAAAAATTGTATGGCATTTAAATTTATATCATTAAAAAAATAATTTTTTGAATTTTGAGATGATGTAAATATATTTAAAAGTTGTGACAATAATTTTGGAATTTATCACCAAAAAATACAGAAATTATCTTTTATTTTTGATTAATTCATATTAAAAGTTTAAAAAAATCTGCATTCCTACCCGCCAATGCATATATGCAACAGATTTGATAATTCTGGGGTTAGATACTCAATCCAATTAAACATCAAGCATATACATACACATTTGCTTTTAGTAGTAGTAAAGATTGACTAAATGATAGATTCTTATTACAGTTTTCTCCTGACATTCATATATATTCTTCTTTTGGGATAAACAATGATATATGTGTTAAATGGTGTTTATGAAACACTAAATTACCATTTATTTAAATTAATTCCAATAATATATTTCCTATATAGATAAGTTAAATCAACTGTACCCATATGCTGATCTGCAGTAGCTTTCAAGAAGATTTTGCTGCATGTATTTCCTTTTATACCATATTTAAAAATGTTATTTTACTCTTGATTTATTAATGAACCTGATTTAAGGATTTTATTTTACTAAGAGAAAAAGATGAACTGTTTTTTTAAAATTGTTTTTGATTTACAAATTAGTATTTCATCTATTTATTATATATACTATTATTCCATTAAGTAAAATAATATTGTGTATACCTAATATATGAAAGGGACATTTCCTTCAGATTCCAAGAATTTGTTTTAAATTTTTTGAAGTTATTCTTCAAAATACTTTGTGTTTCTCACATTTGGATATCTCTGCTCAGGTCCTTTCGTTGACTAAATCAGTTACTCACAATAGGCATTTGCTTCTAAGGAATAGGTATCAGAATGCAGTCAGCACTCTATTCAATTCAGTGGCATGATTGGATTGGGAAAGGCAGGGAAAATGCCCAGGACACCATTTCTAAAATGGAGTTAAGAGAGCTATTTTTTATAAATATTTAGCTCTGTTTTCTTTTGTGTTTATATGCAAAGAGAAAATATCTAATCAATAAAAAACTCATCTTGCATTTTTAAAGTATCCATATTTCCAAATAAATAAATAAATTTAAATAAAACTAATTAAACATTGTTCTCTGTCTATTCATAAACATTGCAACTAAAAAGTTCAAAGAAATAGACAAATAAATTTTGGTATGCTATCATAATCCTGAAAATTGTAGATGAAATCTACAATTTTTACTTTTAAAATTTAAATCCATGTATCTAATTGAGCAGTACAATAAGCTAGAAATAATAATAATAATAAAAAATTGCTCTTGCATATCAAATTCAGATAAAATCTGTTAAAAGTGTTGATGCTTTTCCATCATTATCACATGAACACTATTAAATGTAAAAATTTATGTGTTGTGTAAATAAAATTTGGTATGTCATGATATTGTGGAGCTGTATGAAGTGTATGATAAGAAGATACCCATAATTCAAACACAGTACAAAACACAAATACCATCTTGTGAATTTTTCTTAATTATAAATTTTTAAATTATTTTTCAAAAATGTTGACAAAAATTCATTATAATTTGGTCTTGTACCTACTAAGGTCACCCTGCTCATGGTAATGTATAGTTAATATACTATATGCCATAGTGATAGTTTACAATATTTCTGGATTTTTTCATTAATTTTTTTAAATAAAAGCATTTTATTTTGATGATCATAACTAATAATTTTATTTTTATTAAAAATTCTAATTTCACTTTGCCAAATTTATATTTTAGGCTTGTGATAACAACCGTGACGAATTTTTAAGTCGAATGGAATTAGCATGGTCACGTTACATTACTCTGTCACAATGTTTTGGTAACGTTCTTCAACTCTCTATGAATGCTTTGCCACTAAAATCTTACAAAAAAGTAATTATCTACCAAAAGACTTTTATTAATATTTTATTTTCATCTTTTTTTGTTACTTGGGATGTGTAGAAATTGTATTTTTTTAGTGAATGTGTGTATATATTTAAGTAATGTTTAAATAACAAATTTGAATTGCAAAGCTAATGAAAATCCCTTTCAAGATTATATGGAGCAAAACTGTTAAGAATATTTAAAATAAATATAATCTCTAAAAGACTATTATATCAAAAACGTTTAGATTGTAAAGTTTTAATTTCTCAGCATTTAAACTTTTCCGTAAATTTTTCATTATTACTTCATTATTGAAAAAATATAATCTTTTGTGGTGTAGGTTTGGGGGAAATTGTAGGTGGATACTATGTAGAGCTACATACAATTTCAGAAAAAAGTTTGTACAATGTAGCAATTTATTGGCTGTCTAAATATGCATGATTTTGAATTATAACTGGGTTCAGGTTTGCATTGGTTGTGCTCAGATTCTGGGATCTTTTGACTGTTGAAAAGTTTTCGGATACTTGAGTAAGTATGTCTCTTGTGAGAACTTGAATAGACGAACCATATACAGGTGATTTTAACAATTTGTTGCAAATCTGGGTATTTTTCAAAGATAAATAAATAAAAGCTTTTGCATATGGTCCAAAATAGGGTAAATTTTGAGAACAGTATGTAGTTTTCTGACATACTCCAAATTAGCATCTAGAATTTTCAATAATTCTCTAATTTGATTAGCTTGCAATTTCCTGAGTTTTTTTTTTTTTAGAGATGCTCTTCAAATTGGAGATTAATATAACATTATGGGTCTAAGAATTGATTTGTAAAACAAAAGCTTATGCTTAACCCTTTAACTAAGAATTAAAAATTCTTTTTTTCTTCATTTTCTATACAAATGAAGAGATTAGAGATTAGTTTCTGAATAATAAAAATTTGTTCAAAATTTTTTTTCCAGATTTTTTTTTAAGCCAGAGACTGGATATGATGTCACATTACCTTCAAGAAATTATTTTTATTAAGAACAATTTACTCTAATTTTTAAAAATTAGTGGAATACTCTAATGTTTAAAAGTTAGTAGTTAATTAGTGGAATGTCTCTTTTGTAGTCATATGGCTCATTGCCAGCTTACTCTTACAAAAAATTAAGCTATGGAGTTTAAATCTCTGGGTTTTGTTGAAAGCATGTTTATAAAATAATAATTTTGTGTCAAGAATATGTAATAAGTAATTATATTTAATTACAAAGGGGAGATTATAATATATTTATTTATAATTTTATTCATTTAAGCTGAAAATTGTGAGTGAAATCAGAGTGGACATTTTATGTCTTCTAGTGAGCAGGAGATAAGTGCTTTTCAGTGGATTTTCCAGTCAAAGGGACTGAGTAAAGAGAATTGCTGTATTGCTAAGTTACAATCTAGAGCAGGGATAATGTTGACTTCAATGTTAAACAAAATTGCGAAAGGAGACTTTCCTAAGCACAGCTGTTAAGGATTAGTCTGTGGAAAAAAATTACATTATTTACTCATGCCTGTGATTTACATGAGATCAAGAACAAGTGGATAGTTTTGATTAGTTGATCCGAATGTCCAAGTCGCATGAACTTAAATATATAATAAATTATCATAACAAATCTTACCAAGTTTTTAAAAGTGACTAATAACATCAGATTTTTGGACTAGTCTGATACAGAAGGGAATTTGTAAAATAAAAATAAATTATATTTGCACTTCCTTTCTGCAACCATGAAATACAATCAAGTTAAAGAGGATAATGGTATTAGGACATTAGAAGAATGTTTTAGTTTAAAATTCTGGCTTTGCAGTTTATTTGTCAATGCAAATATTGAATATTTAGCTGCAACTCTGGTAAATAAATTGAAGATGGTTGAATTGTGGAAGTGAAATGGCCAATATTCTGTAAAAATATAACTCCAGATGAAGCTATCAAAATGAAAAAAAATCTGTTTTGGAAATTAAACCATTTGGAAAAATAAACATAAAAGAAAAAAAAATCACTAGTATAATTTTCAAGTGCAGGGCCAGTTACTCAAAAAAAATTTTTTGTTTGTTTATTTTTAATGTGGATCAAAAAGAGGCGGGAAACTAAAAAATAACTTGTAATTCAATGCTTTGATAAAAAAAAGGATTTTTTTTTATTTTAAATGTTTATTATTAGAACTTGTTGATATCAGGCATCCAAAATCGGAGAAATATAAAATCCTCTTTAAATTATAGAACCCCCTAGCCTGTCAAAAAAAAGAAAAAAATCCTCGATGAGAGTGTGTCTCTAGTTTTTTTCTCTTTTGGGTATTTTATATTATATTGTCAGATTGTTTTTTAAAAATTCTATAATAAAATAATGATAAAATAAAAGAATTATAAATAATCATTTACTTAATAGTTTTAAAATTTAAAACACCATGGGCAGATTAAAAATAAACAAACATGCATTTTACAATTCCATTCACTATTTTTGGTCTTAGTGGTGAATTTTATGTTCATTCTAACATTTGCTGCTGTGCCTAGTGCCATTTAATTAGGCTGTTTTTCTGCACAAGCAAAGGAAATCCTAAACATATAATTCAAAAAGTATTTTTTTTTTCAAAATATCTGGATGGTACATTGTTTTCAACCTCTAGTAGTGTTGTAACTAGCATTAGCTTTTGGAATGATGCTGGAAGTTTTATTTTCAAGTCTTTCGTTGGTGTCGAGTTATCCTTCCAAACTCCTGTTATCTTTTTTTTCAGGTAATTGGAGCTACTTCTTTATTGGGTATTAGTTATTCAGCTTATCAATTAAATTTTTTAAGTCACTTCCACCAATGAATTTGGGCAATAGCTCTAACCCCTATCAATAAGAGGATTTTTGTCATCAACAGTCTTTTTTTATGTACCTGAGATTCCTAAAGCTATAATTTTCAATTAATTTAATAAAAGTGAATCCTAAAATGATACAGTAATGAATAAAAACAGTTTAAAAAACATACTTTTGTTCATAAACTAAAAAAAAGTAGTTGCTTTTTAGTGTTTAATTTACAATGCATTGTTTAAAATGTTATTGAATCTTGAAATCATATTTTTTTCATCAATTCACTATCAAATGATGCCTCTCCTATGATAACCATGAGAGGCTACTCCACTACTCAAGGAATATGGATAAATCTGAATGACTGGAACACAGCGACAGCATTGGCAGAAACTATAGTTGACTCCTAAGGGTGGTCATTACCGTTCACTCTCTGTTAGCACAAAATACCCAACAACTTTGTTATGATATCTACTCAAGGTTGGCTAGCATTCAGAATATTGGACAATATTGTGGAGATATATTGTAATGCCTTATTAGCACAAGATATTGTGCAGTATCTTGTGCTAATAAGACATTACAATCTCTCCCATAGGTGGCAAGCACATCCATCATTGGAAGGGGGTAGCTCATCCCACAACATTTTTGTACCCACCAGGGCAACACGAACCAATTACATTGCTGGAAGCTCCTCTTCTCCATGTTTGAGGTTCTCTCCCCCAGAATTGGAGAGCCTCTAATATGATAGCAAATTTTAATTAAATGGATTAGTTAATATTTAACATGTTGACTGCCATGGGCCACTAGTGACTGTCAGGCCCATATGAATTGTATTGTAAGAAATTCAGCATGGTAGTCAATGTGTTAAGTTCTGAGAATATTTAAAAAACAAAATGGGAAGAGCTCTGTCAACCACAATTCACGAGTGGGCAAAATGTTTGAATGAAGTGAGTGGAAAAATCTAATATAAAATTTCATTTCTTCTAGAAATAATGCAATTTATATTAATTTGTGTTACATTCGTTGAGATGTGTAAAATTTTCTACTATTCTCTTTAATCTATTAATCAAAAGTATTATAAAAATCTTTTATTATTTATGAAACAAATCAAAGTTAATTTTAATTGATATTTACAGAATTGTTATTATAATTCTTGTGAGTACAATATATATATATATATATAATATAATATAATCTACAGAGATTACTAGATGAAACCTAATTCATTTTTCAGAATTCTCATGTTATAGCAATTGCCAATCGTTTGTTGCATGTGTGTCAGTTGAGCTCATCTGTTACAGCTGGATGTGTTTTCCACAATAGCAGGTCAGATATATTCTCTTAAATATTATAAATGTTTTTGAAATTTTCATCTTATAACTAAAAATTTTTATTGTTAAATAGTGTGATGTAAGGAAGGTGATGATAGTATAATCACTTTGCATTAAATTAATATTACAGTATTCCCTGATCAGTATATAAACTTACATGTAACTTGTATTTTCCATAGTAAAATTTATAAATTCTGAAAGTGTAAATATTAATGGCATTTGAAATAAATTGATTCAATATTTCAAATTATGTTTATAAATTCATTTGTTTATTGAAAGAAATTGCATTTTAAAGTGTGAATTCTCCATACTGCATGTTAATTCTTAAATGACTATTTTTATTATAGATTTTTATGTACACTACATGTTTATTTATTGATTAATAAATAAGAGAGTATATGTTTAAAAATCTTATTATTTCTTGTTCAATTATAACCTGTGAATTTAAGACATATCTTAAAATCATTGAAGCACCCCTATAAATTTTTAAAAATTGGTAATTTAAGATCAAATAATAATGAGAAGTTAAATTAATTGTGAATGAAATATGAATTTAGTAAAGACCTGTTTAAAATTTTTATAAGAATGTATATAAACATAAAAACTAGTAGTGACAAGCACAAAAAAAAAAAAAAAAAAAAAAAAATCCTTAAAATAATTTAGTACACTAAAGGTAAAATTGATACTGAAGGCCATGGGTGTAACATAACTATAATCGGACATTTTATTAAGCACTAATTGTCTTAGGTGACCAGCTGGTTTGCCAGACATATTGATTATATTTGATTTCAGATAAGTAATTTACATATAACTCCATGTATGTAATTCAGCCAAATTGTCTGACCTTGAAATCATGCTATTTTAATTATTTTACTTACATTTAGCTTATTGTGTATATTGTTACAAATCTGTAAAGTTGCTTCCCAGCACGGTTAGTTCTATCACCAGAAAGACTGATTTACAATCATCAGTATTGGATGCTGCTCGGGTGCCGAGCCAGTGATCCCAGAGATTGACGACAAAATAGATGATGCTGGATACTTCGAGAATTTTAACGATCCGTCCATTAGGAACCGAGATACGCCTGATTGGCCTAGAAGATTCTCAGCCCGCCTCCCTGAAGCTATAAAAGGCTGGCAGTCTCAAACTGCAGTGAACCAAATCGGAATCGTAGACAAATAACGAGTCTTCGGAAGGATAGCGAAGCAACGGCGGAGTGCCAGCGTGTGTGGAGCCTAAGCTATTGCTGAACTGGGCAGTGTGCCGAGTCCTGTTGTCTATTGTGGAAGCAGCATCAAGTTGTGTGTGGAGTGCCCAGTTGTGCAGCTAAAGCAAGGAGACAGTGGAGAAATTCAGCCGTTTTAAAGAGACCGTAAAGTGAAGCTCCGAAGATCTCCTCTCCTGCTGAATTCTGTCTGGCCACTTTGTGTGCTGTGTTTGCTTACTACTTGTAGGCTACTGTCTGTCGTAGTGTGCTGTCCTGTGTTCGTCTCGGCTGTAAATATCTGTCGTCTTTGTGTTAGTGTCTTCATGTTAAATAAACGTCTTTATTGTTTTCTACTGAGGCCTGCTGATTGTGTTCTATTGTTTGTTCCCACTACAATGCGAACCCGATGATCCATAGCAATATGAGTCATTCTAATGGAGATTAATCTCGTGCCATCATAGTGCTATTAAAAATGTAAATGCCCAGCTTATCTGTCTTCTAATTCTTGTGATATGATAATATCACTTTTTTGTCTTGTAAGCTACATAGATATTAAACAGAATCCTTCTTATTTACCTTTTTTTATTGTGGATGAAAATCACACAATTAAGTATTTGATGAGAAAGAAGAAAACAGTTTGAATTTCTGGGCAGCAATATAATTTATTGTTGGAAATAAGGGGGGAAAATGCTAATACTTAAAAAAATTTGCATGACTATTAAAAAAACATTTTTTTTTTAAATGGTGCAAAATTCATTTTGGGGCCATTATATTTTCAAAAATGATTGCAGGAAAATGTCAAAAGTTCAGCTTAATTTTCAGATAATTAAAATTTTTATTAAAACTTTTGAAAAATTCTCTGAGGTGCACATTTTTCAAGGTGTATATATATATATGCCAAATTTGATATTATAATTCTAGGTTAAACAGCCTAGTTTGTAGATCACCAACACAAGCATATTCTTCTTTATTATTAGTAGAGATCTATGAATTTATGTAAGTTTTCTTTATTTTATATGGAAGATGTCAGACACAGTCAGAAAACTTTTTTTTAAAAAAATCATAATATGCTTTTTGTTTAAGATTTGTTGTTGTTGTTGTTTCCAATGGCACTTGCCATAGGCAAGCTCGCTGATTTGAAATCAACGATTTTAAGCCGAAAGGGAACGTCTCTTATTTTAGTAGCGCCAACTAGGGACAAGAGTACGATTTTGCTACTCACGCATCACATTCGCTTGCACAGCCCCTTTTTAAAGGGGGGCACATTCACACATCTCACAGATAGAACAAATGAAGGACAACCATGCCCGAACCGGGACTCGAACCCGGGACGCCCAGATCACGGGGAAGACACGCTACCCCTATGCCAGGACGTCGGCTATTTAAGATTTAATTAACTTATTTAGTCGATAAATCTGATGTGTAAATATGATGACCGATTACTTTTTGATGTATAAAAACTTATATCATAGATGAAAAAATAATGATTTAGTGTTTTTTATTTTTATTATTTATTACAGATTCATTGGTTTGCCTGTCACATTGATTTTATTTACCTAGATGCATTGACCAAACTTCTAATTTTTCTATTTATTTAATTCTTGATAATTAAATGTATTCTTTAAATAAGAAGAAGAAATGTTAAGTTGGAAAAGTATTTTTAGCTTTTCAACTAAATTTTAGTGCGTACAAATAAGGAAAATGCACATAATGTTTTTATATCTAATGCTCAATCAAATAAGTTTACAAAAATATAACAAAAAATGAATATTTTATATTTTGTCTTGCATATTTGTAATTTAAATTAAAAATTGCACATTATTTAATTAATTATAAAGTAACATGCCTTTGAATAATAAAGAAGAATTTATCTGTTAGTGAGAGACAAGGCAGATCATTTGATCTAATGCTAAAAATTTAGCATTAACATATTTTGGGGAGAAGGAATGTAATTTCCTCCTGCTCACCAATTCTTTTTTCGTTAATACCAGTGTGATTTCCATACATTTTTTTTTCTAAATATTGTAAATTTGCTTAAAAAAATTATGTATACATAAAAAAACAACTGGGGATTTGATTTACAACAATACCTTTAATTTTTATGTTGAAATTCAAATCAGTTTTATTGTTTTTATATGTAAATTTTATTGTGGGTTGTCTTTCACTGTTAAATATAAAAGTATAAAAAATTTTAATATGATTTTTTTTTATTTTTTTAATTATCTACATTGCATAGTTCTTTGAATTGTATGTTGCATACAAATTATAAAATATCACAAAATACTAGTTTGACTTTGAGACTAGATCAGGCAAACAAAAACAAATAATTTTTATATTAGAACTTGCAGTTTCAAAAGAAAAGATTACTGCTGCAAAGGGCTGTTTATTATTGAATTAGATAAATAAATAAAAGGAAAATAAAAAGAGAAAAGAATAGGAAAATAAAGAATTTTAAAACATGTTTGATAATAAAATATCACATTACAAGTCATATGCCCCAAGACAGTTGCAATGGGAAATAGAACCCAATATCCTCAACAAATGTTTGCATTACTTAAAATAAATATTTGAAAGACTTAGGATATGAAACTATACATGCAATTTTATTGTTGTAAATTTATATTTCTTTAAATCTGTGTTGTACACTTAATGTGTGTGTTAATATTTTTTTGTTTGTATGTATTCTATTCTCTTACTTAATGAGCAGTCAGCTTCCTGCAGCAATCAATCACACTTTGCTCTTTGTAAAGATGATTTTATGATATTTGACCTTCCTTTAAAGTTTAAAAATGATCTTTCAGGATACTGTGTATACTTTGTTTTATTAATGCATCCTGTCTCTTTTTAGGGTCCTGTCCACACAGTTTTTGCCTCAGTTAACGAATTATTTGTCTCTTCTATCAAACACTAATGCAGCTGTAAGGATATTTGATTTGTTAATTATTTACATATCATTAATATAATTAATAGAAACAGCCTTTAATCCATGAAATTTTTTGTGAACAGTTCTATTAATTATTCTATTCTAATAAAAATTCTATTAATAATTAATTTGCTTGTAATGAATGTTTTTAACTTATCAAAAAGTTATGCATTATTTTATCCTTGTACAATATTTTCTGATTTGCATTTTTTATATTAATAAATTATCGATACGGTAAAGTACGTGATATTTTTCTTTTTAAAGATATATAATTGAAGTCCTATTCATCATTCTAAATCAGTATTTCCAACCTTTCTTCAGTTTCAGATTCCTTGATTAGTGTAAATACTCTCTTTCCAACTCTCCCTTTGCATAAAAAAGTCTTAAATGATATTATCAAGTGCTTAGGTTCGATTAAGATTCCAAGGACTGAAATGAACTTTATAGCATTTGTTAATTTGTTTTTGATTTTACATTTGAGTTTGTTTTTATAAAAATACTAACTGTTGTACCTGCTGTTATGCCTGCATTTATTGGATTAATGTGAATGGGGAAAAAAGATTTTTGTGCTTTTTTTCAGCACATTTAAGATATTTTTAATCTTATTATTCATGTCTTATTACTTATTACTCTGCAGCTTTTGTATAAATGGCCTTTTCACCTCATTATTTAAGGTTGTATGTAAAAATTATATGGAATGAGGACTTTGGGAGAAGAATAGTTTGTTGTTGTTTTTTTGCTGATATCAGCAACTTCAAATGATGGTGCATCAGATTTATTAAATGTTGTTGTAAGAGCAAAACAAGCTTTAGAATTAAAGGCCTTAAAAATCCTCTGAAAAATAAAGGGAATGCAACCAATTTCTCCTTTATAACAATTGCATGAATTATTCTATGCATAAATTTGCTGATATATAGCCGATTAAGTATTTGTCAGTTTCAACGAAACAAAAACCTATATGATTCAATTTCTTATCTTAAACCATAAAAGAGTATTATGGATTTTTAATTAATTATTAGCTAATCAAATTGTTTATATCTACATTGCATTAACTTATGTACTTAACATTTAGTATTAACATTTAGCATTATGTATTAACAATTAGTAAACTTTTAACCTAGTTTCATGCGATTGACAAACTTCGGGCTTAACTGCACATAATTGGGGAATATTGTCAAATGTTAACTGTGATTCACATGACATATTCATCGGTTAATTGAAAGCCACAATGAACATATCATTTTTGGTGCTTATTGGCTGGTATGTGGCATGCCACATACTCTGTATCTCTGCATGAACTGTAACTGTTAAGCTGTAACTATTAAGCTTAGTATGTTTCTTTTCTTAATTAACCTTCTTCACAAAGTTTGCTTTTATAAAGATTATTTGGAATAACACTGTGCAATCTTTTTTACTCATAACTGTATTTAAAGCTCTTTAACTATATATGCCTTTATTTTTTAGTGATATTGTGGGATTATAGGTTAAATTGATAAATAATACACATGTAAAGTAACACTATCTTATTTAAAAAATTTCACAAAAAACTTAAAACTCTGAAAATAAGGCTTAAGTTTAAAGTCATATCTTTTTAAAAAATCATCTATGATTTGGAAATAAATTCGTTCCTTTCAGATGTAGGAAATTTGAGGTAATTATAGTTCCAATATTTACGAGAGTGTTAGATATCACCATTAGTGATCTGTGTATTCCTCAATAAGAATTCGTGAAGCTTGAATCAGGTCATCAACTATTACATCAACTTTTACTTTATTTTTGTTTTAATCATTATTAATATCAAGTTTTTTAATGTGCGTTTCAATTTTGCTGTCATGCTAAACCTAGGCTCAAAGGTATGTCACTCTTATTTTGGTGTGTCATATAAGAAATTAATAACTAAATAAGCTTTTAATAGATCACTTTAATTTGGGGAAATTTATCTCAATCTTAAAAATATTTTCATATTTCCCTGAGAAAAAGAAAGGCTTATGAAGGTGTTAATTTTCCCAAAAGACCTGCAGATTTCTCATGAGGGATTTTTTTCTGATGCCTCGTGATATTCAAATTGGCATATGCAATTTACCGCAGAATATTTCATGCACTTGCATGTACTACCAGAACGAACTAATTGTTTCAAAGTCAGTGGGTATGATTGATACTAGTAGGTGGATTGCTAATTGGAGGTGAGAAAATTTTATCATCTTTTCACTGTGCCTTGGATTTATTTAACAAGATGTATTCATTATACAAAGGGTTAATCTCAGTCCCCAATATATTTTAGCACTGCATTATTAGAAGAAAGCATAATGCATACATTTGACTTCTGTTAAAAAATTTTTAGAACTATAAACGTGCATTCCAATAAATTCATCTGTGTTCAGTGTGTTCAATCACACCTTTTTTTTTCAGTGGGTTAATTGGAATTTCAGCCACAGAGAACTATCTTCCGATTCCAAAAAATTCTGTTGGTAAATATTGAAGTTCTACAACACCTAAAGGAAGACTGGTAAATGTTGTGGGGTGAGATTGCATGATGATGCCATATCAAATGTCATCTGATCGCTATCTTGAGTTGCTGCATCCTCTTGCGATAAACGATTAGTTTTTGACTTTTAGGTTAAAATTGAAATTTTCTGGATTGCCACATTTGGTGAGTTATTGCTTGAAAAATTCAGTTTTGGTGACGTGATCGTTATCCTAACTGAGCATTACATAAACTCATGTGATGAACATAAAATGTCTGTTTTACTTTTTCAGGTTCGGGTAAGTAATACTCGTATTAAGAAGTTTGTCAGTATGCAAATTTTAAACACAAGGCTATATCTAACGTGCTGGGATGTAACAGCATTTCTGTAGGTTCATACATTTTATTATGAAAATTATTTGTTATTGAAGCTTATTTGTTTGACTGCAATGAGCGGTATGGTCTCGTCATTAACCGACTGAGGTCTTGGAGACTTTATATTAACTTGAAAAGCTTTCCATTCAACTTTTAGCTTATATTTCAATGGAAGTTTTTTATATTGTTGTACTTGACGAGTTATCGTTTTGGTCAAAGTATTGTTATCTTGCCTCTCAGCCTCACCTTTGCCTTTTAATCCTCTATTAATCACAGTCAACGGATAGGCGCTGGGTTGCGATATTGCCTCGTCGCCAAACTTTCGAGAAATGCCCAGTTATTCAAATGCTCGCCAACCACCATCAATTTAGGTACCAGCAAAACATGAAGATTCGCGTAAGAAACATTTAGTTTCCATTTTATGATAAAGAACTTTAAATTTAATAGATTGATTCTACTTTTATTTGTTAACTAGAGTAAAAAATCGATAGTAGAGTTGCTTGAAAAACTGTTCCGTGTGCTTGTTTGGATTGGCGTATCATCAATAAACACAAAATGCATATTAAAATAGATTTCAACCATTTACTGGATTGATACAATTGTAAATATATATATATATATATATATATATATATATTATGCCTAAATGGACATAAAATGTCTGATATTCTTTTCAGGCTCCTGTAACCAATGCCATTCATGTATTGAGAAATTTACCACCCGATGTTGAGCTTAAATATGTTTATTTAAAACCCAAGGCTGTATCAAACATCTTGAAATACAATCACACTTCAGTTGGTTCACGCATACGAGTGAAAACAAGCACCAAGATGCCTGTGCAGTCCTTCAGTCCTTCTTCAAGAGAACATCTGAGTTCTGGGTCGGAAGGGGATGTTGATTCCGGAAATTGCAGCGAAAGCGTCCAATCGAACAAAGACGAAAGTGCCTTTGCAAGAAAGTCGAAGCGTTATTCGTCCCTCAAGTCTTCAAAACAGAAGAGGCTTTGTACCGTTTCCTGCTGTGTGGGGCATTGTAGGCTTTTCGAAAAAAATCTGATGGTGAGCCGGAATGTGAGTTTGGCATCGTATTTTCAGAGCTTTGGGCATCAGACGAAAGGCAGCAGCACGGCGGAAGGAGAGAGAACGAGAGTCTTCTCAAAGTCTGTGAAGAGCCTGCATAGAGAAAAGAACCTGACATATTGTGGTAAGTATTTTACTTTTAGTGAAAAAAAGAAAACAGTTGTATGATTATATTGAAATTTAGATTTCCTTCTTTCATACCTACTGGTATACAAAGTGAAAGTATTATTATTGTCAACAAATTATCTCTCGAGAATCGGTTGAATATACACATTTCAAATCTGTTTCTTTTTTCTTGGTTACGTAGTATAGAGAAGATATCGTAAAGTCAAAAAATTCGAAATCGAGATTTTGACGAATTCCCTGTCCGAGTTCGAAAAACACATTTCTGGGAAATGTCTGTGTGTGACTAAGATAACTCAAATTTGGGCTAGCTCGATGAAATTTCGTATAGGGTCTTTACACCAAACTTGCCTTTTACCAGATTTTGTGCAAAATCTGTTCATGCGAATTTTTTTTCTCGTTCCATTGTGCAGATTTCTATTGAAGTTTGGTCGAAATCTTTTATGAAAAGGTTGTTTGTCTGTCTTCTCATGTGCCTAAAAAAATACATGCGCATGCAAAAAAAATGATTTTTGGCTTAAGATTATATCTTCAGATTTATAGATCTGTATAAGAATCAACAGGATTATATTCTCATGATGTAAATGCTATCGCCGAAGTATGAAATCCAATGGATCATTTATTTTTTATGAAATAATGAGGAATTCCATGCAGTTTTAAATTACACACTTGAATGTTGTCTGAATGAATGGGCCAAACTTTAAGCGTAAGTAAAATATCCATATAAAGAAGCATTTTTTTTTTTTTTTTTTTTTTTTTTTTTTGTATAGCAATATGGGGTTGGAAGTGAAAAATGTAGGCGGAACAAGTAAAAGTAAGTACTAGCAAGACTGAAAAAATGCAATGTCTACTTGACTCCAACTGATTCTGAAGATGACCTTATTGCAAAACTTTCAGTCGCTGTTGGAAGTGTTCATGAAACACCTGGCATTTTCGAACAAAATATTTCTAATTTGGCTTCAAAATAACTCATAATAATTAATTTTACATTCAATTAAAAAAATAAGTATTATTTCATTCTTTTTTATTCAGATGCTGATCCTTTTTTTTCATTGTTAAAACTTTATAAAGATATTTGTAAAAAAACAGGTTCTCAGTTTCTTTTACTAACCATAAAAAATTGTCAATATTTGAGTCTATTTTTTTATGAGACTCTTGAGATTTAATTTCTCTGCGATCTAATTTTAGAAAGAAATATAGTCGCATTCCATTCTAGATTGTAGTATGTAGATAGAAACACAGATTGTACCAGAATGACTAAATGGACAAATGCATACTCTTACTATTTTATATCAGAAGCTATTAAAATGAATGTTGAAACAAAAAGTTTTATAAAAGTAAATGTCTTAGAAATCCAGAAGAATAAATAAAAAATATTCGATGTTTTCACCAAAAACCGATTTTTTTGCTTAATCCCCTACGTAAAATATTTGTTAAGTAAGGATTGCAAGAATTATGTGTTTCGAATCCGAGGAAAATAAGTGCGCGTACTCAACAAAAATTTATTATAGTTCGGACTCGAACAATATAGAATGCAGAAAAGATACAATATGTTGTTTTTTAAGAAGGTCTGAGAAAATATTATGTAAATATATGTACAAACTTATATTTTATGTAAGATATGAAAAATATTCTTATTTTCATAATGGACTGCTTAAACGTTAGATCGCCCTTGTATTTATTTTTCTATATATTTAGGCTTAAAAAAACCAATGCATTTTATTTGAAAAAAAAAAAAAAACCCAACAACTTAGATCTTGAACATGAATTCACCTCTCTTCATTTTTATTTATGTACTTTCTGGCTATTCTATATACTATTAAGTACTTTCTTAATTCGAAGTTATTACAAGCTAATATTCCTACCAAAAAGAGTGACTTTTATCCCTTCAGTTGCATGCATAGGCTTTTTTTAACCCCTTCATATGCAATAGCGAGTCTAACTCGCGTATGGAATTATTTAATTTTTAATTTTAAATCTGCAATTAAGTGAAAGTATTAGGTAATTTAAAACGCTCAAATCACTTGAAAACACATCATTGCCTCAAATGCCCTCATATTTTTCTGGGGATTAAGATCACGATAATTGTTCCAAATAAGATCTGCCATCTAAATAGGAAATTAAATAAATTCGTATATCAAAGGGTTAATGTGTTATTTATGAATATTCTACGAATAACTATTTTAATCATCTTTTTTATCAAGACATCTTTATTTAAAGTCTATTAAAAATTTAGGAGCATCTGAAATTATATACTTTTCTGCCGATAATAGTAATTGAAAGAAAAGTGTATATAAATGATGTGTTCTCCAATTACATAGTCATTATATTTAATGTAGAGTCTTAAGCATTTACGTAGTAATTTATTTAAAAAGAAATAGTGCATACTTGGATAAACTCTTTTAGTGTAGCTAAAAAGCTACCATACCAAAAATATATATATTTTTTTTGTCTTGAACTGCAGTCGGTAATATTCTTTTAGTGTAATAATTGTAGCCTGATAAATTAGATTGCAAAAGAGAACAAATATTTTACTGTAAAATGGATTTAATGAACAATTATACAATTTACTTACTCCAGTGATTTATAATGAATTCACATAATTTGGTTACAGCAAAATAACTCTTCTTAGCATGCATACTCACAAGAGTGTCAAAAGAAAACAGTGTTTTTTTTAAAAAAATTATTTTAACCATTAACTAGATTTTATTCAGTCAATTCTCATAGTGAAATGAATAAAATAAATTTACCAATTCGTTACCAAGAAAGTAACAATTATATGAATAAGAGGATGATTAATTTTAGAACTTGGATTTGAATTATGAATTATGGGAAACTACTCTATCGTCTTATTCATGAATAATATAAAAGCTTGTAGCAGTTGCATTGCTCTTCTCTTCTCTTTTGGATACTAGATGGCGATGCCTGATTAGGCCATCCCATATGTCATCCCATAGTGCATTGCGACTGTAATTAGAATGAGATGTGATGCTGAACTGTGAAGCCGCGTGCGTGAATGTCTTATCTTTGCGTTTGTGCTTGTTTAGTGTGTGAATGTGATTATTAAAAGAAATGTTCCTAAAAACATTCGTCCTGTTGCTTCCTGCATGGATCATAACAATCTACATTCCACCACATTGGCGCCCAACGGAAAAGAATTTGTGAGGAAACGAAAGTGACGTCGTCCCGACCATCACAAGAAAAGTTTCCCGCCACCACATTGGCGTCCAACGTAAAAGAATTTCTGATGAAACGGAAGTGAAGTCGTCTCGACGATCACAAGAAAATTTTCTCGCCACCACATTGGCGTCCAACGTAAAAGAATTTCTGATGAATGAAAATGAAGTCGCCCCGACGATCACAAGGAAATTTTCTCGCCAGACCTGTTGCTTCCTGCATGGATCATAATAATCTACATACCACCACAAGCCTCAATTTCTGTAATAATTCCACCGGCAGGTAATCGAAGTGCCCGATGAAAACATTTTTTTTTTCATAATCTATGATAAAATTTTAGCCGAAGGGCAAAGATTAGTCGGAAAAAAATGTGACGTCGTATTCATTTGCCAGATTATTGACTATTCTGCTAAACATAGCATAAATTATATGCTGAATGAACTTTATGACATTGAAATAAAATGACTGAGAATTTGACATTGTCGACATCTCTTCGCATTGAATTCATAATCAACCGATCAAAATTTTTTGACAAAATGCGACATGTCTTATTTTTTATACACATGTTGTCTTGTCGTTTATATTGCCAAAAGTAGTGCAAATTAAAAGCTATATGAACGACATTTGCGGATATATTCGGATATATTCTTCAAATCTTGCGGATATATTCTTCAAATCTGCGGATATATTCTTCGACATTCATCATATTTAGTTCATAGTCGACCGCCCAAAAGTTAACGGCAGAATGCGGTATCTTATTGTCTTGTCGGATATATTGCCAAATCTAATGCAAATTATAAGCTAAGTGAACGACATTTCAATCACATGTCTGAAAATCTGCAGATTTAACATCTTCGGTACTCACCGCATTGAGTTTAGTCGACCGACCAAAAATTGCTAGCAAAATGGGAATATCTCCTTGTCAATATCTTATTCACTTGTTACCTTGTCGGTTATATTGCCAAAAATAGTACAAATTATAAACTTAATGAAAGACTTGAATCAGATGTCTGAAAATCTGCGAACTTAACGTCTTTGACATCCATTACATTCAGTTCTTAGTTTGGTCTATCAAAAATTGTCCGCAAAATACGGCATATTATTGACCTACCGCCCTATCGATTATTGACCTACCCCCAATCGATTTTGCCAAATATAGTCAAAACACTCCATTACTTGATATTTTGATTGTTTACAATATATTAACTTTAAGGTGGATTTTAAATAAACATATTTGATAATGCTCAACTCTCTACAACCATTATGAAATGGTGAACACTTTTGCCGACTAGACTGAATTTCTCGACGACGGGGGAGCAAAAGGCTGCCCCCTTGTCCCCCTTCTACCGCCGCCTCTGGGGGGGGGGGAACTGTCCCACATGTGATGATGTTGACTCCTTCACATGTTATTGTTGCCTTCCAGCACGCGACTCATTACTCTGTGATTTGTTGGACGGATGTTTGTGTGGGCAAGACCTTATAATTAGAATGAGCAGAATGCATCCCATTGTGTTAGTATAAGAAAAAGTCGAGGGAAGAATATCCCTGGTGGCATACTACTAATTTTTTTTCTTGCTCTAAACTTGGTGTTTCACACAAGTATATGTGTAATGGATTGCGAAACATAAAGTTTTTTTTTTCCCCTGTGAAGTTCCATTAATTTATTTTTTATATATAAATTTCTTTCATTAGAAGGAAATGTTACTATAACAAGAAAATGTTGCAGCATTTTTTGAAACTAACTTCTATCTAGTTTTTATTAAAAAAAATATTTATGTGCTAAAATTATATTCTATAATTGTTTCTATGAAAACAATATAAAAAAAATAATTAATTAATAAAATATGTAAATTACATATTGTAGTCTTTATTATTTTAAGTGTTTATTTGCAAAGCATTTTCTTTTCATTTATATCATTATTATACTATATTTTCTGAATGTTTGAATATGTGTGATTATTCTCTGCTTTTATTTAACTTGACTTGTTTTATTTTTTTTTGTGAAGATAGGCTTTCAATTTGAAATTTTATCTTGTGTGTCCTTGTGTCAAAATACGATTGCACCCATTAAGTGCTTGAACTTTATGATTCTTAATCTCTAATATTCAACAGATATTGAAATGTTTTTGAATGGATCACATTTTTCTGAGTACATAGAAAGATATAAGCATATTAAGTGTAAGGTATAAAAAGACAATAATAATAATAATAACAGAAAGGCTGAATATTTATATAATAAATTATGTATCTGTGATTACTGTAAATTGTTTTAATATTTTCATTTTAATATTATTAATTAATGAATTTTGATTCTCTGCTATATGGTGCAATTTGGGAAGCAAATTTAAGGAATAGATAATTCCAATATTCTATTTTAGAGATCCTTTAAAATGATTTTTAATTTTATAAATTATTTTATTTTCATCATTATTATTAAATACTCATATTTGTAAGCAAGGGAAACATTAACTAATAATTATTGTTAACTTTTCAAAAAATTTATTTTATTAATCATTTTTAGATTTATTAGACATTCAAAATGAAGAAATAAAATCGTTTATAATAAAACTTTTATATAATATATAAAGTTACGAATAAAAAATTTAACTAAAAAAATCAATGACATGTTGATCAGATTATAAATCTATTGAAATGAGACTCTGAATTGACCATCTGTTAAAAGACAAGTATCATTATATGCTCTGTACGGGGTTTCAAAACGCTTGTCTAACACATCATGTTGAAAAATATCAATGCAGTTGGCACTAATTATGTTGAATTAAAATATAATTAAACTAATTATTTAAAAAAAGTATCTGAAGGTAATACAGCTAATGCGACCATTTGGCAGTTTTGAGCATTAGATTGAACTTTTATTAAAATTGAAAAAGAAAATAGAAGTTGAAAGTTTAAATTATTTTTTTTAAGAATGAAAGATAAGGGCTTGAATCACCTTCTAAAAATAATGTTCGGCGTAATTTTAAAATTGAAAAGGAATGAAATCTTGAACTTAAAGGACTGATAGCACTATGACCATACTTTTTCATTTTTTAAACATAATATTAGTTTTAATTTAAATTGAAAGTGATCATATTGCCCTTGGATAGATTAATTAAGATTTGCTATCTATCTATTTTTGCTGAATCTTATTACGCTTATGATGAAATTTCTTTCATTTTTCATTTAGCTGTCAATGTGCTTTGCCATTCCCATGCC
Source organism: Argiope aurantia (assembly GCA_026543865.1). NCBI lineage: Eukaryota > Metazoa > Arthropoda > Arachnida > Araneae > Araneidae > Argiope > Argiope aurantia. The sequence continues at coordinate 277,370 of JAPMOR010077093.1, forward strand.
CGGCTATGGGCATGCAGTTTTGTGTCCAAATCCAAGATGCAGCATACTAATATGACGAGCAGTTGCGATTTGGAATTCAGGTGTACTTTGTGCACAAACTGTCACACTTCCATTAAACTGAATAATGTATCTCTCAAACACTGGAACTCCGATGTAAATATATCTGGATACACGCATCATCAATGTGCGTGTGAACTTTTGACATCTAAGCCATGTGAAGGTCATTATTATTCCGATCGCACTGAAACACCAGAAGAAACTTCAAAAATCCAGGTTCTGAAGTGCCGTACTTCCAGTGACACTAGTAGTAGAAAGCCCTATTCTACTAGACGACCTGTTCTGTCAAGGCGAGCTACTATTGATGTTGGCGTTCCAAATTATACTAAAAGGACGCCAGTAGGAAGCCAAAGCTTCGATTGTGCGCCTAATCCTATCGATGTTGATAGGTTAGAAAGTAACGAGTTTCAGAAACATGTTCTTTATGTACAAAGATATGGAAGCAGTACTCTTGTTCTACTCCTTCACAAAGTCTTCGATGAAAAAGTAATTAATTACTTGGTAAGGAATACTTTCTTTGTTATTTCATTACATGAATCTCAATAAGCTAATATTTAGAATTCAAAAATGTTATATTACAAGTTGCAAGTAAATTTGTATTCCAAGAGTATTTTTAATATGTATACTCTATACCACTATGTTCATAAAGTTCCAGAACTCTTTTCATTACATTTTGGTAAAAGCTGTTCATTTGGTGTTTCCTTCGGCTCAAGTACTCGATGTAACTGTGCATTTTTTTCTTTCTAGTATAGGAAGTATCAAGAAAGTATTGTAATCGGCAAAAAATTCCAACTAGAAATTTTGATGAATCTTCGTTTTAAACCTTCTTGAGTTTGCAAAAACATATTTTTGGCAAAATTAAATTTTGAGCAAAATCTAATGAGAGGAAATCTGTCCAGTTGTTTAAATATAAGTTCACACGGTAGCTGCAAAAGGATGAGAACTAGATGGATAAAATTCGGTGCACAGATTTAACTTATATGTTATAGATAATCTATCAAATTTTAGGGTAAATTCAATAAGCGGGTGACGTTTGTCGATCTGTACTTTCAAAAATATGTAAATGCGATCACTCAGAAATGTAATGATTTAAATTAATAAAATTTTGTGTGCGATTTCGGGACTTCAAGTGGAGCTCTGTGTCAAATGTAGATTGTGAAAAATGCATCTGAAACGTCTTTGGCATCTGATGCATCTTTTGAACTTAATAATCATTGCTACTTTATCAAAATCTTTCTCTGACGAAAAAGTTATGTGGGATGATATCTAGGGAAAAAAAAAAAGAAATTGTTATGGAAGTAATGAAAGGTATGACGTTTCGAATGGTAACTATACACCAATATGGATTTCTGAACTGGCGTCATTTCTTGATTTTTTTTAAGGAAGTTTGAATGCCTGTAATACTAGCTACGCGCACCCACTGTACGTATATGAACTGGGTGAGACCAGTTGATCGCAAGGTATTTTAGTTGTTCAGCAGGCAGGAAATAGCATAATTCATTTACATTTGAAACATAAATTCATATTCCTGAATTTATTAAATGTAGTAGTACATCAGCTTAAGGATTTCTAACCGGGGAAAGTAGTTGATTTACAAAAAGGGTTACCCTGATTACTGATGATTACAACTTCCTTCTTAAAAAAATAAGAACAACTCATTTCAGACATTGCAGAAAGAAATATAAAGTTTTCTTTCTGAGATGGTCCCTTTTATTTTCTTAACTAATAACAATTAAATGTATAACCTTAAGATTTATTCCGATGAAAGCTCTGCTATGTCACACTTGAATCCATTAGGACACCAACTGACCATTTACTATATCTTTTTTCTTGAAAGCATTTATAATAACCAAGCATGTATTTTTTTAGAAGTTAAAAATATTGTAATCGTCAAAAAAATTCGACTGTTAGGGTTTAATGAATCTGTACTTTTCCTAGAACTGTTTTCCGAATTATTTATGCGTATCTGTGAGTACGAAAATTCAAAAACGTTTTGAGCAAGACTGAAAAAATGTGACATGGACACCACATTTGTAGATTTCTATCCATTTTGGGCGAAATTCGTCCACATAAAATTTCTGTCCATGTGAATCGGATGACTAGAAAACAGGAAAAACTGTACGGTTAAAATTTGGTACACAGTTTTATCACCAATATCACACTACGGACCTAGTGTGTCAGTGTTGACTGTCTGCATGTGAACTCGATACATGCTCAGCAATAAGAAGACTTAAACGAATGAATGTTGGTATGCGGTCTTATAACCCAAAATGTTGATGTCTTTGGTTTAATCTGCCGAAAATACTGGATATTAAGAGGCTGTTCGAATAGTGATTCGCTAGTGTGTTACATGCAAAAGATTCAATCCCAAACATATTGAAATAAATTTCGCCCCTTCCTGAAGATCGATGCTGCCTTGTGGGAATCGATCTAGCCGCTCCAGTATTCTTGAAAATGGAAATGAATCGTGGATCGTTTTTCTGAGAAATTCATCTGGAACTCGTCTCGTCCGTGTCAACGGATACATTTTTTTCCAACACTTCGGGGAATAGCAACATTCAGAACTTTGTAGAAGCTGATCATCTTTTTCAGAAGACGGAAAAAGTAATTGCTGATGGAGCACATTTGGAAATTTATACCTCCCTGGTGGGGTGGATGGGAGTGTCTCATCGCTTTTGTTAAAGATAATTTTAGGTAAAGTGTGTTTAAATTATGAAGAGCTAAATTCATTCCTTTGCGAATGTGAAATTCGTCAACTTCAGACTCATCACATGTGTGTCCAAAGATATCTTGAAGCTTTCACACCTTCCGAGTTGATGCAAGAAATGAATAAGGCGTACCTGATTTTCACAATTTGGAATCTGTTAGTCTTTAAAAAAGATGTCTGTATAGAATGAGACTTCGTGAAGACCGTAAACGTTGCAGGTCGGAGCATTCGGGTCATTTAAGACAAAATACTAACAAAACACTTACGGAATGAAAGTGAGAGAAATAGTGCTGGCGGATAATGCAAATTTAAAAAGACTGTTCTGCTCTTTAGGAAAAGTAACAGAGACGTTTCCCGGTAAAGATGGCGTTATTCGTCTAGTTAAAGTGAAAACCTCCAACCGTGAAATTTTTCGTCTTATACAACGTTTGTATTCTCTTGAAATAGATGCAGTTTTCTGCTTAGTTTAGTTATATTAACGTCCCGTTTGAAGCAACACTAGGGCTATTTTTGGACGGACCTCGTAATTTTGAACCGCGGTCAGATGACGTAGTTTTCTGCAGAGCCCCTTTGTCTACTAATTTTAAAGTTTACAAGAAAAAAAAGTTTAGACAGTGGGAGAAGTGAAGAAACTTCTCGATGTGTGTGGGGGGGGGGGAGGGGTATTAGAGAATTTAGTTTGATCATCCTGCATCTAAAATAAACAAGATGTGGACGATAAAACAAGATTGTCAAGAGATTAAATTTTTAATTACTGGCTTTAATTTTGAGTTTTTAAAGCACAAACTCAAAAAAGTGGGAGTATCGCGTATACGATTAAATTTAAACGTCTCATTTTAACAATTTCTTGTAAAAAATGCAAACGATAATTTAAGCAAATTCTTTTAGAACTCTTTTTTTTATATATATAAATATGAGTTTTATTAAATTTCGTTTCTTATTCTGAGCAGTATTCTGCCACAAAGCGAAAGAACTTATCTAGTTCCATATCAATTTTCCGGATTAAAAGAATCTGATATTCCGGCATTTTGATAGTTACAGAGGTTTTATTTATGACATTTTGTTGACACTAAATGCTGATGCAACAAGCACTGTTTTTTTCTCTTCTTGCAAATTTCTGTTGAAAAAAGTTTTTAATTTTGATAAGCTCTTAATTTTGTTTCATCCCACAGTGGAATTGCGGTTTCACCATTCTTAGAGAGCTTGAATACAATGCAGAAAAGCAAGAAATGGAAAAATCATACGAATTGGAGCCAACATTTTACCTTCTGCTCTACAATTATGGCCATAAAGTTTTAAAAGGTTAGATGTCTTAGTAATCAAATGATATTTCAGCTTTCCTTTTTGTTTTTAAATGCGTTTCCTAAAAGTCTATTTTTATGCATTTTTATTTAATTTCGTTTTGTGTTTATCATACATATTATACACATTATGTCATGCTATGTTATAAATTTTGAAAATTGCATTTCATTTGCTTTTTTGTGACTTGTAGGAGATGGCGTGTATATGTTTTTGTTTTGAGCAACATTTGATAGTCATTGCTATTGCCAGCATTAATAAAGACACTACAGAATTTTTAGTAAAAATTAGATTGTATGCTTAATGCTGCTGTTTATGAAACGAATATTGGGTATTATTAACTCTAGCAAAGGTTTTCAAATTAGTACTAAAAGTTGAACATAGAAGTACAATAATGGAGAAAAAAAGGAGACAGCAAGCTTTATTCTGGCATCGTTCAATCATAAAAAATGGACATCATTCGAAAGGAATCAACATAAAGATTTTTTTAAATGAAATGTTTTATAAGTGACCGTCTATGTATTGAAATTAGAACTTTCTGTTTTTAATCACAATAAGTCATTTTTCTAATTAAATTCAAAACTATATATTAGCTAAAAACCTAGTTTATATATGATATTATTGGTTGATGCATATATAATTATTTAAGAAAAAAAAACATTATATGTAATAATAATAATTCGGATAAAATTATAAAATAATAAATTTCAATTTACTTGAATGTTGAAATGAATAAACGTTTTGGAAATACAATCTTATAACAAAGAAAAAAAAACTTATAATTTTAAATGAAATTCATTTTTGAGTTATTACTTTTTTTAAAAAAAATTTGACACTGAGAAAACATGAGATTATAAATGACTTTTAAAAAAATATGTGCAGTCATTTTTTTTATTTGACCTAAATTATATGAATAATGGTGATTTGTCAAATAATTCTGCTTAAGCGTAATGAAGGTGCTGTTTTTATATCTTTTTGAAAAGAATTTCAATTTTTTAAAGAATGAATGCAAAAATGACACTTGTACTCTCAAACTTTTAAGTATAATTATATTGTTTTTGATAAATTATACTTAGGTGTATTATGACGATTTGTTTTGTCTTTATATTGATTTTATTAAACCATTTAATACATTTAGTTGATCAACGAACCATTTTTTCTGTGCCGGTTTAAATGAATTAATTTTGTTGTTTTTAATCAAAAAAAGTTGTAAAATTTTTTTGATTATTATACTTGATACGTCGTACAGACCTTCTTTGAAATAATTATTTGCATAATTATGTATATAGTTATTCGTATAATCACAACGCCCTTCAAATTTTTATTCATGTCGGAAGCAGCAAAATATGTGATGGATTATAGCTTGAAAAATGCAACAAAAATGGATGTTTAAGTTTTGCATAATAATTAAATGAATGAACATCTAGAATAATATTTTGCACTTTGCACTGCACCCCTGAAACAAACCTATATCTTGTATACGTGTCTTCATGTAATGAAATCTTTAGCAATCCGAAAGGTTTACGTGGAGCGTGGTGAAGAAGGGAAGATTCATCGATGAAACGTACTCCTTTTTGTATGTGCTCGTAAATAAAATGTTTCATGCTCATTTATGAATAGGAAACAATGAATGGTGTGTACTAAAAACCAAATGCGAGAATAAAGAATAAAGAGGATAAAAATCAGTTAATTTTCTCTCTCTGTCAGTTTTATTTATCTTTCACTTTACAACAAAATTTTCCATTTTAATGTTTCAGTACGATGTCGATTCAAGCTCAAACAAATGAAACTTCTACCAGAAATTTTTACTGTAGATATTTTGTCATAAAGTAGCCATCGATTTTAACTTGCAGATTGCAAGTTTACAAATATGTTAAAAGTGTTACACACACACACACAACACATGGAAATATTGTCTCTTGAATGATGGATACTTGTGTATGCTGCTATTTAACATGCTACATGTTGCTATTTAACTTTAAGCTTAACCACATATCATTAGCGAACTTTACGCGCGTGCATGTGTATAGGAAGCTTTATATTGCTACCTTTAGACATTTATTAGGCTAACTTTAGATATTTATTAGATACAGCTCAATAATAAACATACTGCAAGCAAACCAAGCTCGCCACATGATATGGTAAGTTTCTAAAGCTTTGCCTATAGCATGTCATTGGCAAATATACTTGATGGACTTGCGTGGCATCTTTCATGATTAGTAGCTGACATGTGGTTAGTACACAAAGGCCAAGGTGTGTATGGATATGCAAACACATAAATTAATTTTGTGCAAGTATGTCTTTATAAAGAAGGCATACTAAAAGTCGTCATTGAAAAAGCAAAACGTCTTATGTGAAAAATTTTATTTAATTGAAATCCACTTGAGGATTACCTTTCATGTCATCAACGATGCTAGGTGACCGATGAATATAAATTCTGGTCACTTAAAGTGAAAAAGATCTAGTAAAAAAAATTTCATTTGCCTGAAATCCTCTTCTTACTAGTCAGTCCTCATCTTACTAGTCATCATTCCTTCAATCTTCTTCTTACTAGCCTTAATACACTTTAATCTTGCGAAAGAATACCCAAAGGACTGCTGAGGTAAACCATGCAATGAATCAGTCATAATTAAAGATTTACTGCTTTAATTTTAAACAAGCTTTCATTTTTTAATTAGATAATTCATATGTGACCCCCTCATTTGTTTGTGTATTTTGGAATTTGCATATTTTGTGCTTGCTCTGCTGGCTAAATATATATCCTCACGATTACCTTAAATTTTAGCGTAGGAGATATAAAAAGATATGACTAGTAAAATGGAACTCATTTTAAAATGGAATTTGCACTTTGAGTAACAGTATGCAGCAATATGTTTTAAATGATTTGTTTTTATTAAATTTATTCATTGTATTTGTACCTTTTCTTACTAAAATAATTTCTTTTTTGACTAGAGTATCCTCATTTCCCGTCTTTACTTCTTACTGAGAAACATTCCAGAAAAACCATTCAGCAGATCCAAGAAGATTTTCAGAATGATCCCAAGTTCAAATCCATTTGCCTTTTGTGAGTCTCTGTTTTTTTAAAAAAATAATAATAAAACTAAAGGAGAGAGTAAAGTATTTTATCTTTGTTTTGTAGGAATCAATCTGCACTTCATAAAAAAGTACCCAGTAGCACTATTTTGTGAGCATTTATTTATTTCTTTCGTTCAGGTCTTCCAACCACAGTCTGTTCGCCTGCCAAAGCGATCGCAGTCTCGCTCTCTATCTTCAGCCGGAAACAGACACCCGGAAAGTGGATCCTCTCTACCATCTCAGCAAGAAGGCGTCTCGGAGACTGGGAAAATATTTCAAGTTGACTTTGTAAATTCACTCTTCTCAATGAAGCCAATTTTTTTTTGCCAAACCGTGCAGATTAATTTTGTAATATGTTCGTCCCATCAAAAAAAAAAAAAAAAAAAAAAACCAGTAGACTCTCTTCTATCGTACCTCTATGTTATGTCTGTTTGTGAGTCTTTTTATTGTAGCTTAATGGTACTTATCTGTTATGCACAAAAAATGTCACCCCATATTTAGGCCAAAATGTTTTTAAAAAATGAAAAGAGGTAAGAATATTATAGATAAAATAGGTCATCGTTTGAAGGGAAAGCGAGCGCAACGAGACGTTCTTGAATTTTACAAAGAGCAATCTAGCATCGTCGTCATAGCTGGTAGCTTGGCATTGGAGTGCAGCCTTATCCGTAGGATATAACGGTGTGCTTTGTGGAAAGAAAAGGAAGAGCGTCAGACGTATTGTGCTTTAAAGAAACAACGTTCCCGCAAATTCACCGCAACGAATGAAGATATTCGTAGAACTATTTTGTGATCCTGCCTGCCCCCCGGGCCATACTAAGTCTGATAGCTGAGAGTCTCCAGTATCTAAAATACATTATTTTTAAAATTTTATCAGTGATCATAATTGTTTTTTAATAATCGAAATCGTTTTATGTACGAAATGTGGAATTCAGCATGCTACAAGGTCAAGAAAAATAATAAAACACGTGCATTTATTGATCATAAAGTGCATTATGTTTAATTCTATTTCGTTGGAATGATTTTTTTTTTAAACAATAAATCCTCTATCTATCGTATTGACCTTTTGCAGTTGCGAATGAATTTTTAGCTGTCTTCCCAAGTGCCGCCGCCTTTGAAGACAGGACAAACAGAGTAGTTATCAGAAGTAGTTATTGACGCACTAAGACAGAATGCTGACCTTCGGTTTCGCGTTAACCTTTACGCAAAATTCTGTGCAAAAGTGAAAGCTTGGATGCGCATAAAATTTCTTTTAGAACCTCTTATGCTTCTTTTCAAAACAATTCTTTATCAATTGGGCCAATAATTCCGATTTAAAATGAGGAAACAAAATAATAATAATAATCGCACGGTGGTAGATCCTGACTGTTTGAAATATGACGCACGTATTTATATTTTGTTGCACCAGTTAATATGCCTCAATGATAGAAATTTGAAGAACTGCTTTAACATGATATAGCCGTCAACTTTGTTGGCAACTGATGACTAATCATTATTTGTCATTGTAATATTGAAAAAAATGAATGCATAGATGCTTTGAAAAATATGATAAATTGATCAATATAGATTCATGAATATAAAAATTCCTGCTGATTGTCAGTTTGAAATTATAATTCTCCCTCATTTTGAGAGCAAAATAAGATCACAAGGAGCTTAATTTGGAATGTATGGAAGGCGCGGTCGGCATTTTGTTCGGCCTAACACTGAGCAACAACGGCAGAAATTTAAGTTGTACGTTGTCATGCTTTAAGTAATGCCAGTCAAATAGAGAGATAACTGATCATTATATTCCGTTTCATTTTTGTTTGAAAAACACATAAATGCAAAAAAAAAAAAAAAAAAAAAACGTCAATTAGGTTTTATCTTTTTAAAAAGTCGCAATGAAAGTGCCAACTATTTAAGGAAATTGTTCATGTATATGCATAAAAATATTTATTTGGAAAAAGCAACTAAATTATTTGTTTGGAAGGAGAACTAAGTAACAGGGGAAAAAAACACATACTCAATGTATGTGTGTGCGTTAATTTTCATTCATTTTTGTTTTGAGTGTATGGCCAAAAGTTCGGAATCTTTTTAATTTTTTAATTAAGGGAAAAAAATATTCTTCATTGTTATAATGTGCGGAAGTCTTATATTATATTTTGTTTTTTCTAGTTCTTGTACTGATTGTATTATGTATTACATAAATATGTATTTGTGTATTTGCTAAATACACTAGCTAAACTGATTTTTAAACTAAAAGAAAAATCCTGGTGACATTTTCTGAACTATATTTGTATAATGTGATAACTTCAAAGTATGTTGGAAACCACATATTTCATGCCATTCATTGGAATATATGTAAATAGAATGCAGAAATGTGGTATATATATATATATATATATATATATATATATATATATATATCCTGTTATATGAAACTATATATTTGTATATTAGCAAATTTTATTACCTTTCTGTACTACTTGAATGAAAGAAAATTAGTATTTGTCAGTATTTATATTGCTTGGTTTTGCAGGTTAACATTGCATGATATTTCGGTTGAAATCTGTTTCAATGGACGTCTTTAGTTTGGCGTCATTATGGCATCTCACACAATTAAACACAATAATTCCACTAACAAACCTTTAGCAAAGCTTTGCTGCATCGTCTGTCTTCGAAGCCATCTTGCCTTATAACATTGGCGACTTGGCATCAGTAGCGATATCAATGGGCACACTAAAGTAGATTTCAATTGAGATTTCTCTTGCTACTTATATTTTAGTACTGATGATTAACGAATAATCTTGCCTGCATTTTATAATCTACCAGAAGGGGGGGGGGACCTTTTCATCCTACTCGCCTTATTTTATCAAGTCTTTAAAAAAAATATTGGTGCTATTCCGTCAGCAGGGCTCTTGATAGCACCAGAAAAGCATGCGAAATCTTTCATCAGCAAAATATCATCAATTGATTGTAGACGTCTAATGGAATAGCACCAACTTTCGTGACAAGTGGAGCTCCGCTTATGAAAGAGAGTCAGTTTGTTTTTTTGTTTAAATATTGCCGATTTTATGGATTTGTTACTAAACTATTTTATTACATAAAAGTGTTATTATAAGAGAGCGAAAAATTTGGGTAGGAATTACTAACACGAAATTATTGGGTTCGAAATTTTTCTAGCGATAACTTGTCAAATTTGATATTAGATTTAGCATGACTAAAACCTAATAATTGATCATGTCTTGGTGACAAAATCGTATTGTGTTCTTAAATGCAACTAAAATGTGCAGTAATGTGAAATTAAGCAGATGTTACTTTTGCATTAAATTTGTTTCTGTGATATCATTCTATACATTCCATTAAATAAATAACTTCCTCATTAAAGAGTATATTATAGATATAAGTTTATTTATTAGAGAAAAATTATAGCTTAAGACTGTAGTATGGGCGCCAAAGGTGAAATTCTTTATGATGATTTCTACCTGAATATGGTAATTCCTATGGCTTATTGTAGAGATTTAGTGAGTATTTTTTATGATTGTTGATGTTTGCGGACACTCTTAAGTGTTGCCACAAGAGAGTATTATTAGTAAGTATATTTTCATTTGAGCGATAGTAAAGTAAAACTCATCCCGATGCATCGAGACCAGACCTGATGTTTAATCACCAAATGTTCAAATAATTGTTGAAGGGGGAAAAAACATTATTTCCTGGGGGGTAAGAATTTGCTTGTAGCATATTCATTTGATGATTCCGAAAGCATTGTCATTTACATTTTGTAATCTTAACGCACTATTGTCACTGAATATGTCAGTCAAATCCCATTTTTATTCGGGATACCCCCCCCCCCCCTGCGGATTTCCCTTTCAGAGTGATCCGGATGATTTGAGTTTTATTGTGCCTTCCAGTCTGAATGTATACTTCTGCTTGGTTATATTTTTATTCATTTTGACTTGTTTATAAAGATGGAATTTTTCAGTCGATTTGTCTTCACATACTGAAGTTTTGTGCACTTTTATATTCTCGATCACAGCTAATCACAATTCCTATATTTCTGAATTTAGATATCACAGTTAATCAATTCATTTTTAATCAAACAATGGCGCCGTCTGATAATGCATTTAAAAAAAATTCATTACAACTCGATTATCACTGGCGCCGAAATGTGTTTTAAACAAAAGCTTCAATCGCAAAAAAAAAAATAATAATAATAATAAAATTAAATAAATAAATAAATAAACTTTTAAACGTATAAGAGGAGAATTCAATTGTTTATCAAATCTCGTATGCTTGGAACAACAACTAAAAAAAAAGTTCTCAAAAGCATTTTCGACCACAGTGTACCACAGATCCACTGATAATCGAGAGTATTTATAATGATGAATTATAAATGACAGCCTAAAAAAGAAGAAAAGAATCCATATGAAATGTATTCTATTCTGTAGTGCTTTAATAAAAATATGTTCACAAAAACGGATTGTGTTACGTTTATTTCTTCACTTCAATCACTTCTTGAATGTGTCTCATGAATTCATTTCTTCTGTCACAGCGCAAAATGTCGCATTTCAAAAGAACAGTATCCTTTCATATCGCCACTTAAACGAATGAGAATTTATATTAAGGAAATGTTACTCAGTATGACTCTTAAAGTTTGTTTCAGGTAAATCTATGTTTTTATAAACTAAAATAACTATTTTTTTTTTTATAAACTGAAATAATTTGTAAAATCGTAGGATTACCTTTAATCTAATGTAATTACTAAATGTATTATACTTTTTTTCTGAAATATATAACAAAAGAAATTAATATTTCAAATTCTGTTATATTTGCAAAACAAACGAACTTATTAAAAGCAGAATGAAAGGAAATAAAACTTTTCACACAAACGCAGTGGCATAGCGTCATCTCTATAGCCACACCTTAAGATGCTTCTAAATTTTAATGGAGCCTTGCATCCCATTTCTCAATTTTTTTGTTTCAACATTCCATTTATATAAATTCACTCGCAAGATCGTACTAAAGCATGGAACACTTAAAACTTATTAGATACTAAAATCTCTATAATGATTACAGACCATAAAAATAAATAATTTATGTTTGAAGGAACTTTTAAATCATCAGGAAACAATGTAAACATTTTTCTAGAAAATGTGTGTAAATTTATTTAAACTCTCTAAATTGCTTAAAACACGGTGGAAATCTCCTTTATAATGTTTTTAAAAAATTCATTAATATTACAGTTCAAAATTCTGCATCAAGTCAGTTATGCCGATAACAAATAATACTGATAAAATAAAAGGCCGGGGGTGATAAAGAAGCCAGAATGGTAATATCTAGAAGGCTCAGTTTCCGTTTCTGGCAACTCGATTGTGTCTTAGTGCTTGAGCAGTCGAGTTTTCTCCTGAATTGATGTTACTCTTACGTATTAAGGCATTCTAATATGTAGTACAAGTGAAGCGGTCTGCGAAAATTGAGGGAAAAATTCAAATTTTTGTCAGTAGGCGGCGCTGCGCTAACATCTAAAGCAATATTTCCCGATTTTTTTTTTTTTTTGTAAAAAATAAAATGAAGATTATTTTATAGTTAGTAAAATTAAATTTCTTTAATTCAGAAGGCTTTAAAGTCGGATTTGTGACTCCAAACTATATACACAAATGGCATCAACAAAAATAAAACTCGTCTCTCGGTTGAGACGAAATAAAAAAAATAGTATTACACATGCTCAATGAATCCTCTATTATTTGCAGTCACGCATTCCCTTCTAAGGACTGTGTTTTGTAATGCATAGCGTAAATTGTCTTGCGGGATTGAGTGGATACGAAACCTAATGCTGTTTGTTCTTCAGATAAGAGATCGTCGGACGTGCATCTGTCTTTATACACGAAGTCTCAGAAATTCGCACAAACAAAAATCACATGGTATCGAATCAGACGACCATGGTGGCCACATAGTTTGAAAAACAAAAGCGATTTAACATACTGTCCTGCGTGAAATGCTGTCGTAAGATAATCCGAACTCTAGGAGTAATGTGAAGTGGTGCACCGTCTAGCAAACAAGCAAAAAAAACAAAAAAAAAAACGATTTGTTGAAGGCAGCCTCGTTTCACATAGCCTCAGGATTCACAAAATTTGGAAAAATATTGAGATGTCGTTTCTATTTACGAAGCACATAATGGTTCAAGTTGGTGATGATATCTCAAAGAAAAAGAACAAAGGCCATATAAACGTAGCTGTAAAACCGCAACACTTAGTGACTTAAGTTGCGTGCAGTGGAACTTTTTGAACAATAAACGTTTACATATATTTTTCTTCTTTTTTTTATTTAATATGGGTATTATTCATCGTAACCATCCTATAGTTACTATGAAATATTCCATATCATGTACTACGAAAATAAAATTTTACTTCGAAATATTTCAATATTAATTGAAAATGTATGTGTCAATATCATGCACATGAGCAGAATTCATTCCAATTCTTGCTATTGTGCTTTTAGACTAGATTTCCACCGTGTTTAAAAATTGAATGAAGTAGGCATATTATGAATCTTAGACCCCTCAGTCGCTATTCGGGATACGTGCGTAGCCTGGTGGGCAGATCGGCGTTGTGTTGCAAGGATTTTACAGGTCTTCAGATAGAGTCTCGGAATTGAGAAACGGTTTTATATATTTTTTTTAATTTATTTTTGGTATTATTCTCTAGAATAATTCTACAGTTACTATGAAATATTCTATATCATTTAATAAGAAAATAAAATTTTGCTTCGAAACATTTTAATATTTAATTTAAAATTTAAGTGTCAATAACATGAACATGCGCAGAATTCATTCATATTCTTACCATGTGCTTTTAGACTAGATTTCCACCGTGTTTAAAACTTGAATTACATAGTCGTATTATGAATCTTAGACCTCTCAATCTCTCCTGAGATTCGTGGCCTGGTGGCTAAATCGGCAAGAAGTTTAGCTTTTTTTTTTTTTTTTTTTTTGCAGGATTTCAGATCGTGACTGGAAATTGAGACACAGTTATATATATATATATTTCTTTTTTTCAAAATTTACTTTGTGTATTATTCTCCACAATAATTTTGTAGTCATTATGAAGTATTCCATGCCATGAACTACGAAAATAAAATTTTATATTGAAATATTTCTACATTTAATTGAAATTTTAAGTGTCATTATCATGCATATGCACAAAATTCATTCCCATTCTTAGCATTTTGCTCTTAAACCAAATTTCCACCGTGTTTAAAACTCGAATTACGTAGTCAAATTATGAATCTTACACCCCTCAGCCGCTGTCGGGATAGGTAGCCTGGTGGCCAGATCGGCAGATGGTTTTAAATGTTTTTTCAGCGAATAATTATATAGTTGCTACGAAATATTCCATATCATGTACTTTGAAACTAAAATTTTAATTTGAAATATTTTTATATTTACATGAAATTTTAAGTGTCGTATTATGAATAAAAAACTCCTCAGCCTCTCGAGGAATATGTGGCCTGGTACCTGTAGCGAGAGGGCGAATTAAAGATTTTTTCTAGTGCTCAGTTTGAGTCTCGAAATCTCGAAAATTGTTTTATATATTTTCATTCCTTTTTTTTATTTTATTTCGAATATTATTCCGAATACCAATTCTATCGACACTCTGAATTATTCCAAATCTTATAATTCAAAATTAAAATATTTTGTTAAAATACTTATAGATTTATTTGAAAATTTAAGTGTCAAGTTCAAACAGATGCGCAGAAGTCATTCCTATTCTCAGCATTATGCTTTTGAACCAGATTCCAATCTTACTTGAAACTTGGACGGTCGCATTATGAATCGAAGACCTTGAATCGAAGATTTTTGCCGGTTCTCATTTCGAGTGCCGAAACCGCAATATTGTTTTATATATTTTTATTCCATTTTTTAATTTTTAATTTTATTTCAAATAATAATTCTGTGGTTACTCTAAATTATTCCAATTCTTATTATTGAAAAATAAAATATTTTGTTAAAACAATTATTGATTTATTTGAAAATTTATGTGTCGAGTTCACACACATGCGCAGAAGACATTCCTATTCTTAGCATTGTGCTTTTTGACCAGATTTCCACCGTGTTTAAAACTTCAATAGGATAGTCGTATTATGAATCTTAGGAACCTTCAACTGTTGACAGGGCGCGTGGTCTTTCGGTTATATCTGCAGAGTGTTTTTCAGTATTTTGCAGTTCGTCAGATCGAAACTGAGAAATCGTTTTATATATTTTTCTTTATTCATCTATAATTGGGTATAGCCGCAGTAATCCTATAGTCACTAAGAAATATTTCATATCATGTACCACGAAAATAAAATTTTACTTCGATATAATTCTATATTTAATTGAAAATTGAAGTGTCAATATCATAGACAGGCGCAGAATTCCTTCCTATTCTTAGCATTGTGTTTTTAGACCATATTTCCACCGTGTTAAAAATTTTAATTGGATAGTCGGATTATGAATCTTAGACACCTCATGATGTTGGGATATCTGGCCTGGTGGCTTGCCCGGCCACTCGTTTGAATGGTTTTTGCAGTACTTCAGATCGAGTCTCGAAACTGAGAAACATATTTATACATTAAAAAAATTGGGGGGAGGGGAGGGGTATTATTCTTCACAGTAATCCTATAGTTACTCCGTATCATGTACTACGAAAATAAAATTGTACTTCGAATTGTTTCTATATTTAATTGAAATTTTAAGAATTCATTCCTATTCTTAGCATGGTGCTTTTATACCAAATTTCTCTGTGTTTAAAATTTGAATTACGTAGTCGTATATTCAATCTTAGGCCCCTCAGTCGCTGTCAGGATACGTAACTGGTGGCTAGATTGGCAGAGTGTTTCACTGCTTTTTGCATGTCTTCGGATCGAGTAGCGAGACTGAGAAACTGTAATCTATATTTTTATTTATTTTCAAATTCTGAGAGAAAATTCTTTATTCTGAAAAATAATCCTATAATTACTATGAAATATTCTATGTAATGTGCTACGAAAATAAAATTTCACTTCAAAATAATTCTGTATTGAATTGAAATTTTAGGTGTCAATATCACGCACATATGCAGAATTCCTGTTATTGTTTCTTATCCGAGGTGGTATAGCCTAATGATCTCTAAAAAGTTCCCCCCAAAAGCGGGCCCGTTAAAATCTCAAAAATAGTGAAATTTTAAACATTTAAGAATATGATCGAGGGAGGCTTGATCTGAATTGCACCAAGGACATTCAGCAAAGTTCCTCCGTCCGTGTTGGAAGGGGAGGGATTTGGTGTGTCCACTCAAAAAACGAGAGAGAGCCGTTTGTTGTTTTCTACAGATATTCAGACGGTGACACCAACCAGGACTCTTACCAAAGTACAAAAGGTGAGCAGGTGGGACTCTCCAAGGTGCTCTCAACTCCATCTTTTTGATAGAGGAGATTTCAGAATAAGTTAGTGTTGCATCACTATGAAATATGTAAGCGGAGGCAGTCTTTGCTAGGTTATCCGCCATCTCATTACCATTTAAACCAACATGTGACGGGACCCCCTGAAAGTGTACTACGGAGAAGGTCTAAGGTATTCGTGCTAGTCTTGTCCCCCACTTTCGTCCAATGAGAAAGGTGCTGTATAGAGGCACGACTGTCCGTTAAGATCCAAATGTCCCCGAAGACAATTTCAGAGGACGCGTCGATATATTGAAGTCCTTTATAGATTGCAATAAGTTCGGACCTGAATACAGAACAGTTGGCAGAATTCATTCCTATTCTGAGCATTGTTCTTTTAGACCAGATTTCCACCGTGTTTAAAACTTGAATTACGTAGTCGTGTTATGAATCTTAGACACTTATCCAGTGTCGGGGGCTTGGCCTGGAGGCTAGATCGGCATCGAGTTTGAATGGTTTTTGCAGGTCCTAAATTTGCAGGATCGAGTCCCTAAAATGAGAAATTTCGTGTCTCGAAACTGGGAAACAGTTATATATATATATATATATATATGTTTTTTTAAAATTTATTTTGGGTATTATTCTCCACAATAATCCTATAGTTACTATAACTATTCCATACCATGTACTGCAAAAATAAAATTTTACTTCGAAGTATTTTTATATTTAGTTGAAATTTTAAGTGTCAGTATCATCCACATGCACAGAATTCATTCCTATTCGAAGCATTGGGATTTCAGACCAGATTTCCACCGTGTTCAAAACGAATTGGATAGTTTATTATAAATCTTCGACCCCTCATCCTCTTTGGAATACGTGGCCTGGTGGCTAAATCGGAATGCTGTATCGCTGGATTTTGCAGGTCTTCAGAAAAAGTCTCGAAACTGAGAAACGTTTATATTTACTTTGGGCATTATTCTCCACAATTATCCCGTAGTTAGTATGAAATATTTCATATCATGTGCTACGAAAATAAAATTTTTCTTCGAAATATTTCTAATTTTAATTGCCAATATCATGCGCATGCGCAGAATTAATGCTATTCTTAGCATGGTGCCTTTAGACCAGATATCCACCGTGTTTACAACGAATTGGATAGTCGCATTGAGGAGGATCTTAGACCTCTCAGTCGTTGTTGCCTCGCTCGTATGTTGCCTGGTTGACAGATAGGCAGGGTGTTTCGGAGTTTTTTGCAGATCTTCAGATCGAATCTCGGAATGGAGCAACCGTTTTATATATTTTTCTTTCTTTTATTTATTTTTGGTATTATTTTGCACAATAATCCTATAGTTACTAAGAAATATTCAATATCATGTACTACGAAAATAAAATTTTACTTCTAAAGATTTCTATATTTACTAAACTTAAAATATAAACTAAACTTAAGAAAATGTAATGTACAGCATGATTTTGTTGGAAATTAAATAAATATGAAATGTGATATTTTATTAAAAAAATGAGTGAGAAGAAAAAAGTTTTCTGTGACGTTTTAAAATAGTTATATTATTAATTTAATAATTCACTGATATCGTTTCTGCTCAGGAGCCAATAGCTAATTTGTAAACCTTTTGTAATATCTGCTAACAAAATGATATAAATGAAATTACTATTTATATTTTATATGACTTGAGTCATTAAATGTTCTGATGAATTACTAATTAAATTTTTTACGTATATTTTCTGCCCTGTGAATCATATTTAACAAAATAATCTTGAGATGTTAATATTTTAAATAAAAAAAAGTTGCATTCAATCAACTAAATCAATCACTAAAGCTGACCGGTTTATGAAAATCTGAATATCACTATTCTATAAAAACGGGGGATTTTAGACCATTTCATGGACCATCTTAGAGAATATAACCATTCTTCTCCCAGAGTTCATCAAGAGTCATTAGCCTAAGATTACAAAATGTTGATTTTTTTTTAAAAAATTGTAATATTCAAAACTTAATAAATCGGCCAGATTTGATCACAGATAATAGAAATATTTATTTAGTTTTTTTTTTAAGTTGGAATCTCAAGAATATTTTGAAGAATATGATTCCTTAGGACTGATGACTGTTTAAAATTTAAATGTCGCAATTTTTGAAGTATATTTATAGACCGAATAAAATAAAATATTAATACTGACATCATAGAAATCTTTTTAAAAATGAAACTAAAAATTGAATTTTTCGATGAATCCGTGAAATTTTTGTTGAATCATTCTTTGAGATATTATAATTTATAGAAATGATTCGATAGTGCACATAAGACTTCAATGCCAAACAACTCTGCTTTCAGATTTCAGATATTTTTTAAAGACATACTAAGTTTCAGTAAAAAAATGTCTTTACATTTATTTCAGTTTAATTATTTCCACGTTGATTTAAATTTGAAATTTTATGGGACCTGATCGAAAATGAGAGAGATACACAGTGAATTATGGTTTAAGGGTGCATTGTGGTTATAATTATATGAGCGAATTATATGATTATCAAAATTTGAAGTTTAAAAATATTTTGATGAAGAAACTATTAAAAAACAAGCTACATAAAATATTTCATTGAAAATTTTAACGCGAATTAAGATGGATGAATCGGCAGATATCTAGAGGAGACTCGTATTACCTAAAATCAATAAAGCCATTATTAAAAAGTTTCAAAGTTTTAGTTCTTTTTTCATAAACTTC
This sequence comes from Argiope aurantia, assembly GCA_026543865.1. Classification (NCBI taxonomy): domain Eukaryota; kingdom Metazoa; phylum Arthropoda; class Arachnida; order Araneae; family Araneidae; genus Argiope; species Argiope aurantia. The sequence goes on from JAPMOR010077093.1 coordinate 296,610, forward strand.
TTGTCTGCCTACTAGATATCCTCGTTCCCGAATCTTCACAGAAAAATGTGAATTCAAACGATTTAATACAGGGTCGAAATTTCTTTCATATTTTCTGGATATGTTTGGAAAAGTGCGTAAAATTATATGTTCGGATATTTTTGATCACATAGTGTATTTCCTGCGCATATGGATGGTAAATATTTCTAGAGGTTAGAAATCATTTGGGCTACTTCTTTAAAAAAAGATCCTAGAAAGCACCGACTCATGGATTCCTTTCCTCTTCCCCCTACACAAAATGCAAGAGTTTTCGGGATTACTCTTTGCATATTTTTTATTTCATGTTCTTCTTTGTTGTTCCATACGTTTTTCTTCATTCTTGTTTTCCAAATTTGCTCTTATGTTTCATTAAAGTGCTCTCCAGCCTTAACAACTGGATCGATTTTGCCACTTTTCATGATAATGAATCAATCAGAATGCTTTATGCTTATTGTACAAGTATAGTATAAAATAGCGCTTGTTTGGGTTGAGATAAAATGCAATTCATCAGAGTTAAAATGACAATTGAAACGAAGGCTTTATATAAATAGATACAGATAATGTTTATACAGTAAAGTAAGAAAAAAGGGGAAATGCTTAAAAAATAGAAACCATTGTTGATAGGAAACAATTTATTATATATCAGAGATCTTGATATACATTACATGAATTTCTCTGAATGTCCGATTTTTTTTCAAGACAAGATTGAATCAATCAGATTTTTATCAGAAGGATTAAAGCGATTCAATTTTCAGATTCAGTCGAACAAATTTTAGTCATTCACTTTCTGATGACTGGCAGTTTGCTGAAGATCTTCTGTTCGTGTCACTTGGAATAGAGAAACTACTCTTTATATTTTCTTCCAATGTTCTGAAAAAGAAAAAGACAAACAATCAAAAACAGCATCTGGAATTCTATGACACTTAAAATGATGGTTACGACGTCATCACTACGCTAAATTTAAAATGCTCTCCAATGGCTGCCACCGCTTGAAAATGATTCCACACTTGGTGAAATATCTCTTGAAAGAAAAACCTGCCGACAGTGCCATCATTTTAAATCTAATTCTAGAATTAAAGCAGATGAAGCTGAACATTTTTATTTCTAGAGAAAATGGTTATAAAATGAATAAATCTCACTTATAAGCCTATTACTACATTCCAAATGTTTCTGAATATTTTCGAAATGTAAATGAATTCTCTGATGAAGAAGGGAGAGGTATCATTCAGTGCGCATTCTTCTAGTGCTTGTGGGTAGCCTTCAAAGCCTCCATCGAAATAGTGCGCTGGTCAATTTTGATTTGAATGGGTGGAAACCCCGCTGTCCGAATGAATCCTATTATGAAACATGTAATATTGTCTCATTATATTCAAACATCGGAAATGAGCTTAAATACAAGGAGTGTGTGAAAATTGGATGGGACCCACTCCTTCCGCCTTGACCTCATCTCCTGTTTCACACAAGATCAGCACTTTACATGGGGAGATGGCACCTTTATTAGGGAATGTACCTGAAAGTTAAAAGGGTTCTGCTTTGACTAAAGCCATTATTTACATTCCGAATAGGAGAAATCATTCGTTACGGTAAATATAAAATTTTGGTGTCAAGCTGGAAAAGTTAACCAAACGTCAAGCATCCGCCACTTTCTATAGCAACAAGGAGTGATGACTCGCTTAAAGATCATTTTTATTTGCTTTGTAGTGTTAAAATTGAACTTGAATGTTAAAAGTGGACAAAAAATTATAGTTGCTAAAACTATTATCAACAATAGTTAAATCGTATCTCAAATATTCGCCATCTTGAGTAGCGACAAGGATTCGACTTGTCAACTAGAATTCGACATGGGCAGAGATGCTCGAGAAACATTCAGTTTTAATTTGTAGGAATAAAACTGAAATTCCACATTTGGGGAATGAGAAAATCATAGTTTGTTGCACCATAATGAGTTGTATTGCTGACATTAAATAAATGCACTGCCCAGTCCCTCGAGTTTAATTAAAAATGCTAGTTAAAAAGAGTTATTTAACATTATTGAAATTTAAATTTAAACTCAAAAGTAATGAACATAAAAATGATTTTAAACTAGAGTTTAAGAGCAGAAAAGCAACCATGTCTACTTTTTTCTAGTGCACAGCGGCTTCACAAACAATCACTGGGGAAGGACCGCCACATGGGCGTCTGTTAGATATTCCGGACTAATGCAGTGCTAATAGGAATACAATTTGCCATTATGAACGAAATATTCAACAGTAAAGAATCTTGAATTTTTCTCTTTTTCTTTTCGGTGATTAGTGCATAAATATTTCTAGATTTATTAATTTTTGAAAATGCTCTATAGGTTGCATCGTTCGTATCAGTTAGCTCTGTGAAATAGAAAAAAGGGAACGGAAGAGCTGGATATTTAATGAGTATTGTTCATGTCATTTAATACATAATCTTGCCAGCAATATTGTAAATCTGTATCAAATTTTGGATGCAGCCGATACTCTCTTTTATTCATTCAAGAGATGCATATTTGTACTCTTTTAAACCGCTTTTATTTTTAGTACTATAATCGTCAAAAAAAAAAAAAAAATCAAACTCCACATTACTGAAGAATCTCCTCAGTTCAGATCTCCCTGAGTTAGAAAAACGCATTTTTGGCATTATTTCTGTCTGTCTGGGAAGAAGATAACATGAAACTGTTTTGAGATAGACGGATGAAATTTGGTGTATGGCTTTTACACAAAATTTGTAGATTTCTATCGATTTGGAGCAAAATCCATTCGGTGGAAGTTGTCAGTCCGGCTGTTGGAAGATAAGTTAACACAAAATGAGAAGAACCAGATGGATAAAATTCGGTGCAATCTATAATCCTGTATAATCTATACTTACATAAAGCTCAATGTGTGTGTGTGTGTGTTGGAGCTCTACAGGCCAGACCGTTTGACATGACAAATTTGGTACATGTATAACTTCGAGGTTGGGAATGTGCACCTGGAGTCCCTTTTTTTGAATTTTTAATTAGAATTTTAATTATTAATTAAAAACTAACTTTTCCACCAAAAAATCTTTTAATTTACCCACCGCCAAATGAGTAAGGCTTCAGTTTTTTTTCCCACGCTAAAGAGGATAGGCTTAAGAAATTTTCGGCCGATTATTTTCAAACGATTCTGTTTATTTTCTTACTGTTTGATGCATTTAAAATTAAACATTGTTAATGAATCGATCTTTCAGATTCATTCTGAAGTACTTTTGAATTAAAATAACACAGAATAAAGGAAATTAAAAATGTCTAATCTGCATAGCGTTATCCCAACTGGCGTAGAAAATTTACGCATTTGCGTTACATTAACTGGCGTTGAAAATTCGCGCATGCGCATTGTGTTCTGATTGTTGACAACTGATTTATTGGTTTGTAAATATATTGTGTTTAGATTAGTTGTGTGCTTTTACAATTAAATTGTATTTATGTTACTTTGAAAAAAATTTTGTTTACAAATTCTTGAGATATTACATAAATTAAGAAAGATATTCTTTAGTGCCCATAAAGTTTAAACGCTCAGTGATTCTGTTATCAGTAATCATATTATGCTTTGTTTCAGTAAAAAATACTATTATATTAATTGCAGATTAATCCTTTCCACTTTAATTTAAAGCATAAATTCAACGGGAGCTAACAGAAAGTTAGCGAGATCCATATTACGCTATGACTGAAGGCCTTTATAATATTATGAGTAAATTATATGACTATAAAGATTTGAAGTCTTAAAATATTTTGATGAAGAAGCTATTAAAGTAAGAATTGCATAAAATATTTAATTATTAAAATTTTAACGAACATTAAGATTGGTGAACCGGCTGGTCGCTAAAGGTGGCTATTGAATATAAATGTGTTAGAAAAAACGTGTCTAAAACCCAAATCCAATTTTTCATATGTTATTAACCACATGCCATGCATTAATAGATAAAAAGAAACTTCAAGGAGCATTTGATAGATTCAATAAAAATGCTGAATTCATTCCGAAGGTGAATACTTCATAAATATTGCACATAACCATGAACGGGTTTCCCGAAATAACACCTCTATTAGAGTGTATATGTAAAAAGTTTGGAGCGACCCATCCCATTGGTTTTAAATTGGGTCTTATGCCACAAAACTATAATATAACATGTCATACTTGCGCGATTTGCAGATTTTTAAAATTACAATTTTTTTCTACCTATTTCACTGCTGATGCTTATTACAGCATTTACATTATAATTGTGTTATTGTTAAACTGATAAAAAATTTCACCTCTTCTTCTACTTCTTGAGAACAGGATGTTCGTAGGAATAAGCGAAATGGGGAGTCTCGTATCGAACGTATCCACCGGAGGCGACTGGAGCGGCTGCGGGCAGAGCATAACTGATAGGTACAGGGGCGTAGGATATAGCTGGTGTAGCTGCGAGGGCGTATCCGTAGCCTCCTAGATAGGTCGGGATGTAGGTAGCCCCGCACAGAGCGACGGCGCAGACGAAGGTAAGGACAACCTGCAAGAGAAGAAGGATGCATCGTTGGTATGAGCTTGATTTAACCAAATGCCCAGATTTACATCTGGAACAAAACAAAATTCGAACCTATTTTTCCGATTTGTTCCACTTTTCAATACTACATTCCTGATTTGCATCAAATTTTGACCTTGTGTACTTTATTCCGATTTTCAATTTTTAGTTTCTGATTTATCCCAAATTTTGATCCTATATTTTCGATTTGTCCCACCTTTCGCTGGCCTGATTTGATTTGCGTTGAATTTTGTTACTATGTCCCTCATTTTCTCTATAGCATCTAATTTTTCTGTACTACAACCACGATTTGTTCTATCAAAATGTAGATCTATATAAAATTTTGATCCAACCTGTCATTAGGTAAGTGACAAAATTCATGTGGGATTTTTTTTTTACTTGACTGTGGAGCACAAAACATGCTGAAAGTGAAGAAAAGAGAGGTGGCAGATTCCGCTTGCTGATTACACCGCATTCGCGCTTTCCCTCATCGTTTGGAGACACGGACGGACGAAATCCATCTAGAGCAAATCTTCCCAAGCTTGCGTGAGCACTATAAATTAAAACAAACAACTGGGCTGTGTTCATTCTCGGATTTGAAAGTCCTCCGCGCATGCGTCAGGAAGCATTTATATCGTCAAAAAAGAGGTGAGAGGGAAGATGAAAGGAGATGTTTACATTTAGCAATAGAGTAGATTTAGATTTTTTTTTTTTTTCAGAATTAATAACTAGGATAACTGCACATCTTTCTGCGTACTGCAACTAAGCGAAGTACAATCGGCGAAAAGTGCTAGTCTTGGTATTCTGAAACTAAGAATAAGTTAACAAATTTAGTATTGGATTGGAAATCTCCATTAAATTTTGTGCCCAAATAGGACGAAGAGATAACCGTCTGCAAGTCTGCGAAAATGTACATATAATAGTTTGGAAATGCAATGACTTACTAATGCAGTTTGGTGTGCCGTCCTTTCATCAGTTCTATTAGATATATGTGATGGTACTTCTTAATTACAATCTAAAATCAAATTAATTAATAATAGGGAAATTAACCATTATTTCAATCAGAACAGTCCAAAAAACTAAGTTACTTACAGAGCTTCATTTCAGGAAAGGCTATTTTCAATTTAAGTATTTACACCAAGTTTCGTAAAGCAATTTCATTTTTTTAAAGTTAAAGCTAGCATTTTAGGCAATACTATGAAGGAAACATCAAAGGTAACTATAGAGTCAAAGATAGAAAATGTAAATAGGAGAATTTTTTTTTGAAACTTTAAAATTTCTCTGAAACTTAATTTTGTATAATCAGAGAAAGCACAACGTGAATTTTGCTAATTAGCGTTTCTGTGCCTGGCCATAAAAATATATTCCTGGTTTCAAGGAGGAGGTAGATTCCTTTCTATCTTGGTTAGGTTTCTGTTTATGATTTACATGAAGCTTCGGCTCAGTTCATACTAAAAAAATGTCTTGCGCCAGAATAATGTCTATATCTTATCTTACAACCCGTATATACAATGGACCTTCTGCAGAATCGAGTATCAAACACGAGTTTGTACCACAAAATTTTGCTGAACCAAGAACAATAAAACTGAAACACATATTGCGAAATTCTTATCTACGAATAAGACTGTTGGCAATTCAAAGGAATGATAGTGATAAAAAAAAAAAGAACATTAGTTCAAAAGTACGTTATAAAGAAGCAATTATTCTCCTAATTTGAATCCTCTTTCCATATCATTTTCTTCCATAGTTAAGGAATCATAGGAGTGAAGCCACGAATCCGTTCGAGATTTTCACGCTTCTTGCAAAACATCTATGGAATCTTTTGAACGATTGTTGCATCGTACATATAAAATGACGCCATTAATCCACAGAAAGCCTGTCAAAATTAACTATTAGTAAATAAATTTTATTTACAGAGTGTAATGAATTAATAAAAAATTTGATCAAACGTGATCAGCAGTGAAGCTCACAAGCTTTTATATCCGTACGAGTCGTGATTCGGTTAGATTAGCCTCCCGCTTTGAAGCAACTCAATTACAATTTGGGGACGGAACTCTTCATTTTATATCAAGGCCAGATAGCAAGAACGATTCTCTAAACTTCCACACCATACCAACGAGTCTGATTCCAAATCCAAAACTCTGTTACTATCGCATGGAAGAAATTTTCAAATATTTAAAGGGCCAAGAGAGGTTTTACGAATATAAGAAAAAAAAAAGTCGAAACGCACCAAATTTCAACATACTAAACTGGATTTCCTATAAAAATATTTTGTTGTGCCAATAAACTCATGCATCGGTCGCTTCTTTCTTGTCACTGATTTAATGTCTCCTGCTCTAGTTTTCAATCTATTTTTAATCGTTTCAATTGTTCCATTGAGAATTAAAATTATTCGGATTTCGACTATCACTGAATCCATTTTGCTATATTTGGGAAACTGAGTTTAGTTAGTTACATTTTGCAGAAGCGTACAAGGAGTATTTTGAAACTGGCATCGTAATTTTGAAATATGGGCAAATAATGTCCTCTCTTCAAGCTTCCATACCTCATCAATGAGAAGCTGCTTGTTCACGATGCCGTTTTCGTGCTTCACACCCGATAAGGATTGATTTCGAAATTTTATGCGTTTTATTTCCGGATTTCAAACTGGAATAAAAGATAATTTCAGTTGAAACAGCCGAAAAGGCAGCATGCATTTCAAACAAGCTCAGCAGTCAAAAAGTTCGAATCGAGTCTACTTAAGATAGGTGACTAATTTGAAAAGTCTATTTTTGGCGAAAATATTAAATACTTCTTTTGTTCAATACCCTTAATTACAGGGAAGTTTTCTTTAAAAAATCCGTTTGAATTTTATTTGTCATTGTTTGAAAAATGACATAGATTAATTCATGTTTCAACGCTATTTTATGTCGTTAAATGCTATCCTGAATGCATTTGTATCCCTTTGGTAAAATCATCTAATAAAAAAAAAACCTCATAAATAAATCTAATGCCTATTTTTTGCTGAAATTCGTTACAATTTATTACTACTGTCTGCAGTTTCTGAGCTGCGGAATAAACAATGTTCATTTAGAAATATTTTAAATGCTCATAAAAAAATTCGTATTTTTTTGTCATTCGAAACAAAGTATTTCAAGATTAGGAAAATATAGTTTATTTCTTAGTTCAGGAACTAGAATTTATATTTCTGAATTGAATGCTGGGTTTTGAATAGTATAATTGTAAAAGAAATGTATGATATATAGGGGGAGAGAGGGGCTGGTTTAACTGGCACTCTTTCGCAGAAATTTTTAAAAATTTTTAATCAGAATTTTCAATAAATATACTTCTTATGATAAGCTTTATTGCATCAACATAATATGTGCCCAATTGAAACGGGTAAGGTGAAGCTATGAATGTGTGTTCTGCCTTAGTTATAAAGCGTAATATATATATATATATATATATATATATATATATATATCGTAAAATTTAAGTTTATTTTTGTAGTTGTTATTTTCAAAAATATTTTATTTATTTTGGCTATGTATTCAATTTTAAAATACTGCTTTAATCGATTTTTTTAATGACAATATTTTTATTCATCAACAAAACTGCCCGGAAATATGGAATGGGAAAAATTGTAAAAGAATCACGGGGCAAACTATAACATGACAAATTGAGAGTTTTATTTTGTTTTGTATTTGATGGGCGTAGTTCACTTTCTGTTTTAAATGTTAGAGTGTATTCTCAAAGATCAGATCCCTCCCTCAGGGTTCACTTTGTAAGGAGTGTAACAAAGGGTCGTTTAGTAAAACAATTTCCTTTCCTAACTGACTGACTTGAAAAAGAATCAACAGTAAAAGATTACAGCGAAATAATTAATCAGAAGAGCGAACAAGAAAAAAAAAAAAGGATAAGATGAAACGAAAGATTTAAGAAAAAGTCCAAAAGCAAAAACGAAAGGGTGAAGAAGAGGATTTTCAACTAAAACTCAGATTCTGAAAAAGAAAAATGGTTTTGTGGAAGCAGCCATTCTGAAGAGTTTTTAGAGGGTGATATATTACACCAACGTTCCGTTCTGAAGCAGGCAGTTCATTTGGGACAGCGTTCAGATAATGAGGAGAGCTCCTGAGCTCTATGTTAGCATTTGGCGCCACACCAGCGGAAATCTATTGGGCCCGATAAATGAGACCCGTTGGCGGGGCGGTCGAATCTCGACCCAGGGAACTCCGCGGCATTTAAAATAGATCACGAATGCAATACGCTTCATTTGGAAAATGCTGGTACACAATGTGTGCGGCAGGAAATTGCCAATCGTTTTCTTGTAGTAACTGTAAGTCTGATTTAGACTCATTTTTATGTTGATGGGTGAAATAAATGTTTCGGCATTTCACTGTAAATCCCTTGAAACAAGTGATAATCATTAGCAAGAGCCTCGTGTCTTCTAATGAATCAAAAAAAGGTCAAGAGAATAGCATTTGAAATGCCATTGTTTGTTTTGATACAACTTTCCCCATATCCGGGGTAAGTTTTGAAAAAATATTGATGGTAGTAAAATCAATACAATATCTTTTTTCGCATATTAAGAAAAAATAGTTAATCTATCTAAAAGATGCTTATAATCACAAACACATTAAAAAAATCGGAGCATTTTTCCAAAAATTATTTGAACAAGTTCCGATCTTTCCAATATAGTATAGCATATATATTTCTTGTAACTTAAAAAAAAGAAATGGAGTCTTTCAGCTGATCCAGTTTTTATTTCATAGGTATTTTTAACAGATTTTCAGTGAAAATTAAAAAATATATAGCTCGTTTCGTTGACGGATTTCCGACTAAACGGCCTCCTAGGCTCAGAAGAAGGTCAATAAATGTTTATCTTCTCAAGTAAGTTTATAAATAAATAAGAAAACAGAAACAAATTCTATTTTTTATAAAACATTTTCATACTCTATCATGTATAATGAGGTATATCTTATTATCAGTTTACTTTGTTATTATAAATGTCGAATGCCCGATTTTTTTTTTTTTTTTTTGTACAGATAATAGACAGAAACTAATTTATTTTTATAAAGTTGATAAAATAAAAAAACATTTCTAAAAGTCAATGTAAACTCGGAATATAATATGAAACTGCTTAAATGCATTGAAATATGAAATTGAATGGACCCGTTTGATTGAAAGAAGTGTGCACTGTATGAGACAGCAAGATATTTAAATCCACTGCTGAATAGCTTATAACATTCTTTCAATAAATTCATATTCGGAAAGTTATAACATAATGTAGCTGATTACTAAAAAATTTATTTTTTTGAAAAATTGATATTTTTTTATTTAATATTCTTAACGTTTGAACAGGTTTCTTTATAAAACCTTTTGAATTTTGTTTCTAAATCCATTTTGAGGGAAGTTACATTGATTTTTATTTTTGTATTTATATACATTTTAATGCTATTTTCTCACATTCTAATCTTTATTAGAATTTTCTCAGAGAAAACCTCATAAGTTATAATCTAGCGAATATTTAGTGTTCAGATGTGGTATGATTCTTCAATATCTTCTGCAATTCCTTAACTAGAGAATCAGTATTCTATTCATTTAGAAATATTCTATAAATATCCCAATGCTTCACAAATAGAAAAAAAAATGAAAATTTCCTGCTATTAACAGTTATATTACCGAATATTTAAAATAATGGATGAAAATACAGCTCTTTTTTTGATTCGGGAACTAGATAATATATTTCTTAAATTATATATTCAAAATTTTAAGCAAATCGCTTGATAAAATTTTATGATTTTAGCTTTATGCATTTTTAGCCAAAAAGGCACTTTTTTTCCAATTTTTAAAACTTCTCCTTCTGAACTGGTATATTTTGGTTTCATACATGTCATTTCAATCTTTTTTTGTGCAAAAATTCAAAAATATAACTATTTTAGATCGTTTTTCCTAAAACTACATCCCAAATATAATCATACTGACTTGTCGGGAAAAAGAAAATTAAATTAAAAGGGCGTTTCAAGAAGGTTTGGCGGAGCAAAGCAGGAGACTTACCAGAAGCTTCATGTTGCTGCTGTAGAAGTGCAGAATGCTATGTTCTGCAATTCTCGCGGAGACTTATATACAGTTTGGTTGCATCAGAGCGTCATGTTGGGCGTGTAAGACACGTCTTGACACATTTCCCCGCGGCGTCCCATAAACAAACATTCAGTCGTCTATCGTTGACATTCCGGGAGCCTCGCCTCCAAACGGACGAAGACACCAAAAAATGGGTTAATGAGGGTCCGAGTAAGGCCTGCACGACTTCCGACAATGGATAGCCTTCGTGCTTCGTCAAAGTTCTCCCTCCCTTCAGCCTGTCCATGCACAGGTATTTCCCATGTTGATTCCGAACAACTCTAGCAATACCAAAGAAGGCCTTTTTTTTTTTTTTTTATCACTTTCAGATTTTGTTCACACATGCAGGCAGGGCGGGATTCTGGCCGCAATGAGCCCTTCTGTAACACAAGTCTCTTTCTCCACAATAATTTCTTTTAAAACTAGATATTCATTTATTGATTCATTTTAGTTTAATTGCTGTGTAAGTAGTCATAAAGAAACTCCTACATTTCTGCACTTCAATAGCAAAACATTTATTTGCGTTTTCTTTTCAAAAATAAATAAAAAAAAAAACTGGAAAACTTCGAAAATGAAATTAAAATACATCTTCTAAACATAATAATTATAAAAAATTGCGAAATTTTTTAAATACAATTTAAGAAGAAAATATAATATGAAGTCCAATAAAAGTTACAGACCGATGAATCAACCAACTATTTAGAAAAAACAGAACCTTAATAATATGAAATCGAATTTTAAAACCTTAAAAAAATCTTAAGAATACTACTCTGAAAGTTAATAAATACTTGATTCCTTTTTGAGTATGTTTGAATACATGTGCTTTGTAAATTAAATAAAAGGACATAATTCAATATATTTAAATACTATAAAAACATTATAAATAATATTTAATACTTTTGGACTCCCCCAAAATTTTGAAAGCTCCTACGCAGTTGCTTACTTTGGATAATTGTTAAGCCCCTTCCTATTTCAGGGGTGAAAAGCTCTTTGTGAAATCTCGGCTTCCAGTTGCAAAGCTCCGGACGTATCAAAGTTCCAATGCAGGCATTTTCTTGATGTGCGTTAAATTTGACACTTATTAAAGGTTTCTCTACAGTTGTGATGTTGCTAAAATTTGAACAAGGACTGAGCACCAACTGAGGTATCATTCTCATCGTCAATCAAATCTGCAATGTTTTCTCTAATCCACTTTAGAATGGTTAAAAAAAAAATAATAATAATCTTTTAGCCAGTTTGTTAAATCAACAAAGTGGGTCCCTGTGTTAAGTTCTCCCACATTTTGGGAAACCTGAAGTTTTTCTTTCGTTTTTGATGTGCTTTCAGTGTCATTTAATATTATGCTATCTATCGATTTATTGCTGTCTTGTCATCCAAATTGAAATGAACTTTGTTTAAATTTTAGAACTTTATTCTCAAGATTTTCAGATCTATTTGCAAATAAAAGTTGAGTTTCTTTAAATTATTTTTTGCATTTGACTGTGTAACTCGCCAATGAACAATATTTCGTGCATTATTTGTGTTAGTGCATTTGAATTATGCAAAGAAAGTCTGGAGATTTTAGTTTATTATTATGATCCAAATTATTTTTGAATTGTAATATCTTTACTCGCGAGAGATATTACAAGGCGATTCGCAATGAAATGTTATTTCCATTTGTTAAATAAAAGCCACTTGCTTAGATGTTGAATTGCATCCATCAAAAATTTGGCTTTGCGAGGGGCAAAGTATGTATTCGCAACTTTCAGTATTTAAGCCCTTTGAAGCTTCATTCTGCTTATTCTTTCTTGATTCTTTTAGAATGTAAATATGCACAGCATCTGGAAAATATAAATATCTACTCTTTTTTTCGTTGCATCTGCATGAAAATGCCACGAATCGAAAACGCGGCGAGTTTTAGGGATGAAGTTTTCGGTGCGGTTTCAACGTCCGATTCTTAATAAAGTTTGAGAGAAGAAGAACTGGTCAACTGCATTTTAGGAAACATGTCAACCTGATATCTCACAAGCATTACAAGCTATATACGTTTATATGTGTTTTATTATATAAATGTTTAACATAATCGTTTGCGGTCTTTACATTAAAATTTGTATAAAAATAGACTGGCAACCCTCGCAAATGCACTGCAGAAGTGACGTCACTTGATACAATTCAAACATATCGGCCGCCTTCACCCTCTCGAAAAGGTCGTTGAATCTTTTTCTTTGTTATCTACCTTTCTTTGCTTCCATTTTTGTTTAGCCTTGTTGCATTTGTGTCTATATTATTATTATTCTTTTTTTCATAGTTTTGTATAGCAGATCTATGCCATTTCTATAGCTTTCGTCTGTTTTAGTATTTGCGCTGACGACACTTCATTGCACAGTACTGTCGGCAAAAAATGCTGCAATTCCTTTGGCGATCCGTATTGATTTCAATACGCGATGAGCAATACCGAGACTCCGCATGGGTCACACTCGTTTAACACACAGACATCTCTCATTAGGCGATCGAGCTCCTTTTTTTTCCAGATGCCAAACGATTTGAACAGTTCTTCACCTTTTAATGGAATGCACTCATCATCGTTTACGATCTTTTTAATGTTTCAAAAGTGGACATGCAAATGCTTGTGGGGGAACGTCCCCACAAGAATCTCTTTACATTTTTAAAAGCAATTGGTTTATATCACCTAATGGAATGTTTCATCTCGTTGCCATTTTTTTATTTCGTTTCTAATTTTAAGGGACATTGCCAAGTCACTTTTTAATCAGCTTCTAATTTTACAGATTTTTACATAAAGACACGCTTTATCTATTCTAACCGTATGTCCGGCGCAGTAGAGTCGGCTATGGCTCTTGCTCCTATAAATCCCACAATCCACCCGATGAGCAAATGGATGTATTGTTTGGCGAATTTCACACTCCCTTTCCACTTCGTAATGTTAATTCTCTCTCTATATATAATACAATTTATATATGTATGCCGATGATATGTAATGAAATATTCTTCACATGCTAACATTTTAAATAAAAAAGATACACTTTTATGAGACAAAAGCTGTTTGATTTACATATCTTTTAATACTGCTATTTAAAATGAGTTTACTTCATTTCATTAAAACATTGAGGAAGGCACACCCATCGAATCACGGCGTCCCCACCTAGGGTCGTTGCTTGGCCTAAAATAATTGTTAAGACTCTCAGTGGAGTGGCCTAAACTCGTATTGTGTAAATTTCCTTTTGGTTTTAGATCAACAATATGACACTTCTGGTTGACGATACTGGCCACGATGGTCTGGTGGTAAGGTCTTCGCTTCAGAACCGGAGAATTCCAAGTTCAAGAACCTATACGTGAGATGGATGTTAAATTGACACGCCTCCGTATAGGACATACGCGCTTTACCCACAAACATCTCATATTTGGGGAAAATGCGCCTATGTGCAACAGCTGCCAAGTTAATTTTACTATTCGGCATATCTTAATTCAATGTCCTGTCTTTAATTCATAGCGTGCTCGTTTTTTTACCTTGCCTTCAACATTGCAGGACTTAGTGGGTGAAAGATACCACCCAAATATTTTTAAATTCTTAAGAGCTATTGGCTTTTTAACTTGTATATAGACTTTTTAATCATTCTTTTTTGCGTTGAACATTCCTTTTCGTATACTTGTACATTACATCATTGTATCAAAATCTCATGAATCATAGTTTTTAAATTTTAAGATGTTAAAACTATTTTCACATCATTTTTTTGGAATTTTTCTTTATATGTCTGTGTTAATTAAATAAATGAGTGTTAATAATTATTAATAAATTTTATACTTTTTCAATTTGATTGGCGCATTGTAGCCAAATATGGCTCTTGCGCCAGTAAAACCCACAAAACCACAAAAAAACCAAGTTCAAGATCTGATTCCACTGAAAAACAGCCGTGTAAGTGGGTTTGGTGCACGTTAAATCCACCGTGACTAATGTCTTCCTGCTGGTGTGGTGCAGAAGTTTAGAGAGAGGGTACCAGTTCAGTGGTTGTGATTCAAAATTACGAGATCCTTCCCAAAATGGCCCAAATATTGCTATTAAACGGCACGTTATGGTAACTAAATTGATCAGTTTCAAGATACGATAAAAAACACATGTAGTATGAATTTTGTCTTCATTTTATCAATTGGTAATACATTAGAGGCCATTCTACGATGTATATGCCAAATTTCATTTGTCTATTACGTTGACATATGTATAAATATGCAGATTGATAAATGACCGACATTTTAAGAATTAGGACTAAAATTTATTACAGATTTATAATTCTGATGACAAAAACATTCGCTTCATTTCGTCGATTTAGCTATTTGCATTTTTGAGTATCACGATCACGAGAAGACGAACAGGCAGCCTTCTCATAAACGTATTTCCTCCAAAATTAAATTAACAAAATTTCTCCAGATTCATTGAAAAGGTCACGCACCAAACTTCACATCGGTATTTAGTTGAGTTTTTGACTGATCGCATTCATAGACGGATATAATTTGAAAAATGTGTTTTTCGTTCTCGGGGAAGTCCGAAAACATGGAGATAATCAAAATATCGAGGTCGTATTTTTTGACTTTTACAATACTATCTCTTTGTGAACTTCGGTTCTGAGGAGAGAAAAAAAAAATCGACTTTTTTTTTGTTCGTCAAGCACGTGCAATCCGTTAAAAGATAGTCACTTTTAGCATAAGAAGCAATAAAGATATTATTCTGCATCTGTGTGAGTTGACTCTAAGCAACCTTATAATCTGAACAGGTATGCGAAGTCCTTGTTAATATCTGCACTGCAAATTTCGTTTTCACATATAATTAAAGATGATTTTTTCCCCTAGATTGAAGATAACGGATTCAAAATAAAAATTCGATACATTCTAAAATTCGTCATAAGAAAGACTGGGCGTGAAATGCGCACAATGTAAAAATGTTTAAAATTAAAAAAAAAAAACAGCTTTTAAGATTTATCTCTACTGCAAATAAGGAAAACTTATTTATGCCTGCCGTATGTTTGTGTATACACGCGTTGTCGGCGTTTTACTGAGAAGACAGGAGAATTCGACAGAAATATACTTTGGAGGATGATGCTGGCATCTCGGAGCCTTTTCTTTATCATAGAAATTTACAAAATGTACAATTTGTAAATTTACGAAACAATGAAGCGATTATAGGGTTTTTAATTCAATAACATCTAAAAATATAATAACACAAAGACGATTTTTACATCATTTTAAAATTCAAACATTTATCTTTTTTAATGTTGCTGATTTATTAATCGTATAAGTTTTTCACCAATTTTGACAGTTATTTTTTTTAAAATTATGATGGATTTGTAGCAATATTTTACCTTGTCGCAATAAAAATCAAATCATTTTCATTATTTTTAGAAACATTCACCATGGAAGAAGTATTTTGTTTATCACTGCTTAGTTTAAATAGGAAATAAGGAAATGAAATGCTACCACAAAAGCAGCTTGCCGTCTGAAGATCGATGATCTTGAAAATGATCGTTTTCAATGGAATTGGGACGACATTTGATTACACTCCTTTGAAAGAATGTTCATGTGCGCAATAAGCAAAATAAGTGGAAGGAAAACGAAAGAATCAAAACCAGAGCAAACAGTAAATTTTTTTTTTTATTCAGTGAATCGGCAAACGATATTTCGGTTATACAAAGCGTATATCGTGTTAGTTGCTTCGTCAAAAAATATGTCCAACTTATATGTCGTCACTTAGTAGATCTCCCAGCGCAGCAAACAGAAACAAGCGAATTCGAGCTTCTCAAACAAACGAGAAACGACAAGCGAGCAATGAAGCAGATCGTTTACGAATTGCAGAAGTGCGCCTGCTTCAGAATCTCAAGACCGACATGCGGCAAGAATCTATGTAACTATTCTTAGCGAAAAGTCGAATGGAGAAGATGTGCTCATTCCATTATTCCCACCGGCATGCCTTTTGATTTCAAACGACTGTCGTTCCCCATTCGACTCGCATTTTCGATGACCATCAACAAGGCCAATCACGTGAAGTGCGCGGATTGAACCTGGAAAATTCATGTTCTTCGCATTGTACGTTGGAGACTCCCGAGTCAAACCAACAGAACGCGATACGAGAGTCTTCGTAACAAATAAAAACTACATTGATCATTTCTATGCCTGGATTTGCTAGTGATTATTTTTCAGAAGACTTTGTCATAATTTTTCCTCTACATTATTATGACCAAAGAATATCTATATTGCTGTCATAAGATGAAAAATATGCGTTTATTAGTGAAAATCTAATATTTAAAAATGCATTTTTATTTGTTCGTGTCTTATGAGCCATTCATCCGATTATGATGAAACTTTGCCGACGTATTGCTTTGAACCTGGAAAACCCATGGCTCTCACATGACCAGTTGGATGTTGAATGCTTAGGCCAAGAAATCGGTTTGCTTTAGCTGGATAGAAAAATAAAAAAAATATTCCACCCTAAAAGTATACTTGAATAATCAAGTAGAAAAAAATAGAATTAATATCATTTGTTCTTCTCCTTTATATATCATTCAGTTTCAATGAATGCATTCATTGTCGAGAAGAAAATAAATATCATTCTTTCTATCTTTCCTAATTAAACAAGATAGCTGTTTCAAATTTCAAACGATGTTTCCAAAATCCTTTATTCTGCGGCAGGTACCAGCTACTATAGTCATATAATCTGTCTTTTCAATAAAGGTTAAATGACAGATGTGATATGTGAACTGTGTTCTATCAGGTGAGTCCATTTTGTTAAATTAGAAGAAGGACGTAAGTTTGCCAGAGCCGGCTGAGTTTCATAACACGCCTTTCAATAAATATGAATGATCAGAAATAGAAAAAAAGAAAAAAAAAATGCATTTAGTACAATCATTTTTTTCTTTTTACACTTTGACTATTTCTCTGAAATCCGCTCTCTATTTCCCATCTTTTTCCTTCTCAGCGAACGCAATCTGCCCGAGGTTGAATGACAGATGCCGGCTCGCCAGAGCTAAGCTGCATTGCATATATTTACATTCTTTTTCTTTTCATGCATCCATTGATTTATATGCATGTAATTTTCAGTTTGTTTTTAAATCAGGGTGGAACACTTGCTTACTTCTTGGTGAGTTCCATGGCACTTTTGATTCTTCATTTTAAATTTTTATCGCTTTTCCTTATTAAATTTTAATTTACTGCTACTTATATTTATTACTTTTTAGAATTTCTCTTTATTCATTTGTTCTTATTTCTTTTAAATAATAATAATTGAGTACTCTGATAAGTTTTTATTACTTTTTTTTTGTAAATATCGTATCTTTTTTATGATGCATATGAGGGGAAACACGTAAAAAGTACTGAAGAGAAAAGGGTCATTCCTATGTACAAGTTCTTGGGCGAAATTCACATGTTTTTTTAATCACATTTCGAGTAAACTCCGTCGATTGTTCATTCTATACAGACACGGTGACTGCATCAGCGAAAGTGGCCCCCGCGAAACTATCAAAAAATTATTTCTAGCAAATGTTCTTCACTC
The DNA here is from genome assembly GCA_026543865.1 of Argiope aurantia. Lineage (NCBI taxonomy): Eukaryota > Metazoa > Arthropoda > Arachnida > Araneae > Araneidae > Argiope > Argiope aurantia. The sequence goes on from JAPMOR010077093.1 coordinate 314,782, forward strand.
TCCCGCCTCCCGCATAAAATTGTGGACTTTTCACGAGGCCGTTAAGGTCAAATGTGTTCAGATTTGAATTTTCAATTCCCATGCAAGAGTTGTGTTCTTCGAAATATAAAAATTCGATTCTTATGTGTAAATTACATGGCATTGACGAGCAATGCTTACGAAATATCCATCTTTGGCGAGAATATGGCGTCATGACTGAAATGAGTTCGATCTTTGGAGATGACTCGACACATTTCAGAAAATTAAATACATTCATTACGCAACTCTTTCCTATTAATTTGAACCAAAATTTGGTATAAAAGTAAAATTGCAGTCATAAGATTATATACCAAATTTCATTTATTTAAGTCATTGCATTTTTGAATTATCATATTTGCATGCATGAGAAAATACGGACTAACAGATGGTCAAGCCCTTGGCGATTTGGTTCCAAATTTGATTCGAATTTACATTTTAACACGTCTACCCAGCTTTAACTATCTAGTTCTATATGTTTTGCATAAAACTAGATAACTAAAGCTTGAAAATAATCATTGAAAATAGTCCTTACATACGGGCAGAGAGACTATCTTCTTGTAAATCAATTTTTTTCAAAATTTGATAGAAATATTCTAATTTGATAAGTCCATATACCAAATTTCATCAGTTTAGATGGAAGCGTTTTTGAGCTATCTTCTTCAGAGCCCTAATATCAGAAATGAGTTTTCCGAATTCAGGAAGGTCTGAAATGTAGAAATTCGTTGTAATATCGAATTCGATTTTTTTTTTTGACGATTGCAGTACTTTCTCTTTGTATAGGTATTTTTTATACGAAAAAAAAATAAGAATGCAAAAATCTGGACAGATGGTATTACGTGTACAGGTTTATCAGTAGATTTGCAAGTGTGTGCCAATTACGACAGAGGATTATTACTTACCAATTCGCGTATTTGCGAGTGTGTGAGCGCGATCATTTGAAAACTCCACGATTTAAACGAATGAAATTTGGTATGTATTCTTGCCAGAAACATTGCAGATGTATCTGAAATGTTTGACAGAAAATCCACTCTAAGTTTGCTTCGCTTCTACGAAGGATTTTTTCCATTTTTTTTTTCTTTCTCTCCTGTGAGAGATGAAATGTGCCATATTATGTTAGTGTACTAGAAAATTGAGGAGAGAACAATTCTGCTGGACTCCTTGAAAAAAATCATTTTGTTACTTGTGCCAAAAGCTATCGAGTTTATATGCTTCTGGAAATACAGACAGACAAACGGTCAAGTCTTGCTAGATCTAGCTCAAAATTTGAAATAAGTCTACACTATAGACGTTAAATCTACGTATCGAATTTTATCTGTTCAGCTCTCCTCATTTTGTAGTTATACTCGAACAGTTAGACAGACAAATTTCTCAAAGAATTTTGCACAAAGTTTGGCGTAAAGATAGTATACCAAATTTCATCCACTTGCCTCAAAGCGATATTGAGTTATCTTTGTCACAGATACATCTGAATAGACATTTTTCAGAAATGTGTTTTCCAAACTCAGGGAAGTCTGAAGCTGGGGAATTCGTTAAAATCTCTAGTTCGAAATTTTCTGACGGTTGCAGTACTTTCACTACGCTTCGTTCGTGAGAAAGTAATAAGGTCTCCTTTGACAGGACTATATAATTTTAAACATGGCTAAATAACTAAGATGATGCCTGAGCTATATCATCACCCATTTTCCGAACCAATGAACGGGTGTAACAGATCCGCTTTTCATTTCCCTAATGTTTCGCTATCTCAGTTAATATCATTATTTTAGCTGAAATAAGTTAAACGTCTTGGTATGAAAACAAAATGGTGATAATGTTTATGAGAAACGCATTGAAAGATGCGAGTTCACTAATCGGTTTTTCTAATATTTCTACAATTGTATGGCTGAAAAGTATTTTGTTTCCTCCAATCTTCGCACTTGCAATCTTAGTTAGAACAAATACGGCTGTAACTATTTTCCTGTCTATTTTTTTTTCTTCTATACAAAATAATCAAGCGGAATGTGATCTCATAGTCAAAAAATAGATTCGGGGATTTTGATGGATCGCTCTCAATTCGACACACATTTCTGTCTCGGATTCTTTGGATATCTTTGTATATCTGTGACTTAAATAACCGGACTAAACGAACTTTAATCCTGTCAAATTTCTGGATTTCTAATAAATTTTTGGCGGAATGTATTCAGAGGAAGTTTACTGCCCCAGTTTAACAACGGAACTACAAAAGCTAGAGAACTAGACTGATAAAATTTGATTACACATTTAACATCTCATTTGTAGACACTTTTCAAATTTCGAACTGAATCCAAAAAAAGGCCAACGTCTTTCAATCTGTGCTTTCAGAAGCATGTAGATGCGATAGCTCAGAAACGTAACGACAAACTGGGAATGCGATTTTGCGACTGCAATTGTAGATCTGCAACAATTTTTGATTTCAGTCGATTGGGAGGAACGCGTCTGATACGTAAATTTGAAATTTTGGACACTTTTAAACGGATAACAGGGATTAATGTCCGAAATACTCGCCCCGGATCACTCGATAGAGATTCTGTAAAAATGTTAAGTTCACATCAAAGGCTAGTGTTTCTTAACCAGTGTACACTAATGCCATAAGGACGTTCTCTGCATTGCCAAAGGTCTGAAACTTTTCGACATTTTTTGTGAGAAATGGAAGATAACACTTTTTTTAGAGAGTATGCGAGAAAGTTTTGGGAAGACAATTCCTGCTAGTTGGACTAATACGAGACTCTCGATCTGTAAACGCGATTTCAAAATTATACGCAGGTCTATAAATGGAAATAATGGAAATAATGTCTATATTTTTAGAAATTAACTCCTGAGCAGAATTTTTGCTTTCATTTTATAAATAATTTGATATTTTTAGGCATATTTTTTCTCTGTAAATTGCATGATATTTATTTACTCTCGAAATGCAACGGCTTATACCATCAATATCAAGCCTATACGGCTTATTATCATCAAGACGAAACAAGCCTAAAACTTTATCATGCAGCTATGCAATCGCGCTACTGCCCGTTCGAATTCCCTTTGTTCACTACACATTTCAAAAATCGGCAAACCCAGAGAGGCCTTTCCCGGTCACTGATCCGATTTTACCTGCCATTATTACTTTATTTAAGAGTTTTATTTCAAAACTTTAAGGACTTAAGAACAATTTAAGAGCTTTATTTTTTATAACAGGCACAGCTTTACTTCAGGCCCACACTGCTACGTTATGCATTTTATCGAGTACTGTTGATTGATTGATTTTTATGGGGCAGTATTGGCTCCATCCCGCCGTTATCGCGTACTTAATTGTATGTGCTTTCTTGAAGTTAGCATCGCTCTGTTATAAATTTTATCGTGAATCAAATTATTTATTTTGTACTCAATAATTGTATTTTATTGTTATTTTTATTCATTTAATTCATTGCCCAACAGCCCCTTGTTGCATTTTGTTCCCCACGTCTTAAGGCAAAAACTGTTCTGTTCTGTATGAGCTATAAAATCAGAGTCCCTCCCCCCTGATTTTAGAAACACATACACAAGCAAAGTGTAGTTTGAAAATTTTATAAAATATTTAAATTTTCATCAACCGTTTATTGTATTCCTAAAAATCATAAAATAAAACCAGAACGAATATTTTCAACCCTTTCCGTAATTATTATGCGTGACATTTCCCCCCTAGTTCAAAAGAATATGGATTCAATTAAATTCTCGAAATCGAGCTTTTAGACATTTATTATATTTTATCTCAAGAGTACCGGCGAGGAAGTTGGGAAGTGTGCAAGACCCATGTTTCTGAGAGCTGTAAACAAATGAATGATTATGAAAGTAAAAAATCTTTAGTTGTTTTTTTTTAACTCAAATATGTGGTCATTTAAAAAGTATTGGAACAGAAGGCAAGTTTACAAAAATTTATCAAAATACATATTTAAATATAACAAAAAAGTATATTATATTTTAATAATTCAACTGAAACAAAATTCATATATGAATGCAATTTAAAGTAAAAGGAATCCATTGAAAAAATCTATTCAAAGAAATATTGGGATATTATTTAATAAATTAAGGAAAAAAAATACGAACTTGATATTTAATACCTTATTGAACTATCCCTACATTTTATGATTTCTCGCAGTTCATTTGGCATGCACAAAATAATAAGTGGATTTTCACCCGCTCTACGTTCGTTTTCTTAACTCGTTAGAAATGCTGGGTTCATTCATTTTTTTCTTGCTTAAAATCCTCCCACATGCTCAATGTGACTAAGGTCTGAGTTACACCAGACAATGGTATAGGATCGATAACTTTCAAATATCAGCAGTATGTTTTGGGTCGTTATCTTGGTACAATTTAAAATGTCTTGAGGTTTCTGTGTTCACATTTTGCTGCAAATTTCTAGTGAGAGCAAGTTAGATATATTTACCCAATGCACCACTTGTAAAGTTCTAGTTCTCCAAATCAGAGAATGCTAAACAACTCCAGATTAACTGTTTGCTACCTCCTTTACTTTGCAGTAGGTCACAAATTTAGCAGTGTGAAATTTGTTTCAAGGCCCCACAAATCTTATTTTGTAGCAGGCCCCGCTTTTGTTCGGACCGTCCCTATCTCTTCGTATTCAAGGAAGCAGGAGAAAAAAAAAATCCTCGTTATTTTGTACCCATGCTAAATTTTATCCTTTGTCTGATCCGCTTCTGACCTAAATCTATTTACCTTGCTATGTAAATTATTAAAAAACGAAATTAAGAAAAAAGCAAAGAATGTGTCAACTTTCAATGCCTGTCATCTCTGTGGGTGAGTCGCGTCATCTCGCATTCATCCTGCGATCTACAATTCATGAGATACGCGGAAAGCCCCAAGTCACGACGCCAAGGCGAGTGCTTCACTTTCCCATCATGCCACTGAGCAATCCGTCACCTGCTCAAAAAAGTGGGCCACTCCAGACACGTCCCCTGATAGCCCCGCTCAGAATTTCAGTCGCGTCCTTTCTCCTGATAAGGCGGAATCCGCAGGTTCCTGGCACTGGGTGACCCCAACGGGAGATCGTTTAGCTGTTTGTTTTTCTTTCTGTCAGCGATGAGCAGTGGGTTGTTCATATTTTGCTGTCAAGGAGTATGAATTGCTCTTTCACACCGAGGAGGAGTGGGGCGAAGTTGCTCCAGTTAAATGGGACTTTTCTCGTATTCAGAGTGAAAGTGTTGTAATAGTTAAAAGAATTTTCTGCTTGAGATTTTGACGAATCACCACGTTTTAGATTGCCATGAATCCGAAAGACGCATTTTTGGATTTGTGCCCGCCCGTCTGTCTGCGAACATTATAATTAAAAAAATTTTTCGGTTCGAATGGATGAAATTTGAAATATAGTCTCCACACCGATTTTGTAATGTTCTTTAAGATTTGAAAGAAATCCATTCTCTGACAGCCTGTCTGTTTTGTTGTCTAGAAATAAGATTCACATGATATTGATAACTGTAAAGCAGAAGGAATCGAATGTCTAAAACTTGAGACATTGTTTTTGACAGTTAAAGTGCAGATATGTATCTTATGTTAAATCAAATCTATCAGCGGGTTTACCACTCGTCGTTCTGCACATTTGAATGCTTTTAAATGCCGAAACGCAACGACTTAATAGAATGAAATTTAGTATTGTATTAATTTAGTATTGAATTTAGTATTATTTATTTATTTATTTAGAAATTTAGTATTTTAAACGCAACGACTTTATTCTTATTAAAATGGCAGTTTTGTGTGTTAATGTGCTTTCAATCCATCGAGAAAGAAGAGTAATATTCAAATTTGGTTTTCCCCCCGTTTGCTTTACTAGGAAGCTTAAAACTTTCATGTGCAGAGCTCTTAAATATAAAACTCAGAGCACTCGTAACGTTCATGTTTATGCCCAATATCCATATATTTTTCCAGTAAAAGAAGAGAATAAAACTTTTATTACAGAGTGTACGAGCAAATTTCGGTCCCGCTGATTTGACACAATTCGGATCATAAAGATCAGAGCTCTTGAAATATTTTCCGAATGCAGGGGATTTGTTCCTAATGAATGTGTGCAGGTTTCATCCAGCTCGAGTGCTTGCAGAACGCGCACTCAGTCCGTCGATACCATGATTCAAAAACTTCTCATTATGGAGGAGGTTCCAATCTCGAGAAGACGCCGATTTACAGGTTTTTTCTTTCTGCGAAATTACCTGTCAAAGTTTCACATTATGATATTTCAGAACTAGCTTCTTTCCCTGTCCTCTTTCCATGTGATTTTTTCCCCCTGAATAGAGGATTTGCTGAAGGTCAGAAAAGATATAAAGCCACACGAATGAGGTGACAAAAGCTGGCCTTGAACCTCTATTTCAAAGTTTTATAAATGACGACAAGTTGCAGTTCTGCCAAGGGGTATTGTTACAAAGAGAGCATCAAACAGAAAGTTAGATTTACGTTCATTTTTGCTTTCAAATATTCCTGATTTTTTCCTTGGAAAATGACATAACATTCCATTGGATAATAGCAGTATAACATTGTTTTCAGTTTTCAAATAATTCATAATAATCTCAGAATTTTAAAAGGCGAGCGATGTCTTTATAATATCACTGACAACTTTGGCTTTTTTACGCATTCACAGAAGACTTTTTATTTCAGGAGCGGACTTCTTTTGTTCCTTATGTTATGATTTATAAAATTCTATGAATTGTTTAAAAAACATTTTAACTCCAAATTTGTAAATAAGGTGGACATGGTTTCTAAAACTCTTCAACACTGCTCTCAAGAGTCACTTTAAAAACGTACAATGCAGCCTTTCATTGAAACATTTCATTAACATTTAACGCACTTGAATAGCACGATCTTCTAAATAGTAAAGGTTTTACCATTCTTTTGCTGGGTTATTCTCTCATGGGAAGTAAACTGACGAACAGTTTGGCAGAAACCTACAACCAATGTTTTGAGCTCTCCTGTTTTTTTTTTTTTTTCAGCGATACTAAAATTTATGTCAAAACCAAACTCCACTTAAGATGGCAAACTCAGTGGACTTTAGAGACAAATTCCACTCAGTTAAAAATATTATTGACTCTTGGCCTAGTTTACCTGATAGAAAACTTGATGCAATTCTTACCCGACTAAGAATCGGATATATTAGATTTATGCATAAGCGCTATTGTGCCCTCCAATGCACTGTACGCCCCAAATCGGTTCTCCACGCTCTAATAGAATGTCCGCAATTTAATAATCAATGCATCCGCTACTTTCATTACTTTTCTTGCATCGATTTAAAAGACATCCGCCATAAAGTTACTCTTACCCATTTTTTTTATATATATGCAGTGGGTAAAAAAAGTTTCCGTATGGAAGACTAAAATAAAAATAAACTAGCATCATTTCTAATCTTTACTTTTTATCTTTATAAACCACTTATAAATTGTTAATATGAGTCTTTAAAAGGGAGTTTCATAATAAATTTCTCTTTTTTACAAAACTCAGCAAGTCCGTTTGCAATTTTTAAGATAAGTGACGAAGTACGTTGCAAAAAAAGTTTCCGTACGCAATATGCAAATTCTTCCTGACGTGCTCTACAATTAATCCACAGTAAATTTTCGAACTTTGATGGTTTGTCAGAGTGAAGAATACGACATAACAACAGTTGTTTAATTCCAATGTTTCGCTGATCGTCTTAAAATGGAAATTCAGAAATCTATTCGAGAGTTAGTGATTCGGTTGCAAAAAAATAGATTATTTATGAAAAAGATTCAGTGAAATGACTTACAAACCAAAGTCTACAGTGCAGTATATTGTTCAAAGATACCGTGATGTGTAAACATTTGAGGATAGAGGTCGATCCGGAAGCATTCCGAAGTTAAATCGCTTGCATAAAAGAAATATCATGTGTAAGGTGCAAAATGATCCCTCAGATTAGTGCACCTCAACTTGCAACTGATTTAATGGTTAATTACAACATTAAATTCGCATCTTAAATTGTGAGAAATGTCATTTTAAAAAACGGTTATAATGGATGTGGGGCCCGTAAGAAGCCTGTTATATGTCTCTGCTACAGAAAAAGCGCCCCGAGTTTACAAAGAAGCATATAAGCAAGCCTCTATCTTTTTGCGAATCGGTCCTTTTTAGTGATGAATCAAAATTTAATATCCGTGGGTCAGATGGTCGAGTTATGATCTGGAGGGAATCAAAGCAGCATATGTTAATTAAGAATTTATGTGGAACTGTGAAGCACGGTAATGGTTGGAATATGGTATGGGGGTGCATAAGTGCTGCTGGTGTAGGATATTTATGTTTTATAAATGGAAATATGGATAGGTACATATGTCTTGACATTCTAAAATAAAACGTTTTAACCAATGCAGATAAACTGTCCCTTGAAATGGACTTTACTTTTCAACAGGACGACGATCCTAAGCACACCTCCAAGATTTGTCAAGAGTAATGTCTCTATAATGTTAAAAAACAGTTTCATAGCCCTCCCCAGTCTACCGATTTGATCCTTATAGGACATTTATTGGAAGAAATTGGTCGTGAACTAAAAACATATGGCACAAAGAACAAGGTTGAACACAAAAGGGTCATTCAAGACATTTGGAGTAGTATTTCTTCAGAAACAACAACAACAACAACAAAAAAAAACTGATGGGGTTATGCCAAAACATTTGAGAGAAGTGATAAAAGCCAAAGGGAGGAAACCGATCATTAAATGCAAGTGGGTCGCCATGAAAAAAGTTTTTCATGTACTATGTAAATACCGTACGGAAACTTTTTTTGTTCCTTATTAGTGGCATTTTTTTATTCTTTCAATTTAAGTATTTAATTTTCTTCATATTTTTTCCTTTATAATATTCATAAATAATAAATGAAATTGTGTTAAACCAATTTTAAAATTTTCATTTTCATAACAAAGTATTTTGTGCTAAATATTAAACTTTTATTAACATTTATAGCTGCGCACGGAAACTTTTTTTACCTACTGTATATTTTTAAAAACGATTAGCTTTTACTATTTCATCCAATTTGTTTTTAAAGTTGTATTTCTCCTTGAGGCAAGTTTTTAGCAGATAGACCTTCAACAGCCATTTAAAATAATGATCCAGTTGAATCAAACCGCCATTCAACTCAATCCAACACAAACTTGTGGAAATACAAAATTTTCTTATAAAATCATGCAGGTTTTCAATCATAAAGAAGGCTTCCATTCAGACATGACAGCATTTATCTTCATGTCTCTATAAAACAAGTATATGCAATCTGCTCAGAAGACAAATCATATTCTTTTTTTTTTTATTTCGAAAATATTTTCGTAAACCTAATAAGAAATAATCATTGAACTAATTATGTTATTTACCAAAATTATAAATTCTTATTTACAAAAATAACATATTGTAATTATGAATACACTGGAGCTTGGGATTCAAATGAATCCAGAATTTCTTGAGTTCACATTTCTCGAATTGTTGCTGTCTATCTGTGAGCACGGTTGCTCAAACAACGGCTTTGCTCATAGACTTTCTAATAAAGGTGCGATTCCTTCTTCCTTGGCGAGATCTGAATACTCATTTTACCCACATGAGAGTTATGTACTTCGTCAGATAGTAAGGAAAACCAGTACTTGTATACCAACCGTTGGCGAACAATAATTGCGAAGAATCGATTTCCAACGTAAAGCAAGCGTTTTCACTGAATATGATGTGCGATCTTTGACGATTTATTGTTGAAGTGTTGTTAATACATTAATACCAAAAAGGCTGGATATGTCATTCGAACGGCCTGCTTGAAAACCAATATTTGGTGCAAAGCTACAGTTGTTCACAATATCATATACTGCATTGCATTTATTTAGTCATTGTGTTTTTGAGTTACCGCCTTTGCATGAATCACAAAGTACAGATGGTCAACAGATTTGGTTTCAAATTTGATTAGGATCTGCATTTTGATGCTAAATTAAGCCACCTACCTTTTGATACCAAATTTCATTTACCTAATTTGCTATGTTTTCGAATGATCGCATTTACATGCATGCGAATGAACAGAGACAGATATGTGATTTGATATGTTTCAGTTGCAAATTTTAAAAGAAACCCCCCAAAGGATTACTGCGTTATAAATGCTAAACCTGTATACCACATTTTAAGTGTTTAACTCCTTAAGTTTCGTAGTTATTGTGTCTGCTTGCACTCCGGCAGGCGGGCGAATAAAATGAATGGATATCTGGATTTCCTTCAAAATTTTATCTAAATATCATATACCGAATTTCCTCAGTCTAGTTCGAAGCGTTTCTCTATTAATATACGACGGCACTTCCGGAAATGAGCTTGTCAGCCTAAGGGGAGGTCGGAAACGCAAAGATTCGTCGAAACCTCAAATTCCTATTTTTTTTACAGTTACACTTGATATACGAGAAATTGAAATCGCAACAGTCTACATTCATGAATTTTGAAATGTGACATTTTTACTAACTTCGAGAGAATTCCGGAAGAGTTTTTAGAAAACCAAATTTCGGACAAAATTCATCCATAACGAATTCCTTTCCCTGTGAATGCGTTCAATTAAAAATACAAATACAGTGAAAGATGCTTGAAACGATATTTAAGGGAAGTCAAAAATATTTTAATAAACAGTTTGAGCATTTGAACTTCCATTGTTCAAGTACGTTGTAATGTCTTGATCTAGACTGATCAAATAACAAAGCAGAATTTCCAGACAGTTCTTTATTTTACAGCCCGGATATATACAAAAGAACAACTTGTTCTAATCTTGGTTAAATAAATAGTTATTTACACCTGTAGCAGAGGACACAACAGTCGAAGTCGAAGGTTTATCTTGAAACTCAGTTCTCCATCAATACGTAGAAACAACACCACAGGGTACTAACAGATTGTTAGTCAACACGACCACTCCAGGGGTAGTTCTCGGACTGTGAACTCGTGGGCGTAGTCCAACAGTCCGCCTGCAATTCGTTTCTTCTCCTCTCCCTAAAAAAGAAATCACCGCACTTTATTTCGGCGACAATCTCCACTTCTTAATTTAGAATGGTCATTTCGGCCAATCGGGGTTCAGCAATATGCTCCCTCATCGGCGCCAGTCGGTCGTGGGAAGGTTCTTAGTGACGCACCTTTCATTACTGATGGAACATGGAGTTATCATAGTCCTTTCACAATGAGAAACATTTAGCATCCAAATGTTTGGACACCCCTTTCTCTTTGAAGGTACTCTCAATATCTCTTGGACGAGGAATTCTCACATGTGGTCTTTCACTGTAGTAGCTAATGAACAGATGCGAAACCATCCAGATGAAAAGATACACCATCTGGCTATCTCGAGGAGTTTAGTAATTAACAGCGACGACACAACTGGCTGTAAATGTCTTATCAGTACTGGGAAACGGGGAATGTTACAACGTGAACGTGTACTAATATTTTACTGCGCTTATTGATTTTACTTATACCTAATTACTTTTATACCAGTTTTAAATAATTTTTAATACTTCACTTTAAAATTTTTATTAAAGCTGTATAAAAGGAAGATAAAAATATGAAGTCCACCCATTACTGTCTTTGAAATCGTTAATGCCAAGTAAAGGCACGATTTCTCTTTCCTTCTTAGAAATAATTTGTAGACTAAAGGACATCTCGGGAGGATGGCTATTTTAGGGCAGGTTTGCCAACATCTTCACTCGGAGCACTTTTTAAATTTTCTGATTCCACTGTACATTTGAGCACAGAAATTATTTATTGTCAAATGTCAGTACTCAAATGTATATAAGCCATCATACAAATTTCAGAGTGCTTCATTGAATGTTTTTATAGCTACACTGAATTGAGCGCTTCACTTAGTTAATTAATGAAACTGCAAAATGTTAGTAGAAATGTTCGGGGAGTGTTTACCTTTTCACCAAAAATCCCATTCAGTCAGAGGGAAGTTATATATAAAAGAAATGAAGCAATAAGCTTCAAACAAATTTTAACCAAGTGAAAAAATAGGCTTAACCAACGGCAAATGGGTATTTGCTATGACTTGGTTAAGCGATTGCCGTTGATATCTCTCAAGCCAATTACCTTATTAAAATTGTCCTCATTTTATCTTATGAATAAGAAAACTAGAGTTTTTATGATATCAATTCCAACTCCATCGATTCTTCACTAAATATAAAGATGGAGTTTAAATTCATTCATCAAAATTTTCAGTCGTGTGCTTTTAACCCCATGGTAGGATTTTGGCTTCCGCTTTTATTTCATAATATATGAACTTTTTAAATGCCAGTAAACTGATTCAGTTGAATTCGTTTTTAGGTCTATCAACTAACAAGATATAATTTTGAAAGAAAAAGGCATTCTTTATTAATCAGTTAAAAGCCTTGAAAGTAAATAATTTGGGCGAACAAGCTGATAGCCAAAACGGCTGGTTCTCTATGAAATGGTACTACTTATTGTCGACTGACTTGTGGCCTTGATCCATTTCCAAGATTATTTTGTAATTTTTCTACAAATACCAACATTTTGCGCAGCCCAATCATGTAGTCAAGACCAATCAATCAAACCTTCGAGGAAAAATGGGTCGATCTGAAGTGCCAGCTGCGGACTAATTGGTACGAAACTACCCACTCGAGATCGAGCAAAGAAAACCCCTCTAGTCACGGAAATATCTTGCCTTTCTCGGGCTCTGGAGCCACTAAACCGGGATCCAGATTCTCCCCTCACTCCCCCCCCTAGTTACCTTTGTATCTCACCTTCTGATCCATGAAGTGTCAGTTTCCAAAAATAAAAAATTGTATACCATCTTTCTAAAAGCACAAAATTATAAATGCAGACGGATGCATTTAAGAAGAGTTGTTGCTGCGGGAAGATTCAAGTTAAATTGAGTCAATAAGAATTCTTCAGAGTATAAAGAAACTATCGCTATTGACAGGTTTATCTTATAGACAGCTCTGCTGTATACCACTTTCACTGCACTGAAACTGATTTCCTAATCACCGCACTTCTCACACGGACAGCGAATTCCAGTAACTTGTTCAGGCCCTTCTCTCGCTGAGCTCTGAATATTCCGATTTTACAGTGCCGTAAATCTAGGGGGGGGGGGGGAGATTGTTCCTAGTGACACACATACATAGTACAATATTGCATGATATTAAACAATATTCACAATATTAGAAGTATTATTGAATGATATAACGAAGCAGAATATTATGCAACAGACTGTGAAACCTGGATTGCAACAGCTTTATAGATGGCAACCCTAGGCAAGTGCTTTTATAAATCAACAATATGCTGGGTTAGAAAGCTTTTACAGAGACACGTGCCATGAATACAGCTGATGACTGGATCTGAAAATAGTGTTGTCAGCCGATTGTACAGCAGTGGGGACATTCACTTACACACCTACACACAACTTTATATCATAAAATCGATAAATTAACTTAATTTATACTCAATCTAAAAAATATATTATGTTACTGTATACAAATATTATACATATTTAAAGAAATAAGGAAATATCAAATGTAAATTAATAATGTATTTTATATTAATTTTTGATAGGCGCATAGTGTATTAATATTTCAGAACTATATTTTTTTATTTTGAGCAGCCTTTTTTATTCAAGCCTAAAATAAAGTGCAAACTATCTAACAACTTCAATAATTTTAAAAAATCCACCTTATTGTCTCAAATTAACAGCTCAAAAGTAGAGATATATATTGCGCGCCAGCATTTTAGTCCTCTGAGTCATTGTACAAATTTGTCAGTTATTACTTCCACATCCGAATTCCCTTTCAACCGAAAGCAATGCCCAGAGTTCCCAGTTTTCCTCAAACAATGAATTTCTTAACTTATTCTTAAAGATGAAAATGTGCTTTCATTGTGCACTTGAGTGACTGATACGAAGCAAATCACTTTACGAAGATTGTCATGTGCTTTATCTTGAAGATTGATTCTAAAATCATTACTATGCACGCTGCAACTTCTGAGCCATTGCAACTTGGATCCATTAGTTAAGTTTTATATTCCTATTTTAGAATGGTAATGATTTTCCTGTTTTCGAAATATTTAGACATCATGCTGTTCTGTTCTTTATTCCGGCAATTTTTTAAAAAAATGCTTCATCCATAATATTCAGCAACGCTTTTAAATATCTTAATGGAAATTAGATCCATTTCATTGTTCCATCAAGTCGGTCATTCTAATTTTGCTTTTCTATTAAAAATATGAGTACAAAATCTATTTTAATTCTTGCCATTGTTCTAATCTAAATCTATTTAATAACAAAATCTATTTCATTGCAATTTTGTTTTAATAAAATTCTGCCCATTTTCCTTATTTCACTAGATTTTTTAATACAATTTTTTCTCTTCGTTTGTTTAAATTTATTTTTAGATACTTTGCTATTTAGACAGATTTAGTTGTCAGCCATGTTTTTAATGAGCGTTTTCTCTTACACCAAAATCACTTTCTCTGGTCATCAAGTGATTCATTTATTTGTTTACTAGAAGACGAGTTAATCGGCAGAAATGGATGATTGTTAAAAGTTTCAATTAGATATTTTGTATTGTTTCCTTTTAATGATTTCCTCAACAAATTATTTCACGCTTTGATAGACATGTAACATGTACTGTTATAGAAGCCCTGCATCGTTCTGTTTATTGGGATATGTATCTTCCTAATTTTCTAACTAAAATGAATGTTATGAAAATAGGAAAATTCCAAGCAGAAACCTTGAATAAGCCCGGTGCAATTGCACAAGAAATGCCATCATCTAAAGCGTCACCCTACAGATGGGATGAGATACTTTCCGAGTTTGTTGATGAGAGTCAACGGTATATATAGATTCCAAATAGCAAATTTTTCTCATCAGTTCAATGGGAAAAGTGCGGTTTATTTCAACCTAAACAACAATTGTTGTTGATCATTTCATCTGTGAAGAATGATGAAATGTTATGTAAAATTTTAAATTGATACAGATTGCATCAAATATGATACCAGAGGGAAAAATACTTTCATGCACACTACATCAAATTTAATACTTTGGATTCATTCAATTTAATAATATGACAGTTCTGTTTGAGGGTAGGGGAGGATATCGTGATTTTTTTTTATAAACAAACATTTTTTCCGCCCACAATTTTCAATACATTTCTTAAACCTCTGTACCGAAATGTTTTGTCTTAGTTTCGATGTGTAAGGTTAAAAATGCCCATAAGTAAACAATTTTATTTCTTTGAAAAAATCATAACACTTTAATTGAAATGCGATGTTCTTATATTAACTAGCTAACTGTTTCGACCTCTTTGGAAAATGCGCACCTAAATTGTGTCGAAGAAAATTGAGCGATGACAAGCATACTTACACGTCAAACATAAAGTATGTGTAACATCAAATTATATTGTGATGAAATGAACTTTTATTTTTTTATTTCAGTAATCGCATTTATTTATTTATTCAAATTAACATAAAATTTTTGCATATGAACGAAAAGAAACACAAAAAATAATTTATTATTTTTATTTGCTGTTAGAGAATGATATTGAGAAAAGCATGGCACAGCACATAATAATCTTTTATTTGTTCCTTTGATTTCGACTTGGTCTTAAAAAATTTAAAACGTCTTGAAATTTACGAATATGTTTTTTACTGAAATTGTAATTCAAACTGCAAAATGTTACTAATTACTCCTGACGAATAAACTCGTCATAATGTAAAATGCTGTACTTTTTTCATGACAAGCATTCTCGTCAAAAACATTTAATTGGTTAACAAATTTAAAATTCTGTGAAAATTATAAAACATCAATGAAATTTTTTTCAAAATTCCTTGTTTAATTAGTGAGTATTAAGGAGTTATGTATGTGGATTTACTAGAATTGTATATGAGATTTTAAACACAAACTCTGGAAAGAAAAAAAGTCCAAAATCTATATATATATCATATTTGTCAAAAAAAAATTAAGAATTTTACCAAATTTTATAAATATCGTAACTGATTTATATAAATAAATTTTATTAATAGTTCGTGCCTTCTAGAAATCGAAACTGTCTAAAGGACGCTCATCAGATTTTGGTTTAAAGCACCATGAATATTCGTTTAATCGAGATTCTATTGCATGTACAAGGGATGGATCAAACTATGTGAAATTAATATGAACAAAATTTTATAAGTAGCAATCCTTTATTTCAACACACGGTTTCACCAGTAACAACAAGTAAAGTAACAATCTTCACATCTAACAACTGTTCTTCCGTCAGAAAGCTTCGTAGATTACCTCTGGAAAAAAAGAAGAAAAAACAATTAATGAGCATTAAGTATTAAAAGTTGTTCTCTAATATCGTTCATTTCAGTATCGGTTTCTCTTCTTTTCTTTGATCCAAAATCTGAAATTTTCCCAAATAAAACCGCCGTCGTCACATCAACGTTTATCTGTGAGTGGCACACAAACCGGAAGAAGACTTATGCTGTGGCAAAATCTTTTTTAGGAGTGGGTCGATGTGTTTGCCGATATAGCGATGAGTTGGCGGTGCTTCCAAAAAATCACTCAATTTTAATGATAATAGAAGTTTCTTTGCTAGCGAAGAATGACCCCAACATATCTTCTGTGTGGAACATCGCATATTGTAATGAGTATTGATATCTTAGGAGAGAATGACTGAGATCTGAATAGGCCTTCAGAAACAAGCACAGATCCAAATTCGCGCTGGGGATGTTGCTACTTTAGACAAAGCTGAGCCACAGGTGACCAGGAAACTGCCACTACAGAAAGAATTTTGATGATAAGTCCTAAATTTCCACCAATACGGTGGAACACAGTGTAACTCCTCCCATCTTCAGTCACCGGAAACACTTCTCCAGCGACAAGGGGGTGGGTGAGGGGCAGTATTCTGTGTGAAATTCGACCCTGGTCAGATCCACATGATTATCGAATTGGCAAAGTAGATAGTTGCCAGTCGATCTGATCCAAAAATTATTGGAATTCTAAGAACTTATTTTCCATTGTGACATTTTCAGGATAAATTGATTTTTTTGTTATCATTTGATTTACAAAAGTCATATACTTATTCAGATAAAAATCTTGCATTTTTTTGAAATTTCAAAACATAATTCTTGGGATTTCTTTTATCTATTCAAGATCTCTTGCAGATTAGAGGGCATTTTTGCGATTGGTTTGTTTGTAAGTCAGAATCTTTATTTAGAATCTTTAATTGTATTTAAATGAAGATAAATAAATAAATAAATAAATCTGAATTTGAAATTGGGCAGAGGACAGGCGGGGGGGGGGACCTTGGAGATTGCACTGTCTAAGGTCCCCTATTCCTAATTTAACCTCAAACCAAAAATTTCTTCATTTAACTTCTATCGGCACAAAATGTTGTCCAATATCTTCGCGATGTTCCATATTCTGAATGCCGGTCACTACCGTGAAGATGTCGTATCAATATTACAGGGTATTTTGTGCTAATAAGGGCAATTTTTAAGATCTTCCGGGCTCAGGAGTTCAGAATAATGGAATGCCCATGCTCTTCTTTGAAACCTAAGGACGATTCTCCACCCATTCAAAAACAGTAATAAAGGCTTTATGAATTGATATACAAAAGATGACATTTTAGCTGATAACACTTGGGGAAATTTGTTACAAGGAAATGAATCTGACTATACTATATATTGGCACATTTTGTTTCAGAAAATATTAAACGTATGTTTCATCCTCCATGCCGTCTGAATTTAATTTTGTGTCACCCTTTTTTTTTAGTTTTATCTTTGAAGTTTGCTGTTAAAACCGTTTACTGTTATTAAGAACCTCGATAACAATAGTAGCCACATGGCAACACATTTGTAATAAAATCTCAAAATTCTGTCACAAACATGAAAACGGGACCAAATCTGATTATGAACATCCATCTTTACGGACATGAGAAAAGTAAATTAAATTGCCTAAAAACATATTAAACCCTTAAATCCAATATTCAGTTCAAATCTTTCTTCAAAGGGTTTATTTACTTACCACAGCTTATTTCTTGTAATAATAGCTTCCGTATCCGAGACCACCATAGAGACTGCTGTATCCTAAACCTCCATAGAGACTGCCATATCCGAGACCACTG
The DNA here is from genome assembly GCA_026543865.1 of Argiope aurantia. Lineage (NCBI taxonomy): Eukaryota > Metazoa > Arthropoda > Arachnida > Araneae > Araneidae > Argiope > Argiope aurantia. The sequence continues at coordinate 332,879 of JAPMOR010077093.1, forward strand.
TATCCGAGGGATGAGTAGGAGACAGCTGGAGCTGCGTAAGTAGAGATTGCTGGGGCAGCATATGTCAAGGCTGCTGCAGCTGGAGCGGCATAGGTGTAGGATTTCTTGACAACGGCTGGTGCTGCTGCGACGGCCACTGGGGCAGCATAGCTCTTAACCACGGTGGCTGCTGGAGCGGCGACAACAGCGGGGGCGGCGTAGCTCTTGTAAACGGTGGCTGCTGGAGCAGCGACGACGGCAGGGGCGGCGTAGCTCTTGACAACAGTGGCTGCTGGAGCGGCGACGACGGCAGGGGCGTGGTGGACGGCGTGGTAAGTAGCAGGGGCAACATAGGCAGCGCTCTTTACAACTGCTGGGGCGGCAGCGTAAGTGGCGATGGGGGCTGCGTGGTGAGTGGCGTAGGTGGTGGCAACGGGAGCGTGCAGGGCACTGTATCCGTAGTGCAGAGGACTGTAACCGTAGCCACTGTAACCATAGTAGCCGCTGAGGGCGACGGTGCAGGCCACCAAGGCGAAGAAAGCGGCGACGCTCTGGAAGGATTCGCTTTGTTAGTTTCTTCCATTGTTTCATGGTGCGAGCAATGATGGATGTATTTAACAGTTTAAAACATAAGTGATGAAATATATTTAGCAACGCATGGCATAAGCGATGATTACTAACGCATTAAAGGGGAACAACATAACGAATCGCTTTAGCCTTTATTTTCTTCCTTGCAACCTTTATATATTAGATATGGAATTATATGTATAATATGCTAATATAACAAGACCCCAGCAGAGCCGAATTGTTAAATATGCAGGAAGACAAATGGTTAATAACATAGCAAGAGAAAAAGAGGAAGGTCTCAATAATTTTTTAGTAATATCAAAGTAATTACATTTTGATCTGTCTTTTAATTTACAAGCATCACATACTTGAAATTCACCAAATCAAAATCCAGTATCCTTTTAAATTTCTCATGTTTTTAAATTAGTTCGCAAATTATTGTGGTTCACTTTTTTATTTGATGTTGCGTGATTTATTCACTAGTAATTATTCTCAGCTAATTTCATTTTTAAGTACATATATTGTATTAGCCAAATTGTGAATTTTTTTTTCAGTTTGCATATTATTTTATAATTTCTATTCCTTCATGCAGGACACAGTGAAATCTATTTTTCTGAAAATAATCCGTAATTAAATGTTTTGTTATTTCAGTTTGTAGTCATATTTTATACTTAAAAATTGCTTTATAAGCATTCAATTTAAAAGTATTTAGTTTTCAAGGTGGGAAAGGAAAAAAGGTGAGTTGCCTAAACTTCCTTTATCTAAGGATAATTAGATTCATTCCAGCAAACAAATTCTTTTCCATAATGATAATAAAAAAAATATTAACTTATAATAGGAAGGGGCGATTCTTTTATTAGAGAGTGTACTAGAAAGTTTCAAGAGGACCACTTCCGCTGGTAAAATTTAATAAGATTTCTTTTTAAAAAAATTAAATCAGGAAATCAAAAAAATAATATATTTATTAAAAATATTTTTTTTAAATTTTTTTATATAAAATTTGTTTAGTTAAACATTATTATGATCACCCGATTTAGAAAATCGAAAGAAATCATCGTCACTTCATTCTTTTGCATTATTCTTTTTTAAGTTGGATAAACGATAAGTCAAGAAGAGCAAAATATTGTATCTTTTTTTTTATCTATTCGATTATATAATATATATTCTAAATAAAGAAACTAGATTAATCCATAGGGATCCTATCGATTAATACATATTTATAATTTCTCATTAATTTATTCTCTAAAGATGATTTCCTGTATTTTTAATTTGTGTTGGGTGTGATCACATTTTAACCACGGAATATTTTGATTCTGTGGTCCGGTGATGATTAATGTTTAATGGTCCACTTTGTCTACAAATTCTTTTCTAAAACTATATAAGTTCACATTACTTTCTTAACCTCTCTTTCCTACTTTGTTTTCCTGTTCTTACGGTACAACGTGCTTGGTCAAAAATTTTTGATAATATATTAAAACTGGACTATTTTCATAAAATTAAAAATGATGATCCTCGACTGTTGCTTCAAATCAAATGCTGTTCATAAAATCTGCTCTTGTATTTTTATATTATATGTGTGTTATTAAATGTATATTCGCTGTACAATTGAGAAGAAAAAGAAATCATAAATGCATTAAATAACACGCAGGAATTGCCTTCAAATTATAAAGTGATATTAGGAAACAAACATTAAAATAAAATTAAAAGTTCAAATAAGTTTAGTTCAAATAAATTTGCTTTCAAATAAGTTACTTTCTTGATATACAATTTTACCTCGAAGGGCTTCAATATATATTGAAGTGCCCGTCTCCTCATATTGTCAAACGCCGCTACTGGGCTTATAATTTTTACCGCCTACGAACACAAAATATCTAAATCCAGCCCATAATTTTGACTGCCTTGGAGTTCCCGACACTGAGTATGAATGCTCCAGGTTCCAGTCTTGTATGAACTGCCACGAGGACAGAATTTAAATGTGTTTATATCGCTTTATATATGAAAAGAGTAATATTATGAAGGGAGCGAAAAACTCATGGCCCTGTCAATGCTCCTCTTACTTTCAATAAGCTATTGTTCTCTATCAATTGGTGCCCACTGTATGTAATAATTTTAATTAAAATAATCAAAACTGATAATAAGTTTTGGAAATATTAAATAAATGCATTATCTTCCAGTATTGCATAGTTTAAACACCATGGTGTATACCAATAAATGAGTGTAAAATTGATTGTATAATTACATTTTCCTTTCAATAATAGAACATGCGAAATTAATTAAAAGTGAAAAAACAGAGAGAAAAAAAGTCATTTTGATATGGCGCCATCTCTTAGAAGAAAATACAATTTATTTTGCCTTTATGAATTTTGATATCGTTGGGTCACTTATCAGGAATTTTCAAAAAATTATGACAAGATGCCATGATGTTTGTAATAAAGAATTTTTAAATGTTAAAAAAATTAAAATTTAAAAGATTTCTCGTTATATTGATAAGGTGTCTGTTTGATTTGTCATTTTTAATTAACGCGACATGTTTCATATTTTTCAATAGTTCATTTCGTCATTGCTTTTCCACCAACTTCTTGATGCCTTAAAATATTCAACTTATTTTGCACTTTTTGAATATTTCCATAATTTAATTTTTATGTAATTGATCTTTTTAATTAAATTTTATTTTTATTAAAGATTTGGAAAGATTGCTACAAAATTGCCTACACTTTACAATTAAGAATTTTAATTAACGTTTAAAAAGCACCGTGCATCGAAATATTTCTTTTTAACACACTTCCAGAAATATGGTTATAGAACATTTATATTAGACTCATTTAATTTAGATGGTTAACTGTTTCTGAGAAGGAAGTTTTGTATTAGATTTTTCATTTCGTTCTTGATGTGTCGACGTTTCGACATTTTGCAATCTATACGATCATTCCCTCTTTTATTATTTGAAAATAGATGCATTTAAATAAAATTTTGATTGCACGCGAGTGATGGCAATTATTAATAAAACACTTGATTTCCATAATATTTATTATAATGAATTATAAATAAAGATCTTGAAAAAATAAAAATATTTTCTTCTTTTTGGATGTAGTAAATGTATACATTTGAGATCAAAAAATTGTGAATGTTGTAAGCACCAAGAGCGAAAATGTTAGAAAATCGCAATCAGCTGTTTACTGTGGAAATACAGCCCACACGAGCGTCCTTTTTATGTGCTCTTTTGATAGAGGATGAGTGGGCGTTTTCCACTTTAACCCCATTACTAAGCGTAATTCAAATTTAGCATTTAAAATTTTTTTTAAATAATGGTATTTCATATTTTTTGCTTATATCCTTTACGGCCGTTTTATTAAGGGCGCATAATACTTTGTAATGTTTTTTCAAAATTAATACAAGTCGTATCGCGCAGTTGCTGCCTGGAAATAAAATGTAAGACCGCTTTTTTTCCTCGCCTACTCGCTTTATTAATAATCTTAAATGCTTGTTAAAAATGAGTTTAAAAAAAATAAAAACAGCAACAGCATTGTCGATAAATATACCACCTCATCGCATCACAATTTCATAATGGCACAAAAATGTTAACTACTTTCTCCTATACGAAGTATTAAAAAAAGTTGTTGTCATCGTCCAAAAATGAGAACACCAGGTTTTGATGAATTCCCGCTTTTTAGACCGCCCTCCCCCGAATTCGAAAAACTCCTTTTTGGGAGCTGTCCGATCGTCTGTCTATTTACGACAAAGATTGCTCAGAAATGCTTTGAGCTGGAATTTGCAGATTTCTATCGAATTTTGAGCAGATTCCTTTCAGTGGAAATCTGTCTGTCGAATACAAGTTCACACAAACAAAGAGAGCTAGATAGGTAAAATTCGGAATACAGCTTTAACACCTAGACTGTAGGCCCCTACCCCATTTTGAGTTAAATGGCAACGAGCTTCTGCAGATTTAGTGTTTATTGTGTGGATCCAAGTTTGAGCCGCATCCAACCAACAGTTCGCCGTCTGTCGGTTTGTGCTCTCAGAAACAGGCGTCCCTCACAAATGAAACGATTTAAACATATTAAATGTGTTTTGGTATTTTGTGACTTTAAGTCACAAAAGTTCTTGTAACAATCGGTTGGGCGTCTCCATTCCCTTTTCGATTTTCAAATATTGTTAGTCACATCCACCGAGGACGGCGCGATGCATTCATTAGAAAAATTGATGCATGCTAAAGGTGAATATTTCATGATATGGTTTTCTGAGATGCGAGAAAGTTTGGGAGAAATCACTTCAGGTGGGTTTTTTTTTTAATCATTGCATTGGAGAGCTTTTAAACATCACGACGAAAGATTCGAATAAAGATCTTTGCTTATAAATATTACTACGTATGTGAAATATTCAGATGTATCGAAATCTTCATACATTCAAATGCATAGTGCTATGTTTTCATGAATCGAATTCTGTATAGCCTTCATTTTTCGAATCGTTAAGAGTGGCTTGAAACGTGACAATTCGTCCCGATGTCGAAATGGAATGGTTCGACAATCCCGGAACGCGCGAGTATGTACGAAAGGCTTGTTTATTTACGTAGGCACAAAAAAGTTATAATTGGAAGCTTAAAGTCCCTTTAAGGGAATCACTATGAATCGAATCCTGCATAAGAAATTCAATGGAAACGAAAGACGATCGTTATTTTCAGGGAACAAGCTGAGTGCGGATTGTGTTTAGTATAATTAGTACGAAGAACGAAACAACCGGTCGCCAAAGACGGCAAATCCCTACTAATAAAAAGATAAATGTGTAGAGATCTGCTTGTGTATATGTATCTGTGTGTCTTAGACCTGGAGCTACCACATTTGGCATTTATATATATACTTAGGCAATGAGAACCTCGGAACGATTTTTTCTTTGAAATTTTAATTAGTTTTGATTAACAAAAAATGAAGCAAAATGTTGGCGCTTTTTCGCAATAACTTTCGAAAATATGACAGCAGAAAAATTATTTTTGCTCTATGTTAAAATTTGAAGTATTATCTTTTCAGTGATGCCAAATATTTTCTCGGATATTTTTAATTGATTTTTCTAGATATTTGAAGCCAATTTTGTGAAGCAACTTTGCTTTACTATTGCATTTGCCGTTGTTAAGATCAAGATGATGTTTATTTTTTCCATACTGGCTTCATTAGTACTGGAGTTGGTTTCAGTTTAAGACTTTCTTTTAATAATTTTTTAAAAATATTTTGTTGCATTTAAAATTAAGATTTAAGTTCAAAATCAGAAAACGGTGGAAGATCCTTCTGTTTTAAATAGGGGTACTTTTCCTATGATGTAACTGTATATATAAAAAAGCAGTCAGTCGAAATCCATAGCCGAATGAACAAGACTCCTAAAATAGTATTAGTTAAATGTCTATCAAAATGTGAAGTTTACAAAATATTTTGCTAAATAAGACATAGTTACACAAAATATTTAATTGAAAACTTTAGGAACTATTAGGAATGGGTCATGAAAGGAGGCTGGTTCGAAAGAAAGCAATAAATACTCACCAAAGACTTCATTGCAAGAGAAAAGCGAAGAACTTCTGTACTGCGAACAGAAATATTCGTGCCTTTCTGCTCCCAGGTGTTCCCTTATATACCTGCAGATTGCAAGACCTTGGGCCGAATCCTTGAAGTTTCGAACCTTATCAGACTTTGATTGTTGAGCCCTCCACGTTCGAAACCACGTAGAGATAAAAGCGGAAACCCCTTTTGCTTAACAAATGAGTGATCTACTTCCTATTCTTTATTGGCTGAAGGAACAGGTTTTTTGGCTGTAAGAAGGCGATGTTGAACATTTTCCAGAATTCTTTAAAGAAATTCATCTTTAAAAAAAAATTCCGAACGGGGGATGGTGTATCGGATGGACGACGTGCTTAGCATTCAAAGTTGCAGAGAAGAATTCGCTTTCAGCTGTTGGAGGCGAATCATTACTCAGAAGAATTAATTGTTGCTCACAAGAATTTTACTTTCTCGTGGACAAAGAGATAGTACCGAAATAACAAAACAAAAATCGACCATGAGTCTCCACGTTTCAGGCATTTACAAACGCGGGAAACATGTTTGTGGACTTATACTATTTGCATATCTGTGAACACAAATATTGAAAAATAAAATGATTTAGGCGGATTAAATTTGATATATGGTCTTTATATCATATTTACAGATTTTTATCAAATTTTACTTAAAATCTATCATTTATCTGCCGAGATGCCGGTGAAAGCGATAACTAGAAAAGTTAAGCAACTAAAGTTAAATTTAGTCCACAGTTTTAGCATCTTTTGTGTAGATCCGTTTTAAATTTTGAATCAAATTTATCAAGGAGTTGGCGGTCTGCTCATTCATTTGCACTCAAGAACGAAATGATTTGTGAAACTGAAATACCGTGTGTGATCTTGTTTTTAAAATAGTCATTTCATATCAAATTTTGATTTCAATCGGCTGACAAAGCTCGTCCGGAATGCATACCCGGTTCTTTCCATTGTATTTTTTGGTGCAAAGGTATTTTTTAAGTATAAATAAAAACAAGAAACGGTTGTTTAAAAATAAATTGTGATGTGCTTGTTATAGTGCTTCAATAACCAATGGAATATATGTTTCAGATTTCCTTTGAAAAAGTGTGCATCAGATCAGCTTATATGATCGGAAACCCTAACATTTTTTAATTTCATTTTTATATTGGGCAAACAGAAAACCAATCAAATCATACAGGTCAATCCATCGCATGCTGGTGGAGGGTCAACACACTGGCGCTAGAAATCTGTGAGCAATAGACGATCTGCGACTTGGTGCAACTGTTTCCGTTCTCTTATTCTGCACAAGTCCGGCGAATTCCAGCCGTCCCGAAACATTGGAATGACTCATCGTTATTCATTGGCGGGAATTTATTCTCTGAAAACACTATTAAATAATGGACTGAACATTGTTTTCTTTTCTGGAGCTTCTCGTTATAACGGGAGGGGTGCGGGGAGATTGCCCCTTTTTTTAATTTTTTTTTTGGTAAGAAAATACATCTAAGTCACAGAAGACATTTAGTCGACTTAAACGGAATGGATAAAATTCTGTTTAATTATTTAGCACTACATTTTCCAGGCAATTTTACAAAATTCTCTATTAAAATAGGATTCAATTTTTCCCCCCTCACTTTCATTCACGGAACGCTGAGGAAGGACAGTAATCGTCAAAGAAATCGACCTTGAGATTTTGTTGAATCTCCAAGTTTCAGACTTCCCAGAATTTGGCATTTGCTTTTGTCTCCGCAATTGTCAAATTTTGGTTTCAACCGGGGAAAAGGCGTCTAAAACACAAATTCGCCTTTAATAGAAAATTTGTAAAAAGGTTTAAAGAGATCGCAGAGCATATTTAGTGTTCGTGGGGTTTTTTAAAAATAAAATATGCATTTTGAGCCTTTTTCCTTTCGTTCGTTTTCATACAGATGCACTATTCTGATTTCAAGACGTCATATAGAATTCCATCCTCTTCAAGTGCTGTCTTTCTGAACCATTGCGCTCCCAGACAAACAACTCCTTGACAGATGGTGTCCAAAATTTCTTAACATTTCGGTGATAAAAATATGAAACAAATTTTACTTATCAAAATGTTTGCATTTTTGAGTTAACGTACTCACGTGTACATGACTGGATAGACATGTAGTTTGCGACAAAAAAATTATCAGAAATCTGCTGGTTTATCGTGATTACAGACAGATGGGCAGAGTTTCAAAGAAAGGGCGTGCGCGTGTTTTTGTCTTTACTTTGTGTCTAGGAGTTCTAAAATACGAACATTCATTCAAAAGTCGATGTGTGTTATTTTAGCAACTAGAATATTTACTCTTTGCTTGGGAGAAAGTTTAAAAAAAAATCCTTCAATTTTCTTTTGAGCAAATATGTATGGATGGAATATGCCATTACGTCAGATAAATGTCGCATTTGAAATATCACGTACTGTTTTCTGTATTCATATGAAACAAATGAAAAGACATATGATTCGTCATGTAGGAATGAGGGAAAGAAAGACTGTTAGTTGAAAATTGTTTCTCTTAACCTAAAAATGGAGCATTTCGGCTGAAAAAAGTAATTCAAATGATATCTTTAAAAATGTTGGTAGAATGAGCTATTGTATGTAAATTGTGACATGTGTTATACATGACGAAAACCAGCAGGAGCGGTAACCTCCCCGCTCCTCAAAATATTTCCAGCATACTCTGTTAGACATTAATGTAACTATTTTTTATTCAATCAAATTGAAACCAAAATCCAGAATCTGACATAGAAAAGATGCCTCCACAAAATCACATACCATATTTGACATATTTAAATCATTGCGGTTTTTGAGTTGTCCATTTTATATGCTTCTGAATGTCCAGACCGACTGACACTAACTCCTTGTTGGATTTGGTTACAGGCTTCTGGTATTTATATCAGGGCCGCGGTGGCATGGCGGTAAAGTCTCGGCTTCGGAACCGGAGGGTTTCATGTTCGTTGACCCGATTCCCCCAAAGAGCGGGTGCACGTTCCATCCATCGGAGTCAAACAACCTCCTGCTGGTGTGGTATGGAAGTTTGGAGAAGGGGTTCCAGCTCCGATAATATATAGGTAATATTCTACTATATAAATGTTAAATCTATGTATTGAATTTTATCCCTCGTGTTTATTTGTATTCGGAGGTACAAACTTCCTCTGAGTATATTTTGCTCACCACTTTACAGAAATGTGCAAATTGGATAGAAAGATGTAAGGTAACCCAAATCCTTCTGCCTAGATCAAAGCTATTTTAAATGATCTTTGTCACAGTCCTTTTCTACAGAATGTGTTTTTCTTGGAAGTTTGGAACTAAGAGATCTCGAACTTTTGACAATTCCAATGCGGAACTTCGTTTCTGAATATCCTTCCTTAACGTCAAATCACTACAAGTGTGCTCTGCGTCATATATTTCATCCTTGATTTTTTTTTCCCATTGCTCAATGCAAGAGAATGAATTTGCTTTGAACTGCGAATTGACACGATGCATCAAAGTAAAATTATATCATCATAAAAGACAATGTGCCATTTGAAATAGACGAAAATTTTTATTTGCGCAATGATGTCATTAAAAATGTGTCACTTCGGAAGGTCTACGCAAAGAATAAACAGAGAAGAGGAATCTGCTAAATGGCAACATTTTCATGTCTGCCACAATCGGATGCTGCAAACTACTTAACGGATCATGAACATTAAATTATGTATACACGATTTGATTAGAACGGAATACAAAGGCGCTCATTTATAAAAAAACCCATCAAATTTAGTACAATGAGGCTCTTTTGCGAGGAATACTTTTTTTTTTTTTTACTCAAATGAAGTAAGGCAGTAGAGTGTAAGAAAATTCTTCTCGTGGCATTGTCAACATTTCTTAGTTCATAAAGTTCAAGATTTTCCATATAACAAATCTAAACTTCACTCCATTGAGACACAAATTTTTGCATAAAAATGCTTTTTCTGCTGTTAAAACGGGTACCCGAGCCACTGAAAGGTCCCGTTTGCATCTCTATGAATGAGTGTTTTTGCTTTATATTTTAGCGTCGCTCCACTCATTGGAATATTTTAAAATGGTAATGTTTATAACTTAGCCAGGAGTGAAGGGTCTTCTGTCGTAGCCTTATTTGGGAATGGGATGCTCGCGAGTGGCAATGGTGTGGGCTTCTCTTTGGAAAGTTTTCAAAAAAAAAATCTTAGGGAATTAAGTTTGATTGTTCGTGAGCATAAAAAACTCAAAAATACTTTGAGCTAGCAAGATAAAATTTGGAATATAGTCTTTAGACCCCGTTTGCATATTTCTATCAAATTTCGAATGAAATCCATTCAGGGGAAGTCTCTATCTTGCGGTTCGATTACTATAATTTCACGCAATAACTAATAAGACGAGATTCGATGTCAGAGATAGCATCTGAAAAGCAGACCTGCATCCGATTTCGAGTCAAATCCTTCACGGATTCGAGCGTCTGTCGGTGTGTGCATTTGCATGAATACAGACTTCAACACAGAATGACTCCAATTAATAAAATTTGATATGTGATCTTCTGACAACTCTCATTGTAATTCTGTGTCAAATTTTCATTCCAACCGGTCAGAATTCTGTTTTCTGGTTATTTATATTTTAACCGCATCTCGTCCGTTCATTGCCGAATATAGCACGTTCATTGTCTTTTTTGTGTAAAAATGATCCACAAATGGCATGAGGTTAATGAGACACAAGTACCGATTTTCTTTCCTGTACTACAAAATACACGACTGTTATGAGTGGGTCTTGGAAAAATAAGAATCTGGGCACTTGTCGGCCTTGCCCAAAGTCTCTAATTTTGGAAGAGATACTTCAGCTAGTTTAATAATCTTATGTTGCAGATTGTTTACTGTCTGTAAATTGCGTTAAGGGGAAAAAATAGATCAGGCATTCTACGCTAACATCTGTCAACCAATTTATTTCTTGAGAAATAGTTATTTCCTAAGGTTTTTAAAAAGGTTTATGACATTTTTAATAATAAATCGGTCGACATTTGGTGACCTTTATCAATAACTTTACACAAACATAAATTTTATACCCTTTTAAAATTCAATAGTTATGTTTTTTAGTGATATCCCATCTCTTAATAAATTTTTCAAACTTATTTTTAGCAAGCATCATTTGTTCCCAAATCTTACGAATGCGTCATGCAAAACACACGTTAATAGAAACCTTTTCTTTTTCCTATGGGAATCCATATAAAATAAGACAATGCATCCCATTTTTATAAAAAAAATGCCCAAAGAAATTTATAATGCACTCTTTTAAAAAAAATTTGTCAAGAATGCCTACGATTCAAAATTTGAGAAAAATGAGGTACAATATTGACGTTAAAAGGGTTTATAATGCGAATAGCTACTGCCTTATCAGAGTAGTGCTTTTCAAATGACATCATTTCCCACGCTTTCAGCATCTTCCTTATTTCATAAGAAGGTTATTCTTCTGTTGCGTTTATTATTTCTTCATGTCCCGACCCTCTCTGTTTTTTGCTCTGAAGTGAAGTGCAGCTCTTCGAATCTTATATATGCGTTCATCGATGTCTTTGCTATCTTAACTCCACCATCTTGGCCGGAGACACAAAAAACTCTCGAAGTCGCGTCTGACAACGCTATCCTGTCAAAACTTCTTTCATGTAAATTGAAGGACTTTCTTCAAACAAGCACTCAACGCAGACCGATACAGGCCAATACGCCATATGAAGTCACGGTGTCTCCTCGCCAATCATTTTGCGAAACATCGCTCACTAAACGAGTCAATTTGTTTTATTTTGTTTCGCTCGTTCTGCCGGGTGCTCGTCAAGCGAGGTTTGACTATGTTTTACAAGAATATTTTTAATTGCCTTATGCAATTGCATTTAAATGCACGTGCGTTGAGATTATGTTAAATATGTTTTTGTGCGTTCTATTGCTCTCATTAAAAGCAAATATTGAAAATGACATAAAGATAGATGAATCAAAGTTAAAGTATTCTTGCATGCTTCTGACTAGAGGCTCGAATCTCTCGTGAATTTTTCGAAAGAAAGAAGGATCGTCTCTTTTTTTCGTCATTTTGAAACATTTTAGATTTTTATGATTCCCTGTTTTTCAAAATTGTGAATACAATCGATAAGCAAGTCTGTAGATTCCTGCATTTTCAATTTTTGAAACAACACTCAAATAGGTTCGATTTAAAAAATGAAATCGCCACACTTATAAACTTCGATCCATCATACCATTTGATTTTTCTTATCCAGTATAACTAGAACTCCTTCCGCTATGCTTTGTCGACCTTTCAGATCTGCCTGAGTTGAAAAAACACATTTCTGGAATTAAGTTTTGGTGTTGGGCTACCAACACGATACGCCACAGACGTGAAATTTGGTTTGTGGCCTTTCCACAAATGAGCAGATTTCGGGTGAAGTCCTTGCGCAGGATCATGCATAGGTGGATGAAATGGAGAATTTCACTAGATCTGCACCGGTCCCTATTTATGGAAAGGCTCTTCATTCTTGGGAAGCCCGAGGCAGGCCAGATGTAACACGCATGTCATGCCATGGATTCTGCACATTTTGTATCACAATTTTCGATAAATACGATTCTTATAGTGGGTTCTATTGTGTCGGTGCCCAGCCGAAACGAATAGAAACCTTACGAATATGTGCTCTAAAAAATGTAGGTAGTAAAATAGAGAAAAGCTAAATTTCGAGCTAAAATCTCTTGCGAACATTTTAGCTAATAAATAGAGAAAAAATTGTAAATTTTGATTTTATGCAAGTTTATTTATTGTTTCTAAAAATGTTTTTACTTATTAACTTCATCTATGAATTACGTTTGCAAAGCTTTTTTGATTTTTTTCCCTCGTCGTACTATTCTTTTTATAAAAATGTCCAGAGCTATGTAATAGGGCAAGTTGTATAAAATAAAAACTGTCAAGATTTCTTTTCATCTTTGATGGATCCGCGTACGTGGACATTCTGCTTTAAATATTTCCACGCACCCTTCAAAGATCAGATCTCTTTCTCATCCCTGGAAAAGTCTGGCAGAGATTCTAAATTTAACAAACCAATAAAATAAAAATTCCTAACGTGATACAAAAGTAGTGGGAAAAAAAGAATACTGACGTCATGAAGGAGAAAAGAAAGCAAGAAGAAAGAGTAAAAGAAAGGAAAGTTTAAGGAATTTAAGAATAGATAATAAAGGAAAAAAGGGTGAAGAAAAGTGTTTAATATTAATATATATTAAATACTTTTATCATATATAAATATTATATAATATATTATAGTACTTTCATTAGCATTTCTTTATTTTACTACTACAGCTGACTCGTTTCAAAAATATTCCCGGTGTTATAACCAACATATTTGTTAAATACTTCTTATGCATATGCATTTTATGCATTTATAATCATGGAATCGCGAATACTTTTAAGAATATAAAGGATTTTCCGAACTAACCCTTGAAATAAAGAATTAAAGAACTAATCCTTGTCATATTCAAGAGAAGTGAGGATACAAACGAAGAAAATTTTGGTTTCTCTGTGATTGCTCACCCATTTATAGCGATGAAAGATGCATCGAACTGTATATCATAATATTAACCAAAGTTTTTTTTGAATGCCAGCATATGCACCCATTTAATAAAAAGTGTCATTAATGTGTGTATATTTTGTTTCGATTGTTTCGGATACAAATGTGATTTATAACAAGAAGAAAAAAATGTCTCTATTTTCTGTATTCCTTCCTTTTTAACGCATTCCATTTATTTAAAATGAACTGCCTGGCGGCTAGTTTATTCGCCTGGAATATTGATTTTTTTAGACTGTTAAATCGTGGAACGTATTTTTTAAAACATGTTCGTCTCTCTTTCATATTTCCTTTCCTCTGACTGAATGTATTTCATGGCGAACATAATATTTCCATTCATTATCGAAGCGAAGCGTTGAATTGAATGAATCTGTCAAAACGTTCAATGAAGCAGCCTGAAATTCGTACAATGGTTTGTTTACATTTGAATCAGTAACAATAGCGATTTCTGTGTCATGTACCTTCACGTTATTTACACACACACAATATATATATATATATATATATATAAGTAATTAAAACCTATTTCGGAAACGAAACTAAAAAAAGGAAGAGAAAAGTAGAAAAAAAGCATCCATATATTGAGAGAGAGCAGATGCAGCTACTATTAAAACACAGATGAATCTAGACTTATTAGACTAGCCGGATTCTATACTTATACTTATTTGGTTTAAATTTGATTCCCTTTTTTGCCTTGTAAACTTGGTTTATATTACTAATTAGTATATATAAGTATATCTATACTTATAATAAAGCTCAATGTGTGTGTGTGTGTTGGCGCTCTACAGGCCAGACCATTCAACCTACAGCTACCAAATTTGGCACGTTTATACCTTGGAGGCCGGGAATGTGCACCTGGGGGTTATTTTTTCGAATTTTTAATTAGAATTTTATTTATTTAAAAATTAAACGACATTTTGGCGCGTTTCTGCTATAACTTCCGAAAATATTAACGCACAAAAAAGATTTTTACATGAAGTTACAGATCAAAAATTTATCTTTTAAATGATACTACTGTTTTAATCTTAAAATTAAATTTCTATTTTTAATGAATTTTTAAATAAATATTTTAACTATGTTTTTCAATAATTTTTTTCGTCAAAAATAAAAATTAAGATTAAGCACGTTTCGCATTCATGGGGGAAAAATTAGCTTTTTTCCAAGTGTTGCCATCACATTGATTAAAACTCCAATTAAAAATAAATTAAATCGTTTTGGAAATGAAATCTGCAAAAATATAATTTTCGGCACGTGTCTGTAAGAAATGAAACAAATATGAAATATAATTTTTTCTAAAAAATAAATTCAAGAAAAAATATTTTATGATCTTTTACACTCTCTATACAGGGTGTTTATTTAGTCCCGGACCCATTTTGATGTTTAATGACTCATAAAATAATGAAGATATAAACAAACTTATGGCATTTATTGATGGAATAACTCATTTATTTTCCTTTTCAGGTTTGAATATTTTTTCTTTTGTAAATATCATCTGCGCGTGTGGTTAATTTCAGATAATTTTATTTTCCAGTCTAAATATCTGTACTTTTCTAAATATCGTCTGCTTATTAATTGCATTTTTCTCTCTTTTGTTTTTGGTAACTATTGAAATGTTATGTTTACTTTTGATGTGTTTGTTCTATGTAGTACTTTTGTATGTGATGTTTTATTCGAGCGGATATTAAGGAGAATGCATACACCACAAGAGAAAAGGGCCTTTTAAAGGGCCGCGGTGGCCTGGTGGTAAGGTCTCGGCTTTGGAACCGGAGGGTTTCAGGTTCGAGACCCGATCCCACCGAAGAACCGTCGTGTAAGGGGGTCTGTTGCACGTTAAGTCCGTCCTGACCAAACGTCCTCCCGCTGGTGTGGTGTGGTGTGGAGAGGGGGGTGCCAGCTCAGGTGTCGTCCTCGTCATCTGACCGCGGTTCAAAATTACGAGGTCCGTCCCAAAATAGCCCAAGTGTTGCTTCAAAGGGGACGTTAATATAACTAAACTAAACTCGAGCGGATATTAAGGAGAATACATACACCACAAGAGAAAGAACAGATTTTATGGTGGTCATTTCCAATCAACTAAATCACTGACTTTTAAGAGTTAATTTACAATCACTTAAACTGACTGATTTATGAAAATTTGAATATCACTATTCAATAAAAAAAAGGATAATTTTAGATTTTCTATCGATCGCTTCAAAGAAAATACGCCAATCAGCGCGCAGGTTTCTGAAGATTAATTGGCCTAAGATAATGAAAATGTTTAGTTTTTCTAAATTTTTAACATTCAAAACTTCATAAATAAGTCTTAGTTGATCGTGGAAAATATAACCATTCATTCATTTATTTAAAATTTGGTGTGTCCAGAATATTTCTCAGAATAGGATTACTGCATTAAATTTAGACTTCATAATTTTTGAAATATATTTATAGGCCGGAACAAAATATTATTATTGATTTCATTTGAATCCTTTTGAAAGCAAAACTAAAAACTGAACTTTATGCTGAATCTCAGAAATTTTTGTTGAATTATTGTTTGAGATATTACATAAATTATGAAAAATATTTTGTAGTTAACATAAAACTTAAATGCAGAGCGATTCTGTTTGCAATACTCGCATTCAATAATAATAATAATTAATAAATAACAATAAAGATGATAAATTAAATAAAATGCTTGGTTTTATTGAAAAATATCTTTATATTAATTGCAATTTCATCATTTACATTTTAAATTAAAGTTGAAGTTTTGCCGTAAATGGCAACAAATTAGCAAAATATATATAGTAAATTGAACGAAACGATCTAAACAGTATAAGTTTGGTATGACTATCAAAATTTGAAGATTAAAAATGTTTTGTTTGAGAATCCTTTAAGAGACCAGTTACTTAAAATATTTAATGGAAAATTGTAGCGAGCGGTAATACTGGCGAACCGGCTGGTCGCCAAAGGCGGCTAGTATTAATATAAAAAGGGAGAAGGCGATTTATTAGATAAGGTGTCTTAGCAATTTCAAAATATAATAAAGATGATGAATATTATTGAAAATGATTATAAAATAAGGAATCGATGTTAAAATTCCTTTAAGATGACGATGATGATTGCACGCGTGCATGCTGTGGATAAATGATGGCATGCATGATTAAAAATCATGGGAGAGGCTCTCCCTCTGAGATCATAGGATATTTCAGGAAATGCGTCGTGCAGTTACTTCTGAACTACAAGTGGCCAATAAAAATAAATTTTTCAAAATGTGGTATAATTTTTCATTTTTTAATTAAAAATTCAAGTTTTTTGCTAATTATTTTGCAATATATTACTGAAGAAAATCATTTTTATATCACATTAACCTCCTGACTTATGCATTTACTCTACTTCTTAATTCGAAGACACATCCTATTTCGGATATTTATTATTTTAATTATAAAATAACATAAGGACATTTGAGGTATTGAAGCTTTTTTAGAGATTTTTGCATTTTAAATTACTTTTATTTAAATGAAAACTAAGAATTAAAAATTCGAAGCGCGAATCAAACTCCTCATTGTATAGAAAGAAGTTAAAATCCAAGAAATAATCTTTTGAGTGGAAACATTATGAAACGATTATGCCTTTGATACTTATAAATTTATTGATGTATGTTTAAGTCAGGATGAGCATGACATCATTTTCGTTGTTTGAAGGCATTTGTAAGCAAATCAATGATCGAAATGAAACCAAATTTCATAAAGAGTGTGGAAATCAGTCTTAGAAAACAAATGAAGGAAAAAAAAAAAGTCACCAATGCAACAACGTGCAAGATCAGCGCTTTAAAACTATTGCTTGCGGGACACTTATATTGAATAATAAGTTTTTTTTTATGAGTTTTATGCAACCATTTACTTTTATCTGCATTTTTTCACCACTCCGGAATGAATGGAAGTGTACTTGTGACCTGTTTTTGTTGCTGCATGGCCAGAATCTCCCCTCGGGTGACTTTTGT
Source organism: Argiope aurantia (assembly GCA_026543865.1). Classification (NCBI taxonomy): domain Eukaryota; kingdom Metazoa; phylum Arthropoda; class Arachnida; order Araneae; family Araneidae; genus Argiope; species Argiope aurantia. Next base: position 350,517 of record JAPMOR010077093.1, read on the forward strand.
TGCTGATTTTTTTTCCCCTGAATGTATCACCTCCCTGGCTTCACATGAAATTTGGATTCATTTTTTCATTGGTTTCAGCTACACAGAGAAAAAGTTATTCTATGACCACCCCATGTGTTTTCAAATTTTTCAGTTTCATTTACAGTGATAATACTCAAACGCATTATGACGACATTAAATATACAATTTTTTGTGTCCAACATTTATCGATTATTTAGTTAAGAGGATGTTTTTTATTTTTTTTTTTTTTTTACGAGATGGATCCAATCTAAAGTAATATCATACTTGGACTGAAACCTCGAATCTTCCTAACACTTGTTTTTTTTTATTACTTTCAGTTTCTGTTTCGAAACATGTATTTTCCATGCATGTACATAAAATTAAATGTTTTAAATTTTGAGAAATGCCGAAAATTTTTTTATCAGAAAAATTTCTCCTACATTCGATTATAAAGACTCCTTTCCATTCGAAGATCACTTGAGTCTAAAAAATAAAATAAGAATTCTGTTCGGAGACAGTTCAATGGAATGCTATGTCTATTTCTTCTTATTTTACATTATTATTTTGATTTCTGCTAGCAGTTTAATTGAACTATTACGAAAAGTATGAATATGTGGAAAAGATGAATCACTGATTTTTTTTTATCAATCCCCTTTGACGGCCAAGTTGTTTCCACATATTATTAACATTTTGGGTTGTTAAATATGAATGTAAAATGTATATTTTTAAAATATTTTTCTGTTTTATCATATGATGAGTTTTGGAAGATATAATCATAAATTTCCATAGGTAAATCATAGTAATGACCCAATTGGAAATGGTTAAGAACTGTTTTTGGCCAGATGAAACTTTGTTTGACGATTATTTCTTTTACATCTTCTTTTCTCTGAGAGTTTTCAGTGAACCCTCACCCGAGCAAATGCAATAATGTTTTGCAGTTTCATTAATCAGCGAAGCGTTGCATTAAGTAAAATGTTCAATGAAACATTTGTATGGTGATTTTTTCTCATTGGAAGGCTACCATTCGTCACTGTTCGTTATCGGGAACACTCCACGCTTTTACGCACGAGTCGTTTATTTTGTCAAAATAAGGTGACGGAGATATTTATATTCATCAATAGGGTGATTCGCGAAATTTGGAGCTCTAATGACTCATCTTACTGCGTACCAATTTTTAGCAAAGTGCAATCGTGAACAGCAATAAGAGCTATTTCTATGTCAAGTACGTTAGCGTTATATATATGTGTATATATATAAAGTGGTCAGAATTAAAACAACCCTACGCTGAGCTCTCCATACAGTGAACAATTCAGTGTAAAGCCTCCAAAATAGGTGAACATGGGTGAAAGGATGACGCGAAAAAAGACGTTGTTCCAGAAACACCAAGAGATGGCGCTATACAATAGAAAATATGCTGAAAAGACACAAAACACACATTTGTAACACATTTTATTCGAACATTTAATCACAAGGACCTTATCGATACTTGAGAAATTGTACATTGGATTCCCTTCCTCAAGATGTAAATTCTGCCTTCTGTGGAGAACTTGGTAATGGGTCGATCGAGATGCTTCTCACATGCAGAGTGATACTGCCTTTCAAATCTATCAAAGTGACGAGACGTCCTCGATAAATAAGATTTTTAGGTATCACCAAAGCCAAAAATCACAGTGATTAAGATGTGTAGAACGAGATGTTTAGACTGCTGGAAACACTCGATTCATCTCTCTATCAATAGTAAAATGCAGCCGAAGAAACTGCTGCACCCAGAGTCCAACGTGTGGAGGCGCTCCATCTTGCATAAAGGCTAAGATATTGGTACGTACTGTTGCACTTGGGGTACAACAAATGTTTCGAGCCTACTTTTGTACCTACTAGCCATCACAGTGCATGCCACTGAATGTTCGAAAAAGAAAGGTCCAAGAATAAATGTCCACTCCAAATTGCTACTTTCGGTGAGTGAAGTGGAATATCCCGGAAGGTTCGAGAGTTTTCCTTGTCCCACATTCGACGGTTACGGGCGGTTCACTTAAATTTAAATGTGCTTTATCGGTCTGCCATGGCCACGATGCAGCCATTTCATGCATCTAGCCAGAAATGTTAATGCAAAGGTCAATCGCTTCTCCCTGACGATTACTGATAGTGACGAATTTTGTATGTATAAAAATGCACCCTTTTTCTCAGTACGTTCCGCACTGTATTGCAGGGAGTCTGCACGTGCACTTCAACAGCCTACAAGGATATTCATTTATTGCTCAACAACAGCGAGGGCAACAATCGACTCTTTTCGATTTTCTATGACATCTAAAAGGGTCGATTTGCGTCCTCGACCCAAATGAACTCTAAGATCTTCAGCTTTCTCGTGTCGAGCGATCCTTCTCTTGAGGACTTGTGGAAGTAATGGTTTGCATAAATTTTTAAGTCGACGAAACTCTCGAAGTGCAGCTGCAAAATTTCCTTTGTTTCCATAAAGCAACTTAACAAACAAAACGTGTCCTGGCAGGGTGACAGCCGTCGCTGATAAGAATGACTTTTTCCCAGTTTTATAACTTTTTAGAACTTGCTTTCTGCACAGAACAACAGTTGCAAAAAACAAAAAAAAGTTTATACAAATTTTTGTGTTTGCAGTGCAAAATTGTAGGTACAATGACAGTTTTAAGTTCCTTCATTTTTTTCCCTCCTTTTTTCATATCACCAATAGAAATTAAAAAGAAAAATTTTCTAACCTAAAGTATTTATTAGTCTTTGTGTATATGATTTTCAGCATATTTTCTGTTGCACAGCGCCATCTATCGGTGTTTCTAGGACCATTTTTTTCTCTCGCGTAAAACGTTTTCCCATGTCTTGAGTAGTATTTTCAAAAAATTTTAAGTATTTACACTGAGTAGTTCTCTGTATAGGATGAAGGGATGTTTTAATACTGACTACCTTGTGTGTGTGTGGGGGGGGGAATGAAAATCTATTTTTCATGGTTAAGTAAAAATCTATCAATGTGATGAAAAGTGTAAAATAAAAATGTAATATATTTAAAAAATTATAAAATGAATCGTTGAACACTTAGATTATTTAAATAGATCAAAAATGTTTTTTAAATAATTTCTAACCTAGAAAAGTAATTTTTAGTCTTTTTTTAATATGATCAGAATTTTAAAAATTTGGAGCTCACGACATTTAAAAAGAAAATTATTCTGTGACTACAGACTTATAAAGACATAAACAATGTTCGCGAAAGTAAAAGATATTCGAACACCAGGAAATGCATTCAGATTAAATACATTTTTTGACAACTCTCTTATTTTAGATAAAATTGAATATTTCGAAAATAAATGCAGATATCGAAATAAAATTTTGACCAGATGCTTTCATTTGTATAAACATATTTAACACTTATGTATCCGCTATTATCATAATTCTTCAGCAATTTTAATATATAAGTCTTGGGCATATCTGATACAGTTAAAATATTTTCTCTACTTTTTAACTCAAGTTCTAACTTTTTCAAAGTATATTCACGCTCATTTTTTTCGGCTTTTTCAGCATCTAACCTTTCGCGTTCCTGAGTGACAGTTAAAAATAAGTTTTTTACGAACTCTTTGTCATAGTCTTTCGACTCTGTTATCATTGTAACTAACTGTCACACTTTGGCATCCTGTGGTGCCGTTTGTTCTAATTCGTCTACTAAAGTTAGTAAGTCGCTCTTTCGTGCTCGTGTAAGAAATGCCATACTTGAGAATAAATCAAAATTGTACTCACAATTTCTTCAACGTCGATCCACACTGCGTTAGTCCACAAGGAGTTGGTATCCAAGAAGTTTATTGTAGTACGTCAAATTGCTTTACGTCAAATTTCACTCCTGTTTGGCTCTTCTTCCGTCTATCTACCGGTCTTCATTAAAATCCGGGCTCGAACCCCCATATTTGTAGGACTCAGGAATCACTACTATTTTAGAACGCACATTTAATTACATTTAGGACGGACAATTACATTAACATAAAAGAAGTAAACATTAAATAGATTTCGTCGAATACGTCGCAGGATTAATTCACATGTTACGTCGCGTCTTTCGTTCAGAGACCCGTCTCGTCTCACACGTCTTGACTTTCGTTCAGACCCGTCTCGTCTGAACTCCGTCTAACAAGCATCACCACCTGTTGGCCAGCAGATGGCGCTCGTCATCAGGCGTTCGTCACTACATAAAATTAAATCTCTTCTCAGGATTCAATAAATATATCGCTTGCCTTCCCGAAATGCACTTTGCCAATAATAATTTGCGTTAAAGACAGAAGTTTAATTTCTTTATCTTATGCATTTCATTATTCTTATAATGACATGAATGGTGATTCGGATTGTAAAACAAAAAGAAAAAATATCTGCAGCTTCAATAGTGATTTCAAAGAAAAGTGAGACTTTGTGTGTGCAGGGATCAATGTAAAAAATATTTGACATTTTTTATTATGAGGATCCATATTAGAACTTAATTTTTGCAACTCTGTTATTATCCCTCCCAACAGATGCCAAAGCATTTTCAAGCAACTCCAGACATCATTGAAATTTTTGTAATTCAAAATATATGCCTAGTTGAAATACTGAAGAGAAATAAAAATAATCTTTTATTTCTCTTGATTAACGAAATTTAAGTAAGCTTTTACTGTTAAAAGAAGCAGTGTAATTAAAAATGAATGGATATACTTAATTTTTATTCCATTTACACATTTCTCAAACTATCTAGAATGAGAGGATAAAAACTATTTTAATAAATAAATTCCTTATGATCATTCGAATTTGCTATTGATTCTTTTTTGTCTGAATTAAATTATGTTCTAAACAGATGGAGACTGTAAAACGTGTCTAAACGGAGCAATCTTAAAATCTTTGATTAGTTACATCCTCGTCGTTTTTTTAAAGTCAAATTGGTTTTGAGATATCACGTGTTTCGCGAAACAATCGCAACGCAATATTTATTCTCCAGGAAATGTATTGAACCAGTGGAGTGATCTTTCCAAAACTTTCACGTATAATCTCTTATAAAAAGCACTATCCCAGAGAACGCTTTGCATATCACCGGCGTACAAAAATTACAAAATATGAACCCTTTGTGTGAATTTAGCATTTTCATTCAATCTATCGTGCCATCCTTGACGAGGTTGTGGCGATAAAATTCTGGTATGCTATTTAAAAGTATTCGAAATTGTGTTTTAGAGCCGGTTTTTTTTTTCTTTCTTTCTTTTTCTTTATTTCTTTCTTTTATTTTTTTATTTTTTTAGTCAATTGATTGAAACAAAAAGTCTGAGATAGAAATAAACTTGTAATCACAAAATGTGCACCAAATTTCATATGCTAAGCTTTTTAGTCACCTCGTTTACATGCATCTGGAAGCACAGACCAACGAACAGCGAACTCTTTACTGGACTTTGTTGATAGCTAGATGCTAAATCTGTGTACCGAATTTTATCCAACTTGTTCTCTTCGTTTTGTAGTTATCCTGTTGACTTATATTCTAATAGCCGGACAGACAAACTTCCTCTGAATAGGTTCTGCAGAAAGCTGCAGATGAAACAGAGACATTAATATGTTTCTCGAACTCGATGAAGTCTCAAACGTCGAGAATTCGAATTCTTCGTCGAGAATTCGATTACAGTGCTTTTTCTAACCTTTGTATGGGGGAAAGTGAAAGTGCACTCTCGTATCGGTTTAAACAAATCCGCTAGAAATGAATGTTCTCACCAATCTTCGACTGAAAAAGAAAGCTGTGGCTAAACAGTAGAGATAATAAAAAAATTTTAAATATTAATTTTGGTGAAATTAAAGTTTGAATTTCTTAAAAATTCAATAAGCATTTTCTCCCTGTTTAAAATATGAATTGTTGCATCTAAATAGGAAAACAGTAGTTAATAACCTTTGAATATAATAGTTATGTCAACTTCATATAGATGGCGTTGTTGTGTACGTCATAAAAACTATTGCGCATGTCTCTTTTATCTATATATTTCTTGTTCTTGCACTGTCTTGTTACTGTTAATAAAACGTTAAACGAAAATGGCTCTCACTGATGTTCATCAAACTTATAGTCATTAATAATCTCGTGTCTCTACATTTGGCGCCCAACGTATATTCCATTATCATAATGGTTTCTTCTTCAAATTTCTTAATTCAAGGCAAAGTGCTACGGTCTGCCGTAACGAGAATAATAAATGAACTGGATTCCTTCATAAGGGCTAACGACGTTCAAAAAGCCATGTTGGCATTTGCAAAACTCGAAGAGCGCTTGTGCGACAACGACGATATGGTTATTGCATGCCTTACTTCTACTTCGAATGCGCAATCGGAAACCACTGGAGATGGACCGAGTCTTGAGGAAATTACCGAAAAAGAATTGGAGAAATGTGAAAATTACGATTTCAAAAGTTTACGAAATCCGGTGAAAACGAAAATAAGGAGGTTTGAATCGGATAATCTCAACCTCAATTTACCAAGACTGGAATTGGTCCACTTTGATGGAAATCCCCAAAACTGGCTTTCGTTTTGGTCTTTATTTAAACAGATAGATGAGGATCCCAAATTGGCGGACGACATAGAATTTGCGTACCTTGTTCAAACTACTCAGGGTAAGGCTTTCGATTTTGTTCAATCTTATCAAGTTTCTAAAAGTGATTATAAAACGGTGATTAAGGGTTTAAAGGCGCGTTTTGCTGATGATAAAATGTTAATTGAATTATATGTGCGCGAGCTTTTAAAACTTATTTTAAATCAATCTCAAAATATGCCTTTTGTTACTTTAGTTGATCAAATAGACCCACAATTGCGTTGTTTAGAAAATTTAGGCGTTACTAAAGAAAAATATGCATGTATGTTGTATCCGCTCGTTGAGGCTTCAATTCCTATTAATATATTAATTGCATGGGAAAGGGAAAGAAATTCTGTTTCTCATTCGGAATCTGCGAGTTCACCTGACCTTGAGCGTTTAATGCAATTTCTTCGGAATGAGGTCATTGGATCCGAACGGATTCGCGTGGCTAAAACATTCTGTTCGAATAAAAATAAAATAAGTAAATCACATAAATTCGAAGAAAACGAGGCACTGGCGCCAACTGCTTCCGCTTTCTTAAACCAAATAAAAAAGGATACTCCAGCGAACTTTCATAAACGAGGAGAAAAATTATATTGCCTATTTTGCGAAAAGGTGACTCATCGCAGCTGTGATTGTTTCACTGCTCAGAAAATGACGTTTCAAGAAAGAAGGAAAAAAGTAATTAAAATGAAAGCGTGTTTCTCTTGCTTGAGAATTAATTGCCGTGCCGATAAATGCGGATTTGGTGTTCGGTGTCTAATCTGTTGTAAAAAGCATTATCCAATATTATGCCCTAATTTATGTAAAGAAGAGGAAAAATCTTTTTCTTCTTTCAACAAAATCGAAACTAATAATGTTGTGAGTAATAGCGCTTCCGCAGATGTTTTGTTACAAACGCTCCAAATTAGAGTATTGGGACCTGCGAGGTCAGCGGTTGTACGCGCTTTGTTCGACTGTGGTTCGCAATTGTCATATATAAGAAGTGATGTTGTGGAGTATTTGAACTTGAAAACTGATCATTACGAGTCCCTAACACAGTTTATTTGGCGGCATAGAAACGGAAAAAATAAGACATTCCGCTTTAAAATGTGAACTTCAGGAAATTCGCGGAAACTTTTTGTGTAATGTTGTTTTATTGGATAAAGAAACTATTTGTGGTACTGTTCCTAAAATAAGTAAATCTGATGTCAAATTTTTTTCTAAAAATGGGATTTATTTGTCTGATAGTGAAAGTGATAATTCAGCTATTTCGATACTTCTTGGTGCTGATTACTTGGGAAAACTTTTGAATGGTTCTATTTGTCAACATCCGAATGGTTTAACTGCTGTTCAAATATATTTAGGGTGGGTAGTTATGGGAAAACCCGAATCCTCTAGGACAAGTTCTACTCATGCTATGCCCATAATTTCACCACATAGTGCTAGCAGAGTTTGCGATCTTTGGTCATTGGATACTCTCGGGATTAGAGATCCTGTAGAAAGCAAAACAAGAACAGAAATTGATAGGGAAACTTTATCCTTTTTTGAAAGAACTATTAAATTTCGTAATGGTAGGTATGAAGTAAATCTCCCATGGGTTGAAGTTCATCCGGAATTATGTGACTTACGAGATCAGTCGGAGAGACGTCTAATCTCCATGATTTCTAGGCTTATCTCTTTAGGAAAATTAGATGCATATGACAATATTTTTCGGGAATGGGAACAACAGGATATCATAGAGCAAGTTCCAAATAGAGATAAGGAGAATGATTTAAAATGTAGATACCTTCCCCACAGAGCTGTTTTTAGGGAATCGAGCTTAACAACTAAAATACGACCAGTATTTGATGCATCTTCTAAAGATGAAAATTCTATTAGCCTCAACCAATGCCTGGCTACAGGAGAAAATTACATAGAAATGATTCCAACTGTTTTGAATAAATTTCGGAAGGATAAAATTGGCGTTATCTCGGATATCCGTAAGGCATTTTTACAAGTGAGCGTTTCTCCTTTGGATGGAGATTTTCTTCGCTTTCTTTGGTGGAAAGACTTGGGAAAACGCGAAATTAAAATCTATAGGCATTGCCGTGTGGTATTCGGTCTTTCTGCAAGCCCATTTTTGCTGATGGCAACAATTTATCACCACTTGGATAAAATAAAGGGAAATGAGAGAGATACCGCTAAAAAATTGAAAGAGGCATTTTATGTTGACAATGTAGTGACAAGCGTCGACAACAAATCTGAATTAGAACATTTTTCAGAGACAGCTTGTCAAATAATGTCTCAAGCTGGATTTGAGTTAACGGGATGGGTGTTTTCTTCACAGGGTGAGGAACAAAGTCAAAATTTAAATGAATGTAGATTTTTCCCTGTACTTGGTCTTTTGTGGTATCCTGATTCGAATACAATTGCGTGTGATGTTAGCAACGTCACAACTGAAATTGAAAATAAATGTACGAAACGGCAACTTTTGTCAATTTCGCAAAAAAAATTTTGATCCAATCGGTTTTACCGCACCCGTGACATTCATTCCGAAGCTTTTAATGCAAAAAGCGTGGGAAAATGATAAACTAGGGTGGGATCATAAACTGCCATCTGAAATAATAGGGGAATTTAAAAATTGGTTTTCTAAATTAGAATTTTTGAAATTAATTCGAATTCCGCGTTATTTCGGGGGATTAGTTAATAAGCTAACTACTACACTTCACATGTTTAGCGATGATAGTGGGAAGGCTTTTGCCGCGTGCGTGTTTTTGCGCATAGAGTATGGAAACGAGGTTCGTGTAACATTAGTTCAGGCAAAATCACGTGTCGCTCCTCTAAAGAGTGATCCCATTACCAAGACCAAAACCGAGATGTCTACACCAAAACTTGAGGTCCTTGCTACATTATTTGGTACTCGTCTGGTACAGACGGTCAAGGCATCGCTGGACATTTTCGATATCTATACCTTCTACTGGACCGACTCTAAAGTAGTTCTATGTTGGATTAAGAATACCGGACCTTGGAAAACTTTTGTGAACAACCGAGTTCAAGAAATTCATTCAAGTTCTCTCAAAGACAATTGGTATTATATACCGTCTGAAATGAATCCAGCAGACATAGCGTCTCGTGGATACAACGCCAAGACTCTTTTTGGTGTCCGTTGGTGGGAGGATCCCACATGATTGAAAAATCGTAACTCTTAGCCAGACATTGACAACGTGGATATTTCAGACGCATTAGAACTTGCTACCTCAGAGAAAAAAACCTGCCTGCAGTTATCACAAACCTCTCATTAAATAACTCCGAACTTGAGCCTGATTTCTTCGATTGGACTAAGCGAGTTTCGAAATTTTCTACAATTGTTCGAATTCTAGCATATGTGAAAAGATTTATCTCCAACGCTAAATCAGTAGCAAAAAAGCGGATTGAACCAATCCTGAAAGGAAACTTAAGCGAACAAGAACTTACCAAATCCGAGTTTCAATTGTTTATGTACAGAAAATATTTGGGAAGGATCATAAGTCCATTCCTCCAAACTTTGTCCTCTACTGGGACTCCAACGGTCTTCTTAGAGCTGAAACAATTGATCTCTACCGGTGAAGGGGATTATTTTAGGCGACCTATCCTGTTGCCAGATAAGCATGAGCTAGTTATTAAGCTCATTGAGGAAACGCATGGAACCTTCAGTCATGTGGGTATACAAATGAATGTTAAATGTAGTGAGAATGTTAAGATTTGTTGAGACGCAATCTAGGAAAAGCGTGTCTTGACTACGAAGAATTGTACACCGGTGTGTGCGAATGTGAGGCCATCATCAACAGCAGACCTCTGACGTACCTATCTGAAGAGCCAACTGATCTAGTGCCATTGACACCTTTATTTTTACAGGATCAGACTGAATTCAGTATTGATGATTTTGAACAGAATGATTTGAAGAATCTACGCAAGCGTGCGAAACACCTTCGCTCTGTTAAGCAAAAGCTTAAGACTAGATTTTATAGAGAATATATTTCTCTTCTTAAATACTCCAAGCATGTGCATGAAACTCCACTTGAAGTGGGAGAATTAGTACTAATTGGCTCAGATAATAAAAAACGAATTGATTGGCCCTTGGTCAAGATAATTGAAATTTATAAAGGTCGTGATGGTGTTTCCCGCGTTGCGAGGGTTAAAACCCAAAATGGAGAATTGGATCGACCATTTCAGAGATTGTTTCGTTTGAAAACATCAGGTGTGCTGAGTAAGACTTTGAGATCTGTCAAACCTAAACATGTTTAACTGTGCAACTACATTTTATATTAATTTTTCATTGATATTTTTTGATTTCGAGATGTTTTAATGTGTGTTTTGATGTTGCTCTTAAATTAGTTTTTAACTTGGTTTTATTGTGCTTTTAACTTTGCTCTTAACTTAGTTATATTGTGTTTAAAACTTTAACCTTTTGGCGGTTGGAGGATGTTGCATCTAAATAGGAAAACAATAGTTAATAACCTTTAAATATAATAGTTATGTCAACTTCATATAGATGGCGTTGTTGTGTACGTCATAAAAACTATTGCGCATGTCCCTTTTATCTATATATTTCTTGTTCTTGTACTGTCTTGTTACTGTTAATAAAACGTTAAACGAAAATGGCTCTCACTGATGTTCATCAAACTTATAGTCATTAATAATCTCGTGTCTCTACATGAATACTTCTGAGAGTATTATTAATGATATTACATGTGAAGATTAAAAATAAGAACTGATTGAAATCTGGAGCGTTGAAGCTTTCGTTTCAAGTCAGAAATTAAAATTCGAATTTTTAGCTGAAAACTTTAACTTTTTAACTTAATCATATATTTTAGTGCAACAAAACTGTTGTTAAGTATTTTTTTCCCAAGCATAACTCGAATGAAGTATGAAGGGAATTGGGACGTTATCGTCCATTTTCGTTGTTAAAATTTAAGTTTTAAATAAAAGTAATTTTTTTCGCAAGTAAAATTTAAATCCGATGAAAAATATAGGACACGTAGAACGAATGGCTTATTTTAATTTTAAAATAATCGAAAAATATCTGTTTTTTAAAACCAAATTGATTTTGTGTTGCGATTCCATCATTTCTTTTATAATCACAAATCAGAAAGAATAATCTGAGTAAAATAACTCCAAAATTTGTATAATATATGAATATAGATTTAATAATCGCAGTGAACTTATTTTCATTAAAATATGCTAATAATAAAAATTTCAAAGAAATAATGAATGTCGTGAAGCTTGAGAATCTAAAAAATATATTTTGCACGATAAGTGTCCCCTAAATATTAATACTATTTGCATAGAAAAAATAAACAGGCTTATCAGATGCATAATGTTTACAAATAGGGTTGTAAAAATTCACACGATTGTAATGAATAGAATGCTTTCTATAGGTATCGAAATTTGAAGAAAAAAAGGTTTCGAAAAATAGGCAAAACATTGTCTTAAGATTTCCTATTGGATTTATTTTTAAAGGGTCATTTATAAATTTTTCGCTTTTCAATCCTATAAAAATTATGCATTATTGTAATCAGTGAAATGTCCCTTATTTTCAAAATCATAATATAATCTTTATAAATATTTTTATCTTTCTTATATGGTATTGTTCCTTATCCATTTTTTCGAAGGTACAAATATTCCCAGTTCGCTTGATTGTAGAAGTTTTTGTTTGTCTCTTCATAATCCTTGCTTCATAGCTTGGCAGCTGAAAAAAAAATGTTGTCTGACATTCATTGTTCTGAAAATTATTTGTGCTCGAAAAGAGGAGCACCAAGCGTCCACTAAAAGGTGGTTCACGCGCCGGCACCGTGCGCACAATTCTTAAACGGGCGATTTGTTTGCGTCCAGAGCAGTCGAAGCGAGTCCTTGACTCGGTTTCAGACGCAATTTTTAACCACTTGTCGGAGGGAGGAGCGATGGACATTCGTGGAGATGCATAATGATGGCAAAAGGCGTTCTCTCGGCTTTCCGTATGCAGTCCTGGTTGCAGTTTATTGAGGTCAAACGCATAAATTATTTTTTAACAAAGAGGCTTTCATCAAAACTTTATCTGTGCGGTCGTTGAGAAATCGAGCTCGAGAGAAACCTTTTGCGTCAAAGAGGGATCCTATGCAAATGCTGTCGAATAGCATGCCATTCCGCTTGTTTCTTATTTTAAAAATCTGCGTCATTCGCACAAGCCTCCCTTCGCTGTTTTTGAAACAGATCCGATTTCGATAAACTGCCTCTAATTTACATTAAGAGTTTTTCTCCAGGGTCATTACTGATTTTAAAAAGTTATTGCTTCAAGCATATCGTTCTGCATTTGCACTTTTTTGTCGATAAGAATGGCCTTCTGCCGGAAATTACTCGATTCGCCACGTGAAGATGAAAAAGCCATTGTTTTTCCTTACATTTATTTCTTGATCTCCTTTCTTACGATTCACTAAAAATGTTTGTTTGCTAAAACTTCAATGAAATGTGTCCGAAGAAGAGTGTCCGAACTGTAGATTATGGGGAATGTCCCGGCTATAGAAAGTCATGCAGACATCGCTAAATTGTACAAAGGTAATCTTTATACGTACGGAAAACACTAACAGCATGTTAGAGAAAAGTGGGAGCACGTTAAGCAGACAAATGACGTACTGAAAGCCACGAGGTTCCGAGTCTTAACAGGAAAGCAGGGTGCATCTCAAATAAAATGTTCAGACAAATGCGTGGGATTAGTGGGAGTGAGGAATGTTCAATTAAAAAGAGCCTATATTATTTTAAAATTTAAATTTTTTTTTTTGAAACGTGGAATTTGTAGTTACACTGTTTTATTCATCGCGCTAAATAAAAGGTAAAGTATCGTCTTTAATTTTTTTTGTCATCTCATTTAAAATATGGGCTTTAATACAGAAAGGAAGTACAATTTTTATTTCTAAAATGAAATTATTTGTAAAATGTATTAAAAACATACTATAAAGAGAAAATTGTCTAATATAGGAAGATCAATCTTGTCTTCATGAGCAACAATAGAAGAAAAATTCAGGATAAATTCTTGTAGCTCAAGCGAGAGAAAGGTTTGAGTTTCATGGCAACAATGTTGTTAATACGCATAAAATATTCTTTTAAAAAATGATTAAAAGTGGAAAAAATGAATACGATAAAGTAGTTATATTCAAAAGATAATTTTTTGAATTGTAAGATGTAATAATAATTCTCGTCTTGTGCACTGGGATGAAAAATGTAAAAATAACATTTCATTTTTAATGAACATCTTAGTTAAAATTCAAAAAAGTCACCTTAAAAAGTTCATTTTCAGTCTTCAAAGTATATCTATAATAAATTTGGTAACTCTAGGTTGAATAGTTTATACTGTAAAGGGGCAAAACACACAAAATCCCATTCTCCTTTATGATTATTAAATGACGAAAGGCTCTGTTTTTCAATGTTTTATTATCATTTGAGCTGACACTCCCTTTCTAAAAATACTCTAATATTGAAATGAACGTGACAAATCGAGTTGTTTCGCTCATCTGTTACAAGCGTGTCATTATTTGCACTTCGTTAGGAATGGTACGCTTTCAGAACTTTTTTTCCTTTTTTGGTATCCAATGTTTTTTCAGTGGATGAATGGTTTAGAGGACATTTTGTCATTTTTCTCCATTTCAGAATAAACGCTTATGTTGCCTTTCATTTGTTACTCAATTATGCACTACAATTTGCATAAATGAGCACTTCATAACGAACTAATGTTCATTTATTATAATTTAAGACTGCACAGTATTCTAAAAGGGAAAAAAATCTGTATTTTTTTGAGAGGGGGGATTTTTTGTGGGCCCCTTTTAGTTAGAAAATGTAGGTCTAAATTTTAGATGAAGTATCCAAATAGTTTTCAAGATTTGTGAAGTGTAAACTCTCAAAATTCGTCAACTGTGAAAGCGTAGTTCATTTTGTTTTCATAAATGTTTCATTTTGTTCATTTTTCAATTTTTGAAATATTTTATAATAAACCAATTCCTTTAAATAAATGATTATTCATTTGAATATCACAAATTACATTTGTTCATTTTGTTTTATCATTCACATTATTGAAAAGCGTCTCATCCAACCGTGTTGTTGGGGATGGTAAGCCAGCTTTGATTATTTTTATTATTATTTTCCGTGCGCCTCAGGGTGGGTCGTGCACGATTTATTCATTATTGATTTTTATTATTTTATAAATTCAGCTAGAGCATCTTGAAATTTGCAGTGTCGAGTGTCATTTCAAAGTTTGTTTGAGGACGTAAAGCGTTTTGCAATCAGTTCCTCATAAAAACAACACATTTTATTGACAGTAAGAGGACTTATTTCCAAAATAAATGAAACTCAATGCAGTACAAAGTCGCGCAACCCAATTTCAACTAGCTAAATGGCGTCCACATAAAACCGAGAAGAAATAGTTATTTTTAACTTTAATTTGGATTAATATTATTAATTTCTTCTATTATTAAATGTATAGTATTCAAAACTTTTATAAAAAATAGTAAATTTAATTATTAGGTTAATAATAACGTTTTTATTCAATTTGGATAATCCATCGATATTTTAAGGAATGCCGTGGATCATTTGAGCCAGCGGGAGTGTTCTCCCGAAACGTTCTCACGCACTCTTGAATAAGCCGCCTTGCGAGTCCCACG
>JAPMOR010077093.1:370708-404555 GCA_026543865.1 Argiope aurantia
ACTGGTCTCTTAAAGGATTCTCAAACAAAACATTTTTAATCTTCAAATTTTGATAGTCATACCAAACTTATACTGTTTAGATCATTTCGTTCAATTTACTATATATATTTTGCTAATTTGTTGCCATTTACGGCAAAACTTCAACTTTAATTTAAAATGTAAATGATGAAATTGCAATTAATATAAAGATATTTTTCAATAAAACCAAGCATTTTATTTAATTTATCATCTTTATTGTTATTTATTAATTATTATTATTATTGAATGTGAGTATTGCAAACAGAATCGCTCTGCATTTAAGTTTTATGTTAACTACAAAATATTTTTCATAATTTATGTAATATCTCAAACAATAATTCAACAAAAATTTCTGAGATTCAGCATAAAGTTCAGTTTTTAGTTTTGCTTTCAAAAGGATTCAAATGAAATCAATAATATTTTGTTCCGGCCTATAAATATATTTCAAAAATTATGAAGTCTAAATTTAATGCAGTAATCCTATTCTGAGAAATATTCTGGACACACCAAATTTTAAATAAATGAATGAATGGTTATATTTTCCACGATCAACTAAGACTTATTTATGAAGTTTTGAATGTTAAAAATTTAGAAAAACTAAACATTTTCATTATCTTAGGCCAATTAATCTTCAGAAACCTGCGCGCTGATTGGCGTATTTTCTTTGAAGCGATCGATAGAAAATCTAAAATTATCCTTTTTTTTATTGAATAGTGATATTCAAATTTTCATAAATCAGTCAGTTTAAGTGATTGTAAATTAACTCTTAAAAGTCAGTGATTTAGTTGATTGGAAATGACCACCATAAAATCTGTTCTTTCTCTTGTGGTGTATGCATTCTCCTTAATATCCGCTCGAATAAAACATCACATACAAAAGTACTACATAGAACAAACACATCAAAAGTAAACATAACATTTCAATAGTTGCCAAAAACAAAAGAGAGAAAAATGCAATTAATAAGCAGACGATATTTAGAAAAGTACAGATATTTAGACTGGAAAATAAAATTATCTGAAATTAACCACACGCACAGACGATATTAACAAAAGTAAAAATTTTCAAACCTGAAAAGGAAAATAAATGAGTTATTCCATCAATAAATGCCTTAAGTTTGTTTATATCTTCATTATTTTATGAGTTATTAAACATCAAAATGGGTCCGGGACTAAATAAACACCCTGTATAGAGAGTGTAAAAGATCATAAAATATTTTTTCTTGAATTTATTTTTTAGAAAAAATTATATTTCATATTTGTTTCATTTCCTACAGACACGTGCCGAAAATTATATTTTTGCAGATTTCATTTCCAAAACGATTTAATTTATTTTTAATTGGAGTTTTAATCAATGTGATGGCAACACTTGGAAAAAAGCTAATTTTTTCCTCATGAATGCGAAACGTGGTCGTGCAGCTTAAATTTTATTTTTATTTTGTACGAAAAAAATTGTTGAAAATTATAGTTAAAATATTTATTTAAAAAATCATTAAAAATAGAAATTTAATTTTATGGTTAAAACATTGGTATCATTTAAAAGATAACTTTTTGATCTTTAACTTGATGTAAAATTCTTTTTTGTGCGGTAATATTTTCGGAAGTTATAGCAAAAACACGCCAAAATTTCGCTTAATTTTTAAATAAATAAAATTCTAATTAAAAATTCGAAAAAATAACACCCAGGTGCACATTCCCGGCCTCCAAGGTATACACGTGCCAAATTTGGTAGCTGTAGGTTGAATGGTCTGGCCTGTAGAGCGCCAACACACACACACATTGAGCTTTATTATAAGTATAGATATATATACATTTGCTATTCCCTAATTTTTTTTGGGGGGATTCATGATAAAGCAGCCTTGAAATTTTTTATTGATACTTTCAAATGCGTTATGAATATAGAATAATTGACTTTGGTTCGCCAGGAGCATTGGATGAATTTCGTCTCTTATGCCTAATCTGATGCTCATAATTGTGTTAACGACTATTTTGAAACAAAAAATTATGATGGACAGTAAGGTCGAGATACATTAATAGCCTTCTGTCTATACGAGCTTGTCTTTTACCCTATTCTGTCTAAAGGAGTCCAGTCCACTGATATCCAGTCCACTCCATTTAAAAACCCAATATTTTGTTTTCACCCAACTTTTCAGTGCACGTAGTCTTTCGCAGCATTGTAACTTCGCTTTCCAATTCCATGTGCATATTTAATTAAAAGAATCATTCTTCTTTAGTTTTCAACAATGATAAATAATCATACGACTGAATAAAACAATGAAAACGTATTTTGTTGTAACGATGAAATACACCGTTGAAAATTATACAAAAAAAAAAAAAAAATACTTTTTAAAGTTCATTCAATTCAACAAGAAGCAAGAAAGCAATTGAACTAGTGATATTAAAAAGATAATTGTATTATTAAAGTGATAGTTAGAATCTTTTTAAATAGTGTATTTTAAAAGGATATTAGTATTACTAGTTTATTAATATTACTGTTATTATTAAAAGGATCATTAGATTTTTTCATTAGTGTAAATTAAAAGAGTATTTTTTCAAATGACCTAAAAGTCATTTTGGTGCACGAACATTTTCGGAAGTTAACGCAGAAAAAGTCCAAAATCACACTTCATTTTTAATTAATAAAAAAAATTTTAAACGGCGTTTTGAGGTGCACACATATAAGGTAGAGTATGTGAGAAAGATGGAAAAAGCAAAGAACGATTTTTTATCCATCTAAAAATGTCGTTCCAAATATTGAATTTCTTTTGTATTGTTTCAACTATATTTAAACTTTTGTATAAATTCAGAATATTAATTAATTTTTCTAATTCAATAAAATAATTTAATTGAAACTTGATGCAATAAATTTTTGTAACACATTAATTAATGTATTAAAAATAAAAATTGGTTATTTTCAATTTTTTTACTTATAATTGACAATTCATTTTTATAAAAATTATGGAATTTTGAAATCAATTTTTTTCTCACATTTACTATTAAACTGCACTACTACAAAAATTAAATGAAACAGTTAATAGTTTTTAAATGAAATAATTTAAAATTAAAATTTTTTAAGTATTTAAAAAAATGTATCATTATCGAGAAGATAAAAGTTTATATAATTTCCAGATTCTCACACATGAGAAAACCAGATGATTACAAAATATTTTTTTAAGCAACGTAAATTAAATGCACGAATATAATACATTTAATTGAAAACACTTTTTAAAGAAGCTCTTTGATTACTGTACTCAGAAACAGAAAAATTTCCATATTTGAATCATTCTTCATTTCCTTATCTTTAATTTATAATTCATTGTTCTAAATGTTATGGAGTTTAAATAAATTGCTTCCCTGATATACCACCGAGTGGCGCTACGAATATCGAAATTGAATTGAATTAATGTTGAATCAATAATTATATTTTGAGAATATGACGATGGTATATTTTCATAAAGAATTTATTCCTACATCAAATTTTGCAAATCTGGAAACATATGCAAAATCGACTGTAGAATTTTGTTTTTATAGGATAAAACAAATCATATTAAATAAAAGAGTGTAAAAATAATATTTCTTTTTATGAAGGTATGCAAAAAACGCAATATTTGCAATCACATTTAGAATATATTTTAACTTTTCATGAATAAAGGAAGTTCTTGCTTAAAATATTAATCCTAATTTCTTTATAATATTGCATGATTTTCGAGTTAAAAAATAGCGCTTTACTTTTTACTACTCTAAAAGACGAAAGCAAAGACTGAAACTATTCTTTTCGTTCGTATATAATGTACTGTCTTTGATTTATTTCATTATTTATGTTTATAAATATTATGGGCACCATTTTTGAAATCCATATTTATTTAAAGTAATATTTCAAACTGATAATTAATATTCTTCATATTTTTATTTTCTTGTTGGTCATGAATAACTGTATAAAAGGAAAAGGAGTGGATTATAAAATTTCCTTTTTACAAAGATGAAATAAGTAATGTTAAATAAAACCTCTACAGACACGACGGCGTAAGAAATGTGAGACACGTTCTAACAAAGAAAGGGGTGAACAAAAGATCTTAACTAAGAACTCGGTCTGCGTCAATCATTTTACTCTCCTCGCAGAGACGATGGAAATATCCTAAAAATGAAAGATGGAAAATCCAATAATATAGTTTCAGATTCCCCACGCTGCGCTTGTCAAATCATTGCAGTGGAAGTGCGCTAAAAAGGAAGTGAGATGATAATGGGGCAACTATTGAGACGAGAAGGAAAGGGGTCATGGTTCAAAATCAAATAATTAAGCTCCAGATTTGTCCATGCAGCGACTGTCTTATGTTTGTAGTTACAAGTAAAAGGTGAACGCAGAGCTCCAAAAAAAGTAATTAAAGTGCAGAGTTAAATCATTCGTGTATATTTGATCAGAGTGCGCTAATGATTTGGTTCAAATGAAGGCGAAGAGTTAAGTAATATTTGTTCATGCAGTACTAATAATTTGTCTAAAGTAGAAGAAGAATGACGACAAGAAAAGTGGTCCAGAAGAATTAAACGAGATCCTTTTGGTAACACAAAACTTTATTAGACGGTCACAGTTACATCAGCACCCATCATTTGTTAAACTTATCACCGACTTTGTAAAAGCTTGACTTGGCTTTCACTGAAGCTGAATCCCACTGCAGAATTTTTTTTTATAAAAAAAAAGTCTATTGCCTGAAGTGCTGCGCGTTGTTGAAGCCACAACACCGCTCCAAGCAAGTCACCGACCACCCTTGAAGACAGTTGCTGGAAAAGAAATGTTGTAAATAATTGTTACTCGTGTTATAAATTTTTTTATTTATATTATAAAATAAATTTAATAAAAAATTTTCAGATATGTTAGAATACTAAAAAGTAGACACGTGTTAAATTGCTTTCTTCAACTTTTCTACTATAAATGCTACGAGTTGTTTAAAAAGAGATGGCTAACGTTGTTGGGGATTTAGATTTTATGGCACCAGGTCAAGATATGGTTATGCTGTGCCAATCATATTGTGCACAGTTTCCGTAAATGACGTGAAGAAAAAGAAACGGCGTTCTTCTAGCAAGAAAACAATTAATAAAAGTGTTTTAGAAACATTCTTTTACACTTTAAAGCGGAATTATTTTCTACTTTTAAATATTTAATTATAATGAGTTATTCTGCTATCTTGCTATTTTCCCCAAATTTATTAGAAGATGTTGTTATTCATATGGAATCAAATATTATTTGAATAACTAAATAGTGTATTGTAGGAAAATGCAAAATTTATCATAATTTCAGAGATCTAATACATCACGAAGCAAATAAAAAAACCTATTGCAAAATTCCATCTTCACAAATTTTAAGCTATTTAGAAAATTAAAATAATCCCTATCAACGGCTATAAAAATTCTTCATTCTTTGAGATGCTGTAAATGATTTTAAAATGAAAATAATTCAAAGGAATATGATTTAACTTTATAGCATTCAACTCACTTTAAATTAATTAACAGATTAATATAATTTTTCAATTCTGGGGAGTAAGACTGTCTAAACGTCTGTGCAATAGTCAAAGTCCCCTAAGACAATGTTCCGTAGCTTTTCGGCAGATCTCCCATTGATGCAACTTGTTTGAATTAAGTAAAGAAACCTGAAGTCGTAAGGTTGAAACTGATACGAAAAGTATGTTTTAATGATTCAAGAGTCAAAACTGACTATTCTGGGCAAACACGGAAATGTTACAAATTTTTAGCTGAGGACTCACTTTCAGTCCAAGGACTTATTTCTTGATGCTCTTTCCTTCGTAATTCCTGACGAGAGGGAAGGAATAACCACCGATTCCACCGGTGTATCCGTAACCACCGACCAAGGTGGTTCGAGGAATAACAGCAGCAGGAGCGGATACTGCAACGGGCTCAGGGGCAGCGTAACTCACTGCAGGAGCGGCGACTGCGACGGCAGCTGGTCTGGACACAATTGCTGGGGCAGGGGCAGCATATCGGATGGCAGGGGCGGCTACTGCAACTGGAGCTGGGGCAGCATATCGGATGGTAGGTGCTGGTCTAGGGATGGCGACGGGGGCTGGTGCAGCATATTGGATGGCGGGGGCAGCTACTCGGATGGGTGCTGGAGCTGTGTACCTAAATTCAAATTAATCACATTATTATTTGTAATCCGGCAGAGCTGAAGCGATTTTAATCAGGAATCAGAAAACAACGTCAGTTTTATTGGTATTTTAAAATAGTATAGAAAAAAATAATGAAAAAAACTTTCAGATCTTAGAAAAATTGAATATTTTTGAGATATACGTTATTGAGATTGTGACTCTGAAAAAGACTTAAGTGTTGAAGAGTGTCCTGGGACATTCCTCTTTCCTTCTATTTGGTAAAAGCATGCATTAACCCCTTATTACCACTTCTCAGAGCGTCCCGTTATTATCGCATTTCTTCTGCCAAGTAACTGCGAACGTATCGAGACGCTCTCCATTTCCAAGAAAGATACTAAGGAGCATTTGGGCACATTTACTAGAGCGAATATGTTTATATTTCAACATGTAATGAATATTTGTAGCATGGTATGTAGGTCCGCAGTTTCATATGACGGTCGTAATTGATTTTGTGATTATTTGGGCTCATCTTTTCAAATAAAATAAATTTAAGAAAACGATGCAGAAATCATATTTTACATTGATGCACAGTTATTTGCGAAAAGGCATACGAGACTTTTGAAATGGAGAAATAATGTAGAATTTATAACTGCCATGATTATCTTGAAATTTGTCCAACCTGTTCAAAGCAACACGTTGCCATTACTTTATCTGATATGTTGTTATCAAACAAAATGTAAAAGTGACATTGCTTAAATCTTGACATTTAAAGAAACGGTTTTGTTTGAAATATGTTGACAATATCTTATTCCTTTACAGAATTTCTGAAGCAAAGTTGGACTGTTAAAATTCGGTCTTTCAAAAGTCACCTTAATTCTAATCAGTACACACTACGTAGATTAATTACATAACAAAGTCGAAATCGGTCACTACAGTATACGAATAGTGGAACTAATTACACTATAGATGTATTTATATTGCGATATTGAAGGCTCCTTAATATCGCAGATATGAAACTATAAAAATGACAGTATTTTTAATATTTGTTAAAAATTCTAATAATGGCTTTGAAAGCTGTCAATAAATTAAATATATTGCCTTTTTTGGATAGTATAGTTCAGACAATTTTTTGAATAGAACTGCACAAAAAGTAGACAAATAAAGTCTAAACAGACTATTTTTAACCTCCTCTTTCCGTATGATAGTAGATTGTTGAGAAGAACGGATGTTAATTGAATGCTAGTGGAATTCAATTTAAAAATTATTGCTATTGAAAGCTAATGCAGATCTTCTGAACACATCATTAAACAAAAACTTTAGATAACCTGATCTGTGGGGCCACTGCAATAGGAGTTGGAGCAGGTGCAACGGCAACTCTTGCTGGGAGTGCAGCTGTGCCTTTGTATGTTGGAGCTGGAACAGCATATCTAATAGCTGGAGCTGCAACAGCTACCGGAGCTGGAGCAGCGTATCTGATTTCTGGGGCTGCGACAGCTACTGGAGCTGGTCGAGCAATTGCTATTGGTGCAGGGGCAGCGTACCTGATGGCTGGGGCTGCAACAGCTACTGGAGCTGGTCGAGCAATAGCTACTGGTGCAGGAGCAGCGTACTGGATTCGTGGGGCAGCAACCGCGACTGGTGCAGGAGCGGCATATTGGATTCTTGGAGCAGCAACTGCGACTGGGGCAGGAGCCGCGTATTGGATTCTTGGAGCAGTAACTGCGACTGGTGCAGGAGCAGCGTACTGTATTCGTGGGGCAGCAACTGCGACTGGTGCAGGAGCAGCGTACTGGATTCTTGGAGCAGCGTACTGGATTCTTGGAGCAGCGTACTGGATCCTTGGAGCAGCAACTGCGACTGGAGCAGGAGCAGCGTATTGGATTCTTGGAGCAGCAACTGGGACTGGGGCAGGAGCAGCGTACTGGATCCTTGGAGCAGCAACTGCGACTGGAGCAGGAGCAGCGTATTGGATTCTTGGAGCAGCAACGGCTACTGGAGCAGGAGCAGCATATTGGATTCGTGGAGCCGCATATTGAATTCTAGGAGCAGCAGCATATCGTATGGCTGGAGAGGCGTAAGAGTATCCGCCGTAAGGACTGTATCCGCCGTAGGATCTGCTGATAATGCCTGGAGAACCAGCATATCTTCCATATAGACCATTGTATCCTCCATATCCCCCATAAAGACCACCATAACCTCCGTATCCTCCATAGAGGCTATTGTATCCTCCATAGAGGTTATTGTATCCTCCATAGAGACCACCGAGGGAAGGTCCATAGATACGTGCCCCGAGCGAGCCGTAGTTTAGACCGCCGCCAATGTATCCACGGCCCAAAGCAGTTGCCAGAAGACTGGCGAAGAGAAGAAGTTTCTATTGGGAAAAAGACACAGCGTTAATATAGCACTAGATTTCGTATTTATATTACTATCATAAAAATCATCAAACAACTATGAAATGCATCGCATTATACACTACTGTCAATGAAACAGAAACCCATGAACAATCATGCAAATGTTATTAATAGTCGAAATTATGCAAAATCAAGGAAATCACGTGAATCTCATCTAGGTTCTGGTGGTCATATCAAGGTATATGTTTAGTTTATTTGTTACTGACAGATGGAGTATCGTCCAAGGATTGCAAGAATATTGTTGCCGATTAAGTTAATTCTGCGATGCTGCAAATTTTACCCTGAATGTGACGGGTCTTTCAAGGATTATTTAGTTACAGTTCATTCCACACAAACGGTTCAAAAATAGTTCTTTGAGCATGGCTCCGAATCAAGAATACTATCCTAGTTCTCATAAAGTCCGGAACTCTGTAGAAAATCTTTGGCATATATTAGAAGAATACATCTAAGAGCAGGCTTTGCCAAATTAAGAGGATCGGTGGATAACTACATTAAGCTATCGATTTCTTTTTTAGCAAAAATATAATTTTTTTTATTTATATTCTTAATGTTTGGACAATCTTCTTTATAAAACCGTTTGAACTTTGTCCATTTATTGGGAATGCATTCATATACGTGTTAATACAATTTTACATCTTCAAGAGCTATTTTTACACATTCTTTTTTAGTAGAATTTTCTTACGAAAAACCGCATAAACTAAAAGTCTAATCCATACTTTTTTGGTTCAAATTTGGTCTAGTTCCTGAACTAAAAAATAAGTAATCTTTTCATTATAAATGTTCTATAGATATTCTAATGATTCACAATTTAAAAAGTCATAGAAACAGTTTTGTTTTAGTTCAGAAATTAGATAATGTATTTTTTAAACTGTATGCAAAATTTTAAGCTAATCATTTGATAAATATCAAAAATACAAAAATTTTGCCTCATAACTCTTTTTAGCTAAAAGTATGCCCTTTTTCAATTTTAAAAACCTTTTTTCATTTAACTGATGTATTTTGATTTCATGCCATGCATGCCATTTCATTTATTTTTCATTTTTTTAATGCAGAAATTCCAAAAAATAACTATTTTAAAAGTTTTTCAAAAAATTTCTCCCAAACGTAGCCACATGTCTTAAGTTTTGTTTCAGTAACATCAAACATTCTTTGGGCTTAAAAGCATTCTCACCTCTCGGATAATCCATACCAAACCAAATATTAGTAGGAATTCGTGAGGAAATGTGGGTTCAATAAAATACAGAACTACGGTGAAATACATTAGTGAAGACCCAACCTTGGAAAACTTATTTAACCCTATAATGGGGAATCGAGCATTTTGGAGTGATTTGATCTTTATTACTTAATAGCGAGGAATACCATTTCGCTGTTAAATGTTAAAGATTTAATTAAATTTTAAGACAAAGGCTATTTAAACGTGCATTATCTAGAGGTGTAATTTATAATTCATCCTATATTTATTCGAATCATTTCAAAAGAATCTTCTAATGAAACTTCACTAGGAATCTTCTACCTGTTGTTCTAAGGTGTCCTTTACATATTAATCTAAGGCATCATCTGTACGAATCTTCAACCAATTATTTAATGTTTTGAAGTAACCCGAAGGCGATTTTTAGAATAACCTTTAATTTTCAGCCCTGATTAGATGACGATTATTTTAAGGTTTTTCCTAATTACAGTTTAATCTTTTATTTTCCCCAATTTCTATATAAAGTGTGTCAAAGTGTGTGAGATATCACATGTGAACTTCTTGTACACTTTCACAAAATTTACTTTATTTTCTTTAAAAAATTTTTAAAATTCGTGAAATATTTTAAATAATTATTAAAACTATTTGGGCTAAAAAAAGAAACATTTTTTAAAACTAAAATTCTATTCAACGTTTATAATTTTTTAATTTTAAATTAAATATAGCAACGCTTATTAAAATAAGGTCATAATTGATAAAAAAATTTATAAAATTTAACTTTCATAATATATTAAACTTCGGAACAAACATTTCATTTTATGATTTCTCATCTTTCTAAAAAGCTGTGAAGTAATGAAGAACTTTTCTTTTTATATTATAGATTTGTTAGATATAAAAATAAAGTGAATGTTCTATGAATCATTAGTTTTAAACATTGATTTGCTCGGCATACAGAAAGAATCAAATCCAACTCGGTAGAGTCGTGTTAAAGGCAAAGCAAAAGAAAATGGATCTTATGGAACAGTTCTAATAGAAAAATATACTCATCAATCGTTAAACATCTGAAAAATTATTTCCAGTCATGATGTTTTAATATTCTACAAATAAATAAATAATAAAAACAGCTATTCTCTCCTTAAAAAGTAGTTCTGATTTTTAAGACTGTATAAATCAAATGTTCGATAAATTATTAACTTTGAAAATACGATTCATTCAGAAGTTATTTGTTCTGCACAGTGAGTCAGTCCCCGCACAGCTGTTTTCGATTGCAAAAAACGTGGGAAATTTCAGATTTTTTATATAATCTGATTTAATTTAGAAGACACATGTTCAAAGTAACCTCCTTACACCCTGATTTCTCATTCTCTTTAGAGCATTATCGGATACTGAAAGAAACTGAAATTTTCGTTATTATAATTTGGTCAAGCAATAAAGCATCTGCAAATACTATACAGACTAACATTTTCCAGTAGAATAAACCATTTTTTTTGAGACAATTTATCCATTTTAAATCGAAATAAGACCTGTTGAATGAATAAATTCTGAGTGGAGTAATTCCTCGCAGGGAATTGGTGCGCAGTATTCTTCCACACAAAAGGCAAAATGCTTTACCTGAAGTGTATTTTGGGAATTTAATAGTGCCCTCCAATGATATGAGACATTATTTAAAAGGTATTTTACGTAAGGGATCCACATCGTTAAAAATACCCAAATCGATCACCATTAACCTGATTTAAAGAAGAAAGTAGAAAGCTACTCTAAAAACTGTAAAAGTATTTATTGGAAAGTACATACTAATTGGAAAACTAATTTACAGTTTAGAAGAAACTGAATAGCAACGACGAAAAGAATTGGGTAAATAAGGACGATATAATTTCGCGCCTTAGAGTCCAAAAAAATATCCCCAAAGTTTTTGTTTTCAACACTTTCGAAATCTAGGCTTTGAAAACTGTAGCGAGTTTCATTTCGCTTTCTATTCTAACAGATTTCATAAAGATTGGATGAGAAAAATATGTGAATTTTAATTTTGTTTTCTATTCTAAATTCGTTTAATAATGTGTTCTTTATATCAGTAAAATATGCGTTCTATATCAAATTGGATTCCTATTTACAAACATGCTTAAAGAGTTCGTAAGAAAGAGTGCCTTTACTTCTAGTCCACAATATTTTAGATCAAAGAAATAAGCGCAGAATTTCCCCAATCAGTGGACCGAATGACCCGCCGAAGGGGGCATAGATACTTTTATATATATATATATATATATAAAATTGCCTATTTTGAAAAGATAAAGTGATTCAGTATAACAGAATCACTCTCACTTCGCAATGGATGGTTGAACTAGAAGAAAATTCAAAATCTATCAATGAAAGATCAGCACTAAATTTATAGTTTAAAATTCCCTTAACAAATTTTATCGAACATAAACTTCAGAATCGGAAATATTATTCCACATCATGTTTAAAAATGGAAAAGTCCTTTCTTGGAAGTTCTGCGAGAATAACAGAGTTATGGGGAACTTTGCGATGGAAATCTCATTTTGATTGGTTTGATATGGCAATGAATCTAATGCTCAATAAATTATTCATTTTAAAAACATGATTTATTGAATGGAAAGCAATTATAAGTTTTGAAAGGAGACACGCTTTATAGAACAATTCTTACAGGAAGTGGAATGAACCATTCAATATTTTAACAAAAGAAGTATCCAAACACTGATTTCTTAAAAGCTCTTCGAGAACGGCAAAATATTGGAGAAATTTTCTTTTCTATAGGATTTGTTAAATAAGAAATGAAAAGGTTTAGAGAAAGAAATGAGCCATTTTGCAAGATGTTAAAGTTCTTACCATTGCTTTCATGGCTGCTGTTGGAAGGTTGCTGGTAGCTTTGGATGACCAGAACGTCCGGCCCCTGCATTATATACCTGGTCTTGGGTCCTTGGGGGCGAAGTGGCCCTTGACCGGACACGAATCTCTCTCGTTTACCTCTCTTTTGTTTACTTGATGTTCCAGAAAACGCACTTTTCTTACTCATTTGTGTATGTAACTGTATGCTCCAGATACAATATCTCGAAGCGTGTGAACTGAATATTGGAGCGACGTAATCGGGCGACATTCTTCTTCTTGTCCTTCCGACATCTCACAGGTGTTCTTCTCAACCTTCTTCAATTGTCAGGCCATGTAAATCATAAACAATCTCACTTTTTAATTTTATTCTTTTTCCTTCCCATTTTCTTTTTGTCCTTTCTTCCGCTTTCGTTTTTTACAAGTAGACACGTGAAACAAAAAGAAGGATCACAATGGCGTAAGTCTAGTATCTGAATGAGAAAAGTTTTAATTCCACTCTTTTTTTTAAAAAAATATATTTATAATTTATAAAATGGACAAAGTCTGAAAAAATGAAAAAATCTAGCTCATTGAGGTGTCTGCCAGCATTCGAAAAACTTTTCTTCTGAATCCAATAGATGGTGAAACTACAAAAAAACTAAATATGATGGGATTTTTTTTATTTGGATCTTTTATTAACAAATTGCCAGCAATCGTCTGAAAAATAATTTTTTTATTGCAATCGATTATTATTTGGTTATCAGCACCTAGAAATACAAAAATTCTTTCTAAAACTATCTTTTATTAACTCATTAATTACTTCATTTTTTAAATGTCTGGTCTTATAAGTTATATATATGCGCAAAAAGTTCTTTATTAGTATAATTATATTCAAATTATGTCTTGCTTTGAAGATATTTTATATTTTTGAAAAAGTCCTAAATGGGTATAGTTATAAAATGATCATTCATTTTAATAAAAAACAAAAAACCGAGTAGCAGACCATTACTATAGCGTCTCAATTACATAACCTTGTACGGTATTTCCTTACAATATAAAAATATAACGCTTCAAATGCAACCATTTTGTTCCGTTCAACTTATGGAAGGAATCATTTATTATGTATATATATAATCATAAATATATTTTATTTATATATTCAACCTATTATTTCAAATCTGTTCGCTTGCCGTAAAGAAACGGAGCACGGAATACGCATTTTCTGCTGCACACAACATCGACTCGGAATGAAACGAAACTGTTGAACTGCACCAAATGCACTTTCCATGTCGAGTCGTGCACTTGAGATTCCCCGAATATGTTAAGTCGGCAAATGAGTTAACTGTTAGCAGTCGTTTCGAAAGAAAAAGAAAATAGCATTCGGCATTTTCAACCCTTCCTTAAGTATAAGCATCTTTTGTTACTGTTGCTGTGGATTTCTGTATATATATTTCAAATATATTTCTAGCATCTTCTCGGAAAGAAGTCTTACGGTTTATATGCACATTTTAAAATACTCCATATACATTGTATTTTTAGTTTAAAATTTGGAACTTTCTTCCTAAATATTGATGCAATCAATTATTAATAGCAATACAGGTTGGCCATAAAACAACTTTCCCTATTTGGGATCATTAGCAACTAAGTCCAGTTAACAGAATAAACCAGAAATAAAATCCAGAAAACAAATTCTGCAAAAAATAAATAAAAATATCGATTTGGAGTGGTTTCTCAAAACTTTTTCTCATGCACCTCGGTCCAGAGAATGCCATTGGCTTTCAATAGCTACGAAATATTAACATTTTGCATGAATTTAGCATTCTTACTGATTCCATCGCATGATATATGGCGAGTGTTTTGGCGATGAATCCCCGGATTGTATCCGAAAATCGAATGTGTGCTTTAGACGCCGATTGAAGCAAAAATTTGTACAAAAAATAACACTTAATAGGGTAAAAATCCTAACCTATAAAGTCATGGCATTTTGGAATGATCGCACTGCACGTGTTTAAAATAAAGATTGACAGACGGCCAACTCTTTGTTGGATTTAAATTTTCATTTGATAGTTGTCGATATCATAGATTTTAAATTTGTGAACAGAATTTTATCTATCTCTCTTCATTTTGTAATTATCGTATTAAATTATATTTGAACAGCCGGACAAACATACAGAATTTCTCTGTACGAAATGTGACAGAAATCTAAAAGTTTAGTGCAAAGTCCGTATACAAAATTTCATCTGTCCAGCTCAAAACATTTTTTAATTATCTTTGCCATAAACATATATTCATTTACCAACAACGTGTTTTTCGAACTCAAGGAGGTCTAAAACGTGGAGATTCGTCAACATCTTGAGTTCGAATTTTTTTGATGATTACAGTACTTTACCTCGCGTTTCTTTTAAAATCGTGGGGGAGGGGGTAATTTGCACTCAACTGTTTTTGATTTTCTGTTAAATTCTATTTAATATGCGTCCTGCCTTACCTGTTTCCTTTGGAAATTTTTTTTACTCTAGTGAGTTTCATTCTGCGCCAACTTTTATAGAATTAAAAAACTTCCTAACTCGCGAATACATCTGGTGCTTGCTGTAGCACTGAAAACATGATTTAAATATTTCGGAGGAACTGGATTGTTTGGTGTTAGAGTGCGCAGGAAAAAAAAATCAGATGATCCGGGACTGAAAAAGATGAGCATTCCCTAAATTTTGGAGATATCACTCCCACTTTTTATCTTTCTTGCAAGTGAAAAGAAAGTATGTAATCGTTAAGAGATTCCTACAAATTTCTGCTTTTCAAATTTCCCCCGAGTCGGAAAAATACATTTTTGGAATTACGTTTGTCTGTTTCCCACATGGATCTCCCCGTCAGATGGGACCAGATATAACTCTCGTGTTTTTATGCTAGTCTATGAACACGATAATTTACCTAGACCTAGCTTTGACCTAGAAGGAGGAAATTTGTTATATGGTCATCCATTTAAATTTGCAAAATTTCTATCAAACTTTGAATGTGCCTAGAAAGATTGTCCGTTCGAACGCATCTGATAACTCAATGACAGAGCTTATGTATGAAATTTAGAGTCGTAGAATTGTAATGCAATTTTAACCACAGCTGTCAAAAGGGAAACTATTTCTTCATTTATAGGTTTTCGTGTATGTGACGCTACAACTTAAATAAGTAAAATTTGGTATGCGGTTTTGTGACTAAATGTGAAGCTATGTGTCTAACTTTGAATTGAATCGATGAAAAGGAAAGAGTCCACAGCTTCGTTTATTGTACTATGAAGCACAAAACAGGTCGTACTGCGTCATTCAACACGGAAGCAGGTCGACGCGGTACTTACATTTACGAACTACATTCAATTTCAAAGATTTTCCTTACACTTCCTCCACACATTTAGGAGATGCATAAACGGATAGAAGGGGTTAAAAAAATTACTGTTCTAAGTATACGTAAAAGTTGAGGGGAGAAGACTGGTTTAAAGAAGTGCTTTCGTTTCGGTTGAATATCTATTTGCGTTTGAAATGAATGAGTATAATTTATTTACCTATAAATACTCGTATAATATTCATGATAAAGATATAGCCAATAACAAGAAGCGTTCATCTTCCATAAATGCGTCAGTCCAGGATGACTTCTGCGAAACATTATGGTGCTGATCAACTAGTCTTGCTTTTGTCCCATTCGGTCGTGCTTCCAGCTTAAACAGGATGATTCGGATATACAAAGGGAAGAATCATCGAGATAGGAAAGCCCTTCATATGACCCCTTCTTTGCTCTCTTTTAACTATTGTAGAGAAGGGGTCATCTAATTAGATAGATGGTTCTTTACTATTAGATAGCAGATGGGAACCACAAGTGAGCTACTCGGCTGTCAACATGTTAATGTCTTTGTGAGACATTGGGTTTCAAGTCTAGAACCCTTCGGCCTCGAAGCCCGGATCTCACCCTCTTGGTCTCAGTCCATTAATGGAGGTATAAAAAAGGGGCCAAGATTAACAACCTGCAATTCATTCATTCGTCCTTTTGCATTATCCCATGATTGTCTTACAAATGCTATGCATTGGGGCAATTTTAATTTTGTTTCTTCAACCAATAGGATATTTTTGAAATTAATTAAAAATAGAAAATAAGTTCATTTGTATATCATTATAAATAGTATTAATAAACTACAAAATATAATTTCTTTCAAAAATGTATTGATAATTTTATGCACCTAAAAGCTCTAAGAGTTGACATGAAAACAACTGTAAAATGTGTCTCACAATTGAATCCGTCCAGTCAAAGCAAATGCGTTTCTCTCCACATGACTCTCTTCCGAGAGAAAAGGGTTTAGAAATTTCAAAAACATGCTCTTTTTGCCCTATGTCGACAACGTTCCACTCTAAATGCATGATGCCGCGAAGGGCTTAGAGAAAATTCAGGGAAGAATCTTCCAGCATGTTTAATATGAATTATTTGCTAATAAGGTAAATCAGAATTGCGTTTTCAATTCGAAATTGAGAACGTCTCGATTACTCCGGGAAATTCGGTCACTAGGAGTTTACACATAATCAAGCTTTTACTAATTCCAAAATGAGGAGTAACTCTCCTCATTTGAAAAGTCTACTCACTTTGCATTAACGCTCAGTTAAACTAACAGTGTTTCATTCAGAAATTGAATTATTACTGCTAATCTGGAAAATTTAGTAACTTTGCTTACGCTTAAAACGATATTCGCAGTTTTGAATTGGTTTCGCCTCTTCTTCCAGAAAAAGAAACAAATAAATGAATAAAAAGGAGGTGAAAAGGCTGAATGCCATACAAAATTTCGTCACCGTTTCAAGGTTTTCGGAAAGAATTATCTTAATCCAAGACATACCTGAAAGTTGGAAAATCGGGGTTTTCCACTTTTTGCATTTTAAACTGAGCACAAAAAGGATTTAGATTAGACACACGTTCAATAAGAATATTAATGAAAATAATATAATTATTACATCTTTTTTTTTTGTATGCAACGAGAAAATATTTTATTATAGAAAAGAAGCGACTTCCAAAGTTTGATAAATCTTCCAGTCGTAAAAATATGTGTCATGACCATAGTGATACATTTTTACTTCTCGTAGGCGAAGTATAGACGATGCATTGTAATTACTGAAAAATTCCAATTCAAGGTATTGACGAATCTCCATGTTTTAATCTTGAGATTGAAAAACACATGTTTAAAAAATATCGAACGATCTGTTCGCCCATTTGTTTAAGACAAAGATGACTCAAAACCGTTTTGAGCTGCACGAATGAAATTTGGTATATGGTCTTTACAACAAATTCGTAAATTTCTGTCAAATTTTGAGGAACTGCGCTAAGAGGAATTCTGCCTGTCCGGCGTTCGAATATAAATTAACAGGATAACTAAAAAAACGAAGGGAGCTGAATAGATAAAATTCAGTACATAATTTTTGCGCCAGCAGTAAAATTTTGAGCCAAATCCAACAAAGAATTGAACGTCTGTCCATCTGCACTTCCATAAACATCTAAAAGCGATCATTTAAAAATTCAATGACTTGAATATATCAAATTTTGTATGTGATTTTACGACTAAAAATGTAGTTTTCTGTGTCAAATTTTGCTTTCAGTCGTTTGGGAAAAAACGTGTCAAAAACACAAATTCGATTTTCAGATTCGATTAACCGCATTTATTAATCGCCAAAAAACTCGCCAAGTGTCAAATTCACTAAAAATGCTAAATTCAACCCAAAGACTAATATTTGGTAAATATTATGAGCCAATACCATGTAAGGCATTCGCTGAGTAATACCTCTATTAGGGAATATGCGAGAAAATTTTGGAAAGACCACTCATGCTAGTTTTTGTATGCGGCGAGAAAAATGCGACTTGAAAAGTTTGATAAATTTTCCAGAGTCATAAAAATGTTTTATGACCAAGATAATACATTTTTTCTTTTTGCGATATATCATTTGAGTAGATTTGAAAGGAAAATATTCTAACGCATGTCATTTGGTACGTAATCTTAACACCAAACTGTGTGATCAATGTCAACTTTCAAACTAAATTCGCCAGGAGAAAAGCCATCTAGCAGTCCGTATTGAAGGGAGCATAAAATTCGCAATGCAAAAATTCATAGTGATTTTTAAATTAACTTGTAGGCTTATGAATAGTTTTGTACCGAAATCGCCTACCGAACGATATAATTTTCAAAAATATACAAAGTGTCCACAAAGATAAAGAAAATTTATTTAAAAAAACAATTACAGATATAGAGGTAATTCTTTTTTGTATTTTGTTATTAATTTCAAACATTTTTTCCTAGCGTTAATACACTTTATCATGCGCATCTTTCGTAACACTGAGAGTACCTTGACGATGTTCAATTTTGCGCCAAGTATTCACCAGTATGCCTTTTGTTACTGATGATATCGCCACCGTTATTCATCCCTTTAATGTATCCATACTGGGGACGGTGCTGTAAATGACACCAACCACAGAAAAAGTCAGGAACATGGAGCCAAGCTAACAGGCCATTTCTTCCAAACTATCGATTGAGAAACGTTGAACCGAGGAATTCGTGAACAGGAATCGCCCAGAGCGCCGGCCTGTTGACAAATTACCCTTGGTTGGTATTCTTCTCTTTGAGACGCAACGAACAACTGGAGCATATCCTAATAATAATAATGTTCCTGTAACGAAAGATTCCAAAAAAGGTCCAATAATCTTATAGTACATTAAGCCACACCAAAAATGAGCCTTCTGACAGTTCCTGTGATTTTGAACCACAGTACGTGGGTTTTCAGAATCCCATATTCGAACATCATCCCGTCTAACAAATGAAAAGCATGCGCGTTTAAGTCAGTCAAGAATCTCCCCAACAAAGGCTTAACATTGGATGCTATCATTAGGCTGAACAGTTTGCGCTTTACAAGCACGCAAGCGAGTGTAAAACTTTGAATATTGTACTCTGAGGATGGCAACTTCCCTTGATGAATTGCTTATGTTCCGAGGGTAGTTCCGTCGTCCCCTCTCTCACACTAGGCGTGCCATTTCTTGCAATAACGATAACACTGCCTTTCTCTATAGACGCATCGCACCAACGCTTGATGAAACCACAGAAAGCATTGCGTTTTTTCTTCCATAGATAGCCTTTTCCGTTACCAATGTCAGCGTCGCCTGCATCACGTTGGCTAATATTGCACCTAAGAGAGAGACAGAAAAAAAAATTGAAATGCGGATCAAAATTTTAAAAAAAGCACATACGTATCTGCGACAGTTTTTTTTTTAATAAATTTTTATCGCTTCCAAGAGTTTGTGTGCACCCTATATTACTTGTGTTTTTTTCCCACGATATTAAATGCGAAGTAAAGATTATTTTAAAACGTGTTACCGGCACTTTGCAAGTAAAACGACTGCCCTCTCCCAAACCCAAGCAATTTTTGGAATGACATCAGTCTCGTAAAAGCCTCTTTCTTGAACTACTTTCTTGCAAAGAAAGTAGGAAGATCACTCAGAATTTCGATATCAAGACCTGGAAAGAGCTCTATTTCAGACCTCCGATTATCTAATAAAACACATTTTTGGAATTGCGTCTTTCTAGATCTGTGACTCAAAAACAGATTGAATTAGAAAGATGAAATTTTGAAATTTTCTTTTATACTAAAAATTTTAAATGCACATTAAAAATTGGACAAAGACGCTCCATCCTTCCAATCGCAAGTGAACAAAATAACTCAAAAAATGCATCGAATTAGGTTTGTGAATTCGGATAGTGCGTTTAAAACAAATTTCACCCAACAAATCAAAACAAAAATTTGATACGAAACTGCAGTTATAGTCACAAAATCGCGCATCAAATGTGAGGCCGGCGGAGGATCAACCCCTCCTGGTTTAGTACACAAGTGAATGTTCTTTTCTTTTTCGGTATTCTAGCACTTCTCTGAGACATCTTAAATGCTACTTTCCTCATTTGTTTCTCTTCCCTTCTTTATGAGGTGAGCTAATCAAAATGAAAGCATCGTGTCCGATTACCAAATTTCTCTGATCGGTGAAAAAATATTAGTAGACAAATATTTGCATACAACAGTGTTTGGAATAAATTTTAATTTCTGAAATATAAATATTTCATCTACATTTGTGATTCGTCTCTCAAAATCTAAAAATAAGCATAGCTCTGCAAATTTTGTAGATAGGAATAAGAAAGTTTGTGCGTACGTAGAGAAATGTAAGAAAAACATTTTATTAAATGACGCTTTTACACTATCAGAGACATATAAAAAGTTAATTTTTTAAATTTCTACTATTATGATCCATAGAAACTAAAGTATTTTCATACATTTGCCCACTTTATTTAATAACACTTTGCAACTGGAAGCATTTGTCTAGGTGCAACATTTAACAAAATAAAATCTTGTTACACTTTTTGGAACACTCTGTATATATACATATCCATATGCATACATGCGGGTTATGTTGTAAGGAGAGTAAAAATTCGAGGTAAGTTTTTGAATGGACCACCTAGTTTAAAAAGGGTATATGCTATGGAGGAGAACATTTATTTTTTCCATAAAGTTTTTACGATTGGCTATAGAAAAAATCAATTTAGGCCAATGAGTGTCAACTTTTTTGTACTAAAGTTTTCTGATTGCTAAAATTACTTCGAAGTTAGATACTGAAAAGAGATTTTCACTCCTCCAATTCCATTAGTTTTATGATGATCTGTATTGCTATATTTAAATAAATGAAAAACACTTTTACATTTGCTTTCTTTTTTAAATTTTAAATTATTTAATTGCTCGTGGACTAAAGTTTAATAGCTGGAAGAAAAATTAATTAAATAAAAATAAAGGGGCAGAAATATGTATTGATTTTATTATGTAAAAATGCTCAGTTTTGGGGAATTTCAGAAACTGTTCTTATTTTAGTTGTTTTGGATATATTGGATTATAATTACAAAAGTATTAAAATCAAGTTAATAGGAAAATAAAATAAACCAACTAAAAAAGCAAATAAAAAAAGAATCCGGCCTGAAGACTTTTTCAAGGGTCACCCTCAGGCAGGGATTAAAAAAAAGGGAATTGTTTCGGTGAGGGAATGCAGACAAGAATGTCTAATAAGGATTCCTCGTGACCCTAAGATTCTTGTTTTATTTGTCTTTTTATTTAGTTTATTTGATTTTCCTATTAACTTGATTTTAATACTTTTGTATCAATTCATCTGTATTTTAGGAGTAGCTGCATTTGCGCTCTCTAAATACTATGAAGTTTTTCCTGTTCCTTTTTTGGTTTAGTTTGAATAAGAAATAATTTTTAGTTGCGATTCCGAAACTATTTCGTTTTGTTTTCAAAATATTTCTTACTTTAGATTGGTTACTTGGATTATAATTATTTATTTATTTAAATGTGATATTACAGATCATGTTAAATATTCATTTTGCAATAAATGCTGAAGTAAGCGATATCAATAAAGTTATTATCTATGGTTGCTCAGTCCAAAATAATTCTCTGTTTCAACTTAAAGATTGAAATGATATTGAAAATATAAACTTAGATGATAAAGAATCTATCTTTGCTTTTTAGCCTGCCGAGAGGAAATTTTTCTTATAAGCATTCGAAGCGTTACTATTGGCAAATACGAGCGAAAAATCTTCTGAAACAACGTAAAGAAGAATTCTTCTACATTAAAATTTCAGCTTGAATCGTCATGACGATTATCTTTGTGCTCAATTTCATATCCATAAGTGCGATGGATTTGTCTGAATTCTGCAGATATGCGCGCGCACAGATACAAGAAAATTATGTCACTTTATTAATCAGAAGGAGTGTGTTTAAACTGAGCTATTTAGATGTTTTAGGTATGGATATCCTATTTCATCTAGAAACCTTTACGCTTTAATTTTTCCTACTAATAGAGAGAAATATAAGAAATATATTAATCAACAAGCGGGAGTGGTCTCCCCCAAACTTTCTCGCATACTCTCTGATAAAGGTGAGGATTTTTTTTTCCTTCAGATGAACGTTTTCTTCACTGATCGAAACTAAAATTTGACGAAGAACTGTACTCGTAATCGCAAAATCGCGTATCAAATCTGATGCATTTGGATCTTTGCATTTTCGTGTGAATCGCTCTCCCATGTTTCTGAAAGTACAGACTAACATGCGGTCACCTTTTGAGTCTGATAGATGTCTACACTACGCATGTTACATCTGCCTACCGAATTTTACCTATCTAGCTCTTTTCATTTTGTAGGTATGCGAATAGCCGCTCAGGCAGACTTCCTCTCGGCGGAATTTGCTCAAAATTCGGTAGAAATCTACAAATGAAGTGTGAGGACCGTATAACGAATCTCATCTGTCTAGGACAAAGCTTTTTTGAATTTTCGTTGTCACAATCAGACGTAATGCTAAAAAGTTGGTTTTTCGGAATCAGGGAGACCTGAAACGGGGGTATTCGTCAGAATCTCGAGTTTGAATTTTTTTGGCGATTACAATACTTTCTTTACGCTTCGTGTAGGTGAAATCAAAGAATGTATATAATCGCGTGCAAAACGAGCCTTCGTTTACGCCTCGTCAGTTCTATTCCAGGTGCGATGGGGAGGAACACTTCATCGCAACTGCGCGTCTTTGGGGTTTTTAAAGAAATTTTTAACACTGGAAAAGTTGTCTTTGACAGAAGAGAGTGCCGTCTCATACCCCCGTATCCTAACCATTCTGGTCACTGAACGGTTTGGTGGGCATGTTACGGAAATTTTATCTAAATACCAAAATATTTATAGTAGAAAAAAAAAATAACTATTCACAGAATTTACAAACGTATAAGAAATGATAATGAAATGAAACCGTTTACAAAGATATTCAACTTTGAAAAAATATTTGGAATAATAATCTGCTAAAAGATATTATGTATGAAAAAATCACATGAATTCTGTGTTCACTTGTTATCATGACAAAGTAGTGAGAATGCAATTATAAAAAACAAATAAAAATAATTTGGTTAATGCTAACAAAGATCTCTGTTTGAAAGATATTTATGCGATGCCAATGTATGTGAAAAAACTGTGATGTTTTCCCCCCACAGTCCACGTGAGTACGACACTTGGTGTTGAAAGCTCGGGAGATGAGAAAAGACCTCTCTTTTCACTGATAAGCTCAATTATATTATGGATTTTTTACCTAGAGAGGAAGTTGCTGGCGAGTCTTTTCAGCCATTCTTGCTCATGGTTTGGAGATGGTTTTTCCGTATGCTAGGATATTATGAAGATGCATTCCGTAGCATAATGAAGTGTCATGTCCTTCCCACTACAACTGCACTGATCAATTTCCGACAGATTGAACCTTTTGAGGTAGGCAGGAAAATGGCCACGTTCGGAGAAGAAAATATCCTCTCAGATCCAGTGAGTGGGATGAAGGTTAACTAAAGGCAGGGTATTAAAAACCTTTCTGCCTGTATAACCATTGTTCCAATATCTTTGCCATTCCTCTAGCATCCTTTTCCGGAAACTTGTCTCTGCACGAATTTTCTAGTAATTAATTTTAAAGCGTGACCAGTGAAGCGTACTGTCTGGACCATTTTTTCTTCTAGTTGTTTCTTCGACTTTTTTTACTGCAAATTTAGAAATCAAGCCCCGGACTTCCTTCTTAGTCAATCCACAGTTTATAATTTTTGTTTATATATTCTTTTTCGGAAAAATGTTTCCCAATTTTCTGAACATATTATTTGAATTTATCCCTTCAAAATATCTTAAAATTTAGCTTCAAACACCTCACACTACACTCTAATTAAAATGTTCTTTTCTTTTTTACTACAAGCAGATTCAGTCGTTTATTTAAGAGCTTCAAGGGCAATCATTTCCCGTTTACATCCTACTTACTTGATATGATTTTATAAACTGAAAAATTACAACCGAATGAAAATCGTAAATTTCTGATCAATGATTCGTGGTGTGAGACGTATTTGTGATCCGCCTCACAAGAAATGACAGTTCCAACATATTTCGAACTTATCAATGGCGTGCTCATCAGATTTAGCTGCATAAACTGAGATGCAGTGTAAATCCTCAAGCAATATTTGGAAATTATAAATAAAAAATAATGATTCAAAATTTTAATTTTAACATTGGAAATGCAAATTTCCTCACTACACTTATAAATAAGCACAGCTTTGAAATTTTTGCATTATTTGTCAATATGAAACCGTCTTTCATTTTTCTTTGTCAAATGTTATACATTTCAGTGACTAGCAACAACAGAATTCTACTCGGTACTAATGAGTATTGCTTGAGATAGTTCACCTGTTCGCTACAAGATGACAGCCGGCTCCAAAATAAGGATAAGAGATCCAAAATGCATTAGTCCCCGATTGATTAAAATATCATTACGACGATTAGAATTTTTGTTAATCCACTTTTTGTAGTTTAAAGGGATGTAGACCCCTTTACTACATAAAATATGGCTGAATCGTCACTTCTTCCCCTGATGACAAAAATATGAACTTTATACATTATAAGTTGATTAGCTCTCAATACCGATGCTTTAGTACTGATTACCCAATGCAATGAAAATTTCCAGCTGCGAAACGCATTATCTGCATCGTGTTTCAGAGGAGATTTAGAAGCAAAAATGAAATGGTCATCATGCATC
Source organism: Argiope aurantia (assembly GCA_026543865.1). NCBI lineage: Eukaryota > Metazoa > Arthropoda > Arachnida > Araneae > Araneidae > Argiope > Argiope aurantia. Next base: position 395,870 of record JAPMOR010077093.1, read on the forward strand.
GACTCCAGTCACCAAATAAAGCTCTTCTCGAGCTTTACTTCTTTTGGGTGGAAAATAATAATTAAACCAGAGGAGAGGATGTTCCGTTATATTTCTTACACGAAAAATGTGAAAGGAAAATTTCTCTCGCGATTCGGGTGGATCCTGTCCTTTCGGGCTTCCTTATGTAGGAAAAATACAACCACGGAGTTTCCTCGCCTGTTTGGGCATTGCGCTAGAACAACGATATTTAATAAGTGTTCTTAAAAACATATCTAATTTGAACATATCCAATTTGCAGATTCCTGTCCATTCTTTTTCCCACGAAATGCATCCGAATAGATATGATCTATCTATGTGCATGATAACTAATAAACGCAGAGATCTAGGTGGATAAAATTTGGTATACACAGTTTTATCATCTGCATTAGATCAGACTTTGAATCAAATCTGTTTAGTTGATCGGCCAATTTCTGAAGGTCGTGTGGCCTAGTGGTAAACTCTCGCCATCGGAGTCGGAACTTCAGAGTTCGAGACCTAATTCCACTAAAGATAAGTTGCGTATGTGGACCTGGTAAACGTTAAATCGAACATTGTCGACCAAATGTTCTCTCACTGGTGCGGAAGTTTGGAGAGGAAGGTAAGATCTCAGATGTCGTTCTCGTCATTTTACCTATGTTCAAAATGACGAGATCCAATCCTAAATAGTCTTCCAGTTGTTTCCAATAGTCGGTTTTTTAAAAACTGAAACGACTGCTGAATAGCTGAACTAAGAGGAGTGGTAACCTCAAAACTTTCTTGCATATTCTCAAATAAAGGTGTTAACCCACAAAAGCCTTACAGGATACTTAAGTACGATAGTTATGGAATATCTACCGTGTGATATGTGGCGAAATGTTGGCTATTAATAGTGCCCAAACATCGAATTTGAATTTTAGACATGCTCTTCCCATCCGATTGAAACAAAAATTTGACACAGAACAATAATTGTAGTCACAAAATCACATACCAAATTTAATATACTTAAATCGTTGCGTTTTGGAGTTATCTTTTAAATACAAACCGACAGACGGTGAGCCCCTTGTTGAAGTTGATAAATGTCTGTATTATAGTTACTGAATCTGTGTATCGAATTTTATATATCTTTTATCTTTGGTTTGTAATCATCATGTTAAAATAAATTCGAACAGCCGGACAGACAGACTACTTCTGAATATATTTTGTTCAAAGTTTGAAAGAAATCTACACATTGGATATAAAGACCGTGTACGAAATGGCATACGTCCAACTCAAAATGCTTTTGAGCTTTCTTTGTAACAGACAGACGGACATTTTGTAAAATCAGGGCGGTCAAAAATGAGAAGATTCCTCAAAATCACGATTTCAGTGTTTCGCATGCGAGGAAGTCTAAAAAAAAAATGAACGATTAAAGTAAATTAAATTTGTTATGTGTTCTTGTAATGGAAATTTATCATTGTAAATCTCTGCGACTTCAGTCGGTCGAAAAGAGGGCATCCCTTCCTCAAAATGCGCACATTTTTGTCATTATTATTTCGAAACGCGAAATGCGACATCCGAAAGAAAGTGTGTGTGTGTGGGGGGGGGGGGTGATCTTTCGACCTTGGCTCGACCTCCGCTTCGAGGTCACTAAAATTCTGAGCGGTCTTGACCTTGCTCAGGATCTACAATTTTTAATTTGAGATGGATTTTTTTTAAGGTAGAATAGAATAAAATCTAGGCGAGGGCCATTCCTGCTGGCTAAACGCATATTAAGATTTATTATAAATGCTAAAAAATTTAAATTCACTTACAGTATTTCTGTCAGAGTCTCACACTTTTACAGTTTTATGCTGACATCACTATTTTTGATTAAAAAAATGAATTTAAAATATAAAGCAATAAAAAAATGAAAATAAAGAAAACAATATTTTAAGATGATAATCAAAAAATGTTTATTCTCAGAGTAAGAATATTATTAATGAGCTGGGATATTGCATATTCCAACAGAATATTAAATACGTAGATTTTGTACGGATTAAAATATTTATTCTTAGACCATTAAGATTTTCAATCGTTTTAAATAAGATTAAACTTCGTGCATTATTTAGCATATTGGATTCGGATTCAAAAGAAAGCCGACTTCTGCCATGAGGTGGTCAGAAGACAGAAATGGCAGCGGACGTGTGAATATTTCAGGCGCCGTCTGAATCCGAATAAGTAGAGTTTTTATTTAGAGATGCTGAATCTGTTCGGTACTGAAAAACAGAAAATAAGAAATAAAAATCACATTTTAAAAATAGAGGCTTTTATCAGTATACTAAAAAGGAAAAATACTTTTTTTATTAAAAATCTCCAAAGTGCCAAAAGCAATACGAGAAGAATATAAAACTATAATGATAACCATAAGAAACAAAAAAAAAAAAAATCCAAAGCATTCATTATTTAAAAATCGGAATGCATCCTAAATTGCAATTTCAGTTTAAATAAATCGAATTCTATCGGTGCCTGACGCTTTAGCGATTTTTAATTTGACTCCTAGGTTTTTATTGTTACTTTCCATTCATAAAAGTTTAAGAAAATCTTTGTAAGTATTATGACTTCTCTTCACAACTTGCGGCGGAGAAACGTGCCACAGAAGTGAAACCGATGCCCCGGAACACCAGCGCAGTCTCGGGTCCAGTGAGAAGATCCCCGATTTCCGTGAGGCGAATCACAGCGAGCCGATTTGGCGCTCTCAGCTGTGACAGTAAGTGGCGAAGTCGCCGCGAGTCTCAATCGTTGCTTGAAATGACGATGCGGTTTAAAACGTGAAGCGAGCAAACATTTTGAAAATTCTTACCAAGGATTTGCCATCTCAGTTAGGGACAAGAAAAGAAAATGAGTTTCGGAAACAAACAATTCGGTTGAAATCTCTCTAACGTGGTCCGGTATACGTGAGAGGCGGGTGGCAACTTCTTTTGGAGAACGGTGAATCCTAAAAGCCAACCAAGGAGAAAATATAAATCTTTTTCGTCATGTGCAAAACGAAAATGGAGATGTACATCGTCAAATAAAAATTTCCGTTTTAGCCTCGTTTCTAGTACACTATCTCCTTCTTTACGGGAAAGGTGACTCGCAATGATTATTTTCAAAATACAATTCGTGTGAATGTTGTAAAATCTGGAACAGAATTAAAAAAAAAGAGAGAGAAGATGGGAAAGGTATAAAAACCTGGATCTGAAGAAGCAACGAAAAATGTATCGATGCAAATAACTATTGACGCAGATCATTTCCACATTGACCGTTTTTAACCGTCATAAAAAATATCCCAGATTTTCTGTGTTCATAATGTACTAAAATTCTCAAGTGTATGCTCAGGACATTCAATGCTTTTCGCCATTTATACTATTTCAATCCAGGCGAGCGGGAAGGGTGGGGGGTGGAGGGAAGAATGGCTCGAGGACCCAATCATAGACTGATGACGTTTATGAAGCAATAAGACAAACGGAGGAAAGAACAAAGGAGTAATAACCACAAATGAAATCTATTTCGAATCACATGTTCTGGTAGGAATTCAAAGCTTCTAAAATCAATGTTTATTAATGCCACGGCTGAAGCCTGATATTCGGGCCACCCGTCTCATTGCACGATCCTTTATTTGCAATTCTTTCATTATATGAGAGAAAGGGTCATCGAATTGGATCGGCATCATTGGAAAGTAGGTGTTACTATTATTCTATACCCGTCTGGACTAGTGCAATGTTACTATTCTAATCGAGTCCCGCATGGTTTCTTGACAATATCAGTTCATGATGGATTTGGTTTGAAAGTCTTGGACATAGTTTCATTGTAGTCGTTTCCTGGGAAAAGTAATTTTAACCATACAACTGTTATAAATATTAAAGTTATGTTATTTTACTAAACTTATCCTTGTTTCATTTATTGTAGATATAAACCTACCTTCTTAATGTAGCCAAATTCCATGACGTCATAGTGCCGTAGTAAATGTAGCTTTCTGGATAATATAATCCAAACTCTATGTTATCTTTTGCGGCAAAAAGTTTATTTTATAATTCCTCATTTCACAAGCGCAGAAAATAAACATATTCTTACTCCTTTAACTTTCAACAATTGAAGAAAAAAATAATGCCAAAACAAAATAAAAAAATATTTGACGAAGCAAAAAAAGAAAAAAAAAAGGGAATTGGTGAATTTCATAGTGACAGTAGAATCTATTATTGGAAATGAGGAGAAAAGAAACTTTCTAACAATGTTGTTGTATGCTATGGAAAAAAAAATGCACAGCAATTTAATTTGCCGCCTTGGGAAGAAATTTTTTTATACTTTAAAAAAATTCAATTTCGTTCAATAATATTTCAGTCACAGATAAACAGTAAAATTTAGATTAATTTTTAAATTATAAATTAAATTTTTAAAAATAAAATCATTCTGATAATCAGTGCTCATGCAGATACCAATTCCCCGTCATAATTATTTAAAAACAGAGATACGATACTAAAGATATGCTGAAATAGAGATGAGTTAATAAAATTTAAAATTTTTCATTAAGTGAAGGGAGATTTATTGCGATTTAATTAATTCCACGCTGAAATTATATAAGACGCATCATTTTAGCTAAATCTCACCTAATCGGCACGGGTAGGACAGCAAATAGTATCAATAATTAATTTACATTCTAGATGTATTTGAAATAATTGGGTATAAAAACGAAGCACTTTTTGATATTAATAATATAGATTCGTGGAACCTTTATCTTCTTTTTTTTTCTGGAACACTTTTACCTATGCAAGTGGTTTTTCCCCCCATTTGCACTTTTCTTCGGTCCTTTGAAAAGTGTGAAGAGGCCGCATTTAAATTAATATGTGGAACCGGTTAAGTGAGCAAGTTGTAAGGCAGCGTTCTATTCCAATTGTAAGTCCCTTTTTTTATATGGAATCTTATAACTACGAGCAAGTTTTTTCTATATATCAATAGATATCTTTCCTAATTACCATTCAACCAAATTTGGAGGAATCTAATCAACAAATGTTTTGATTTAAGACTTTCTCAATGAGCGGCAAACTGAAAAAACGCCCCCTAGCTTGAATGATGATACCATTGTGGCCAACTGTTCACCATTCGCTCAATCAGTTCATGAGGAATGACTTAACTTTTAAACGTTGTTTTCTACGAAGATTCGAATATTTCGAACGATGAACGAATTTGATATGAGAACTTTTTATTTGTTTACTTTTAGAACTTTCACTTAAACCAAGATAAAGAGATTTTTTTTTAAAGTATTTCAGAAACACTTGTGTTTGCAGGTATTGAAATTTTTAATATTTTGTGTTTTTAAGTTTATTATAGAGTTATGAAAGTCTCCTCCGTTGTTTTAACTTTGAATACCATTTTAATTTATGATTACATCTTATTACAGTGTTATGCTATTTAATTATCTTTTATTGCTCTTGAGACTTTATCAAAATGAGCGAGTACTTTTTAAATGGGCCCACCAAAAAAATTTCCTTTCACCAATACTGTTTATTTGGCTATTTCTTGCCAAATGTCGTAATCTTAGCAAATGTGACACTCTTTATTGCAGTCCTAAAGATTGCTTTTTACCATATTTGGTAGCCATTCCATATGGTGTTTTGGGACAATTGGCATAATTTTATTATGCTTGGCCAGAAATTGGACCGATTTTTTTAAATGCGCTTATGATAGTGAGATTTAAGTAGGGAACATTATTTAATTTTTACCGCTTTTCATTATCAATTTTTTATTGGCTCCATTTGTAAATTCCAATTAGAAGGAATATCGAATTTAATACTGCTTAGCTTTATATTTATTTCATGCTTTAAAAGAACAACATTTTAAACTTTATCCTTTTTATTTAAAAAAAAACTCTACACAGTGATCAATAATACAAAATAGTCTTGCATCTTTAATGAGAATGTTGTATATTTGACCTACCCTTATTATAAAAACAAACATGAGAAAATGAGTTACTGAATTTTATTCATATAAAATGATAAGATATTTATTTTTGATTAAATTCATGTTCTTATATGCAAAACCGAGTTATTTATAAGTGTTTAAATATAAATTAATTTAACTAAATATAATCTTATTTACTATTTAATGGATGAGAAAAACCTTTACTAAAATTTAAATTTTGAAAAAAAAAAAAGATTCTTGCCAATTTAAAAAATTCATTTCTTTTCTTTTCTTTCTTTTTTTTTCTGCATTTATTTTCTTAAACTCTTTTTGTTGTTGTTCAAGCAGAATTTCTTTCGAGTCCTTTATGTTTTTTTAAGTTTTGGAGACATTATTTGATTTCAATATTTTTTTCAGAATTGTCTGTAACAATCTTTGATTCAACTTTTAGTTTTTATTTTCTTTATTTGTTCCCATTATTCGCTGAATTTTAAGGAAAGGCCTCACATTGCCAGAGGATATCCATGTTAATGGTAAATTTAAAATGATGAGATTTTGAGCCAGAATCTAGATTGAAGGAACTGCAGTGGCTGAATCATGCATGAAATCCGTATGAATCATCGACCTGTCAGTTACAGATGAAAGCAGAAATTCGTCATCAGTAAAAATATTCTTATTCAAGAACCAAAACTTGTAACATTGAATCATTGCTTGTATTTATTTAAAGTCAGATTTACTAAGTCAATTTAGCCATATTATATGTTTTAATAGTTTTACTCCTATGACATACATTTAATATTTAATTGACCTCGTGAGAGTATCTCGGCTTTGAGATTGGAGGATTCCAGGATCGAGATTCGATTCCACCGAAGAACACAGTATAAACGGCTCTGGTACACTCTAAGCCCATCAGGGCCAGATGCCTTCCCGCTGGTGTGATGGGAAAGTTTGGAGAGGAGGAGTGCAAGATCAGATGTCACCCTCTTCATCTGATCGTGGTCCCAAAATAGCCCTGGTTTTGCTTTAAAACGAGGCGTTAATATAACTAAACTCATAATTCAGTTGCTTGTTCATTGTTTGCAATAAGCTTCGATTATACCAAATACATCCCTATGAAACGGTAACATTCTATAATTGCTGTGAAGAAGAAAGATCATAGTAATCCCAAATTTTCTTTTTGTCATCTCATTAATAGGAATAATTACGTGAATTTTGAAGTTATCAAGGAGTAGTAGCACAAATTGGAGGTATTGCAATATATCGTATATCCCTCCGGGGGGCATCTCAGACATGTGGATGAAAAACTTCAGGAATGGTGGTTGGTTCTCTCGGTTCTGGAGGGCACAAAAATGGTGTGGAGTCATTACCTTCCGTCGATAACGGGATGGTCCTCCTACGGGAGGAGTTGTACCGTGGCCAGTGATGGCCCTTAAAAATCAATTTATTGCTGAGAAGCAATCAACTATAATCAAATTATGGAGTGAAGTATTTTTCAAACTCAAAAATATTTTAATTGATCTTTTTTTCGAGAGTAAACTTTCAATCCACATACGAATAAAAACACAGAACTTATTTCGATTTCTCAAAACATAGTTATCTCTTTTTCATTGCGAGAGTTTTGTTTTTAAAAAAAAAGAGATGAGAATGAAAATCTCTTCGAATAAGCCATATGCCTTCGAATGTGCAATGTTCAAATTGAGATGGCATATATGAATTACCATCCCTCCCTCCGATCTGAGAAAATGATCTATGATGCACTTTCCACTCAATAAGAAATATTGTATGTCTGCTGAGGTTAAGAAACAACCTGGTGATCAAAGGTACAGAAATGGTAGGACACCTCTGTAACTCTTTTATTCATTATAGCATCCACACAAAATTGGAGTCGATGAAAATTTATCAAGCAAGTTTTATTTCGATCGAAGAACTGATTAAATGAGCCAATTAACTCATTCGTAGCTCGGAATTCTCACATTATGGAAATCGAGATCCTATGTAGTATGCCCTTTTATATGTGTATCAAATTTCGTTCCAAGAGATATAATTAATTTTGTTTGCTTAAAACTCCGCTTGAAAAGCCTTCGTCTCCATTAAAGGCCAGACATTAAATAAATCTTAGATCTCTAAAAGCAAAAAGTGTATTTCTTTCATTTCATTTCACGAAAATCCCAAAACGTGATTCAGAATCATCATTCACTTGGCAATTCCGACTCATAGGGGATTTCTTTAGCCTTTCAGTATGTCTTCGAATCAACCTTTATGATTGCTCTGCCCCGAAATATTTAAATATAACCTAGAAATTTTTATTGTGAATGAAATACATTGGTTCCAATATTTTTAAACAGAAATTTTATTTCGCCGGTAAAAGACTCATCGCATGATGATATTTCAGGCAAATGAATTTCTCAATCTTAATATGGAGGAAGAAAATTTATTTCCACACACGGCCATCTCACTCGCCGTTGACTCTTTGGTGGCTTTTCCTTTTTCGTATGCGAAGAACGGATAAAGTATTGCAATCATCAAAACACGGATTTTCATGAATCTCCACGTCTCAGACTTCTCTCAGTTCGAAAAACAAATTTCTGGAATTTTGTCTGTCCATGGTAAAGTTCACTTAAAAATGCTTTAAGCTAAACGAATAAAATTTGGTATGTGCCCCCAAATGTGTAGAACCAGAAGAAGTCTGTCTGCTCAGCTGTTCAAAAAGGAGAGAGCTGGATGGATAAGATTCGGAACACATGATTTCCATTTATAGTGCAGCCACCTGTCGAATTTTGTGCCAACTCCA
>JAPMOR010077093.1:409237-419727 GCA_026543865.1 Argiope aurantia
ATATATATATATATATATATATATATATATATATATATATATATATACACAGAGGGATTTATAATTAAAGTTAAGATTTCAAAAATCGATAATTTTAAAACTACTAGTCAGAATGACTTGATATTTTAGCAGAACAATCGTGAGGAAATGGAATTTTGTTTGACGAAGGAAAAAAAATTGTTCCAAAATGTGCCGATAGATGGCACTATCAAGTGAAAGACCAAAAATGGATTCCTTAAATACATGAATACTGTTACCAAAAGGAAACAATAGAGTTCAGGGGTTTACTAAACATTTATTAGCGATAAGACAAGAATACATGTTTATAGCGACAACAGTGATAATGACTAAAAAAAAAGAGCCTCATGGAACAAAGACCTTACAGATCAGTGGTTAAGGCATAAGTTGTTCTATATGCCCTCCGCCTTGTTTCGCTACTAATTAGAAGCACAAAACAGCATGCTCCACAACAGATCGGAGGGTATATGTACTAATACAATGGATATGGTGTATAATGCTTGCCTTCAAGTTTGCTAGATTCTCAATCCATCCACTATAAACAACATTCTTCAGGTACCCCCAAATCCAGAAATCACACGGTTTAAGTCGGGGGAAAGTGGGGCCACGTCGTTAGAAAATTTCGACTTATGATGCTACCATCTCCGAAATGAGCACTCAGCAGCTGCTTCAAAGGAGTAACAATGTGCAGAGGGGTGCCATTTTCCATGAATATTATGCGATCCACACACTGACGCTGCTGAAGTTCCGGAAGGACATGGCTACACAAAAGGGCTTCACACCACTTGCCAGTAACGGTGCAGGTAACGGGCAGTTATGAACTGCTTGAAAAAAAAAACGGACCGCGATAAACGCTGCCATTATTCGCGCCACTCAGTGACCTTTTCAGACTGAAGAGATAATGGCTGGAGCTGGAACGAATTCTTGGTCACCCATATCCTATACAATTTTACGTATTTACAGAACCGTTCAAATGGAAGTGGGCTTCGTCAGACAATAAAAGGTCCTGTGGCCATCCGTTGTCCACTTCTATCCGAGCAAGAAATCGTAGTTCAAAAAATCCTCGTGCTTACAGGTGAGCAGGTACCAACAGCTGGACATGAGTTATCTTGTACGGATAACAGCGCAAGATGTTTCGTACGACTTTACGCACCGAGCTTATCGGCACGGGGCCAACTCCCCATGAATTGCTCATTCCAGCATCACTGTTAGTCTGTTCTTGCAATGCTGTAGCCACATTAGTCTGCATCCGTAGCCGAAACTGATTTCCTTCCTGTGCCCCGTTTCACGTCAAATGAACTGGTCTCTCCGAATTTAGGAAATCGCATTTTTTTGCAGACCATTTATGGTTATTGGATCCGATTTCATGGATTTTAATGTCCGAAACTTCCTGATAGCTGTAAGTGCACAGTCATCGTTCTTATAAAAAAAGCTTCAAGAGCATAGCGCGATCCTTCATAGTCAGGGTCATGATGAAACATTTAGGCAAAGAGCGCCAGATCTTTGCCTGAATAGCTGCGGTGCTCTTGCCATGCGCGTCGTTCTGCTAAAATGTCAAGTCATTCTGACCAGTAGTTTTAAAATTATCGATCGATTCGGATTCATACCTTTAATTATAATCATCCTATATATATATATATATATATATATATATAATATAATATTATTATTATTACTATTATTATTAGGAAAATGAATACACGGTTGTTCATTTCCAATTATAGATCCGATTCCGCCTTTTTTTATTTCCCATAAAAGCTTATCATTCTTGTTTGATGTTCCAAAAATGACTGATGGATTTTGAAAACCAATAAAAAAAAGTACGGAATACTATAGAAATATATCGTTTGTGATTTTAAGCTTGGGTAATCAGATAAATTTTTACAACAAAATTGCGAATTTATTTAACAAAGTCGGAGAAATAAAGAGCTGGCATAAAAATGTTGCAAGGACTATTGCAAAAAATAAAACAACGATATTTTCAATGTAACCTTCATTTATAGCAACAACATGGTACAGTCTGAGGCAAAAATTTCCCGATTTCAAGTAATACTTCTAACAAATCGAAGAAGGGGCACCTCCTGACAACAAGGATTGGTTAGCAATTCTGGTGGGATAAAATTCCTCGATTTTGCAGGCGTAAGGCCGCAGACGATATATTTCTATCGCATTCCGCCCCCCCTTTTTTTAATTGAGTTTCAAAATCTATCATTTACGATGGTTGGAACTTTAATAGTGGCAACTATTTATTTACATAGAATACAAAAGTGATTCGTGTCACCATGTTTCATAGATCTTCAATATAGTCGCCAGCATTGAGTACAACCCGTTTCTAACGATGTGGAAGTCGCAGAACACCTGTAGCAGCGCCTGTTCTGTTGAGAGTTCGAATGGACCGGTCTACTGCCGCAAGAATCTCTAGAACAGTTTTAAAGCAAATGCCACGAAGTGATTTCTTCATCTTAGAAATTAACTCAAAGTCAAAAGGGCATAGATCTGGGGAATATGGTGGATGGTAAAGTATTTTCCAGCCCCATCGATCGAGAAAATCAGCCACAGCTTGCACTGCATGTGGCCGAGCATTGTCATGCAAAATGATAGGGACGTTCTGCAGAAAGTGCCGCCGTTTTTTCTCAAAGCTGGTCTGAGATGGTGCTCCAAAAATGAGCACTAATACTGCGCATTGACGGTCTGCTGTGGGGGAACGGTATGCGTTATGATGACACCATTACAGTCGTACACGAGAATCAGCATAACTTTCCCATTGATGGAGTTCTGAAGAAATTTCAAACTTCGTGGTGACCCGTAATGACACCATTCGATTGATTGACGCTTCAGTTTTGGCTGGTACGATCTGAACAAGTCTCATCCTGCGTAATGATACAGTGTAAAAAAGCCTCTCCTTCGTGCTCATAGCGCTCCAGGTGGGTTCGAGCAGCATCGTATCGTAGCCATTTCTGCATTTCCGTCAAATGATGTGGCACCCATCGTGAAACAATTTTTCTCATGCTCAGGCGTTCCTTAAGAATGTGTAGCACAGTCGTTTGCACAAACCCTGTCTGTCGGGCCAGCTCACGAATGGCTCGGCATCTATCACTGTTCATTAGTGCGGCAACATCATGCACTTCTTCGCTGACACTAGGACGACCTGGCCGATGCATGTCTGCCACATTTTGGTATCCTTCATTGAAGGCTTTTACCCATTTTGCAACAGTTCTGTAAGGTAAAACAGATTTCCCCGCAAGCCTCTTGAAGCCCTACATGACATTGTCGTGCTGTATGACCTCTGGCACATTCAATTTTTATCCAATTTCGTTGTTTTTGTTTTGAAAACATCCTGACAACACTTACTTTAGACCGAAAGCTAATACAAGGATCGGTTCTTCGCGTCACTCCGCATGCGCGTGGCATAGGAAGGACAAGTTTTTTTCTGACATGTAAGGTATGTATGTAGCTAACGTGTGGTATACGTGGCATTCTTTGGTTTTGTTGTGTGGCGTTTTTACAGCAATGTTGCCACTATTAAAGTTCCAACCCTCGTATTTTTGGAGCACCTGTTAGATGAGACAGCAATAGGTCCCTTCTACCACCACTCTCCAGTTTCGGAGGAAATTTTCAAAACATTCCTTAACAGTACATTCTTTATGGGAGAAATTCTCAATCCGGACCACTGAAAAGAGCATTTTATATTTAGGTATGTTGAATTTAGGTATTTTTCAGCCCTACGCAGTCGTATGAGACCCTTCTTTTAATAAACCGGACTATTATTTTCCTATTTCAACACATTTTTAATTTGACGATAATGATTTATTTTAAATTAATTTTTTTTCTTCTTTTTAGGAATAAAAAGAGAAAATATTGTAATCGGTAAAAGATTAGAACTCAAGATTTTGGCGAATTTCTGCGTTCCAAACCTCCACGAGTTCGAAAAACACATTTTCGGAATTATGTCTGTCTGGGAGAATAATTCAAAAGCATTTTGAAATGGACAGATGGAATTTGGCATATGGACTTAACAACAAATGTATAGATTTCTGAAAAATTCTGAACGAAATACATTCAGAGGAAATCTATCTATTCGTCCATTCGCATACAAGTTAACATTACAAATAACAACAAAAAAAAATGCATTCAAATTTAACATCTAAAATTCAGATTCTAATAAAATTTTGCACCAGACCGTCAGTCAGTCTGTACTTTAGCATGTGTGTAAACGCCATAACTTTAAAAAAAGCAACTTCCTGAACAAGTGAAATGTGGTATATGTTGTTTTGATGACGATTGGAGCTCTGTAATAGATTTTGGTTTTAATATGTCAGAAAAAAAAATGCCTCCAATAAAGGTATTCGATTTTCTGGTGCTTATGCTTTGACCGTAAGCCAGTAAATAATCTACAAAAAAAAATGAAAGAAATATGCCAAAGATTATATTTAGTAAGAGCGCGATCATCGACATTTCGTCATGCTCTCGGTTACCCGCGCAGTGCTGCGAAGCCCGTCATTCTCATGTGTGAGATTCTTAAAATAAAAATCTGAATTCTTGCGGCGGCGTTTGCCATTTTAGAGGGGTGGGAGCGTGAGCGCTTTCATTGGAGAGCACGCATCGAAATGTTGAGAAAACGATCCCCACTGTTTCGTTTGTGAAATGTTACCGAGATGTTTGCTCATTTTATGACGCCCTCCGGAATGGATGAACTGACTGAAATGTGCCATTCGATATTTCAATCGACAAAGTCTTCCTTAGCAGAATATTTGTGAGCTTCCAATTCTGACAGTCCTATAGCTCATTCTATTTTAGAAGCCTCGCACTGTTCTGTTCATTGTACTATGCTTTCCCCTCATTTTCTATCATCTTTTCTAAAATTTGAAACGGAATGAATGAAACTGAAATGAATACAAAAACATTTTTACTAAAACTAATTTTTTTTTTTTCAAATAGGAGTTCAAACAAAAAGAATGTTTAGAGGTTACAGGATATTATTTTATAATTTATAAAATTTGTCAATGCATTATTCAAAGAAAAAAAAAAGAAATTCAGATCTATGATAAAACACAGTTTTTAGTTTTACTTTCGAAAGAAAAATATAATATCAATATTTTATTACGTAAAAAATATTTTATTTTACATAAATAATAATAATAATGTTTAATTTTATTTCGTTCAATAAATACAATTCTAAAAAAAATGATGAAGTTTCAATTGTATGGAATCCTTCGATCTTATGAATCGACCTGACCCTCGAACTTTTAAATAAAAAACGCATTTCACTCTTCCTCGATGAAATATGACAGAGTTGTGAAGTTTGGAATGTCGCTATTTTAGGATAATCAACAATTTCCTTATTCTATACTAATCAATCTTGGGGAAACTCCATTAGCTTATAGATGAATCTTTTTCAAGACGGTTCAATGGAGTGGTCTAAAAGTGCACATTTTTTATAAAATAGCGATAAAAAAATTTTCCTATCAGTTTTAGTCCAGAGGAAAATTTTCTTTTTTATTTAAAACGAATTGCCTTTGGCGAACAGCCGGTTCGCCAGTATTTATACTCGCTAAAATTTTTAATTAAATATTGAATGTAATTTAGTCTCAAAATAGGATTTTCAACAAAACTATTTTCGGCTCCAAGTTTTTGATAGTCTTATAATTCATTCATACTATTGCGTAGGCCATAAGCTGTTCTGTTCATTGTACTACGTATCTATTGAATTGCGTTTTTATAGAATAGTTATATTCAAATGTTCCTAAATCAGTCAGTTTTGGTGACTGATTTAGATGATTGGAGTGCAAGTCCTTTTATTTAAAATATTAGTGTCTCAAGCATATTTTGTTAAATATGATTCACAGGGCAGATGAATATGTGAAAATATAAATATTTACTACATTTAGATCATTTTGTTAGCAGAAATATATCTATTATTGAAGGATTTCAAATTAGTTGCTGGGCTCTGATTAGAGTTGATATATTAAAATATATTTGCCTTAAATAAATAAAAAAAAATCTTTTATTGAATTAGTAATATAAGTATTATAAAACCTTTCCTTGCATTTACTCTTTAGAAAATATCATACTTTATATTTACCTCATTTCATGCAAAACCGTGCTGAAAATGACACTTTTAAATGTTTAATTTGAAATGATAGTTAACTCCTTTTTTAATTTCAGTTTTTGCCAATGTGATGGCAACGCGTTGATAAAAGTTAATTTTCCCCCATGCACTCGTAACATGCTCGCCCAGGTTAAATTTTATTCTTATTTTGCGTGAAATAAATTGTTAAAAAATATAGTTAAAATATTTTTTTAAAAAATTCATTAAAAATCGAAAACTTATTTTATAGGTTAAAACATTGGTATTATTAAAAAAACATTTTTTTAAACTTTATTTTAATGCAAAAGTAAATTTTGTGCTAAAATATTTTTTAGAAGTTATCGAGAAAAAACACCGTAATTTCGCTTAATTTTTAATAAATTAAGTTTCTAATTAAAATTTCGAACAAATCGCTCCAAGATATGTATGTGCCAAATTTGACGGGTGTAGATCAAGCGATCTGGCATGTAGAACGCACCCCAAAACACACACACACATTCAGCTTTATTATTATAGATATACACTGGTGTGCAAAACTTAAGCAACAGGTATGTTTTTTGCCATAACTTCACGAGAAATCATCTGAGAGACATGAAATTCAGAAATGAGATACAGCATTTTGTTCTGAAAGAATGACGAAAGCATAGTTGCGCAGAAATGAATACAATGCATACAGTATGGAATCAAACAAAAAAAAGGTTTTATTGAACTCATAGTATCGTTACACATGATTGTCTGTCCAAGAGGAAGAACAGCAAGCAGATGTTCCTTAGTATGGGATATGCCCTCCCCTTACTGCAATGGTTGCTTCGCACCGTCTCCCCATACTCAGCACCAGATTGTCCAACTGTTCTTGAGGTAAGAATGCCTATTCCTCAATCAGCATCTGTTTAAATTGTCGGGTGTTCCCAGGAGGATGTAATCGTGCCGCAAGGCGTCTCCCCAAAGCATCTCACACATGTTCTATCGGATTTAAATAGTAACCGTAACTGTTCCGGAGAAGTATTTGTTTATTTTGTCCGCCATCTTTATTGGCGACTTCGCGTTGTTGGCGCAGCTGGGTGCACACTAAAATTCAATTTTACTAAACTTTGATATACAGTCATTTGGCGCCTTGTGAGGTTGGCAATTTTTCGGTGACGTTTTGTTTGGGGTTACATTGCCGCCAATTTTTTTATGTTACTGTATTTTGATCTTTACTGTTTATTTCCCTTGATTTTTCCTGCTGCACATACTCTTTATGCTTACTTTCATTACTTTAGATTACATATTTTTGCGTGCATTCCATTTTATTGCATTTATTGACTTTTTTTTCTATATTTTTTTTCTATATATCCGTTAATTTGCTGCAGCGTTCCTCGGAACCTCTTGATTGGAAATGCTATTGCTGCCATTCGCGCCACATTCAGCCATTTCGCTAAAATTTGGCGATAAAATATTTTTGGGGTAAAAATGACTGCATATCAAAGCTGTTCCATATTTAGACTGTTAGAACGGTAAAAATATGACATGTTCATAGACAAAACAATTGACTAAAAATATACAATAGTAAAGGTATTAAAAAGTATACAAATAAGTCATTGTACCCACTGTTCCACAGTTGTTTATCAACAAGATATGAAAATAAAATTCAACTTGCTTCACAATATTTCTTTATAAACTACTATATTGGCTATTTTTCCTCCTTGAGCCAAGGCAAAAGAGACAACCAGCTAAATGATAGACTTAGCCGTGTCCTTTAAATGATGGCATAAAGTAGTGTTCATGCACCTGTGCACTCATAAATGAAGTCATTGGAAAGGCATTATTATACTGGCGTATGTTCTTCGTCAATTCTTTGAAAGTAGGATGTTCATTGGTAAGAAGTGAATGTAATGGTTCCGGAGGGGAGGATATCTTCTAATTTAATTTCCCCTTGTAGACAACACATGTCTTTTGGATTCATCTTTCCATTTTAAAGCTGAACAATATGGAGAGACTATAGACATTGCTCCTATTGAAACCGAGGCTGCAATCCACACATGGATCGAAATTCAGAGCGGCGTACTCCTTTTAGGACCAAGTATCGGGAACATTTGTTCTTTCGCTTCTTCTCCTGTGTCTCAAATGTAAATGTCTTTCTCTGTCAGCAGACAGACGAGATCCGTTCTGTCTCTGTCATTCAACTGCAGTGCGACGTGAAGAGAGACGGTTGCTTCTCTCAGCAGAAGAACTCTCCTTTGTGGACATTCTTTCTCTGATATTCGCTAACCTAACGTTTCTTTCCTCCACATTTTCATTATCGCGCAACACACGAAGCGTTTTGGCATTTAATGTGTTCTAAGACAAGGTTGGATTTCCTTCTTTTGGGCATAATGAGATTTGAATCGCTGTTTAAAATCAGACGTAAACAAATAATTGTATCGCATATGAATACCACAGCTCTTGCTATATGCACATGCGAAGTTTGAGGTTCCCGCACACGCGTGGATAAGTTAGTTTTAGTTATATATTAACGTCCCGTTTGAAGCAATACTAGGGCTATTTTGGGACGGACCTCGTAATTTTGAACCGCGGTCAGATGACAAGGGCGACACCTGAGCTGGCACCCCCCTCTCCACACCACACCACACCAGCGGGAGCGTGGATAAGTGCAAAGTATATATTACAGTTGTCCATGCTCGAACCGTAGTTGGAAAATAATTAAAATCGTAATTATAACACTCCATTTTTTATTTTGATATGATTTCAATAGATTAAAACCTTCCCCGATAAATGCTCTACAAAATAGTACAAATATCTCCAATATCAGCTAAGTATTTCTCGAGTTTGTCTGGTTCAATTATACAGACGCTTTCAGGAGACTTCATTTTATATTATGTATAGATGCATTGGTGGGAAACATGATTGAAATATGTTTTAAAAATTTGATTAAAAATTAAAAAACTTACATTTAAAAATAATAGGGATCAGTAAGAGAAATGTTTTGAATTTTCACATGATGTAAAAATTAGTTTTGTGGTGTAATATATTTTCAGAAGTTATGGTTAAAAATGACAATTTTTAATGAACTTTTTTCAAAAATAGCTCCGGTTCCCAGCAATCCAAAGTATATTTGTGCCAAGTTGCGTAGCTCTAGATCAAACGCTCTAGCCTGTAGAGCAACAGACACACACTCATTTATGTTTTTTTAAGTAGCGATTCCAACAACAGCATGTAGCGATTTGGTTATCGCGAGGATCGAACTCGTAACCTTATGGATCGTAGCCAATTAACATGACCACAAGACAAAAGTAATTACTCATGTCTCATGGCTGTTATCTGGCTTATAAAGCGTCACCACAAGTGTTTGCGCATGCTAGCAGTTTCAACATACTGTATTAGCAAAAATAAACGTAGTGAAATAGATAATATAATATTAAAACTTTATCTATGGTCACAGTGGTTATTTTTGGTCTAATATTTTACAATTAACGGAATTTGCCTCCTTAAAAAAATTATCTATTTCGAGACAGAGTGAATAGCATCTTTATAAATGACCTGCTTGCGACTTCCTTAAACTTTGTAGAGCTGCCCACTCGGAGACTCGCCAAAGAGCGTGGAACAGCTGATAGTTGAAGGCGGCTAGTTATAATTAAATAAATTTTGATAATTTTTAGAAGCGTTTCTGGAAACCTAATTAGCCCACTGGATAAAATGGCATGTACTTTCCCAAGTTTATATATATTTGAATGCCCGTTTTCTTGTTTGAACACTGTGCAATTTCGCACCCCATTGATGGATCCAAACTAAATTTGGTGTTCCACAGGGCATCTAGAAGAATCAATTTGTTATTTAAAAAATTCTGTTTACTTTTAAGGAGAGTTAAATGATGATTACAAAATGTTGAGTTTTTCCCCATTCCTTATATCATTGCAAGAAACAAACAAACAAAAAAAATTATCTTAAAATTTAAAAATTAGCATATCAGTAACGTTAATTTCATTACCGTGCAACCTTTCTTCGATTTTATTATCAATTTTTTCAAAGGTAATTGGGACCAAGTTTGTATCAAATTCATTTTTTGTCAAAAGATTCAGCTTATTTCCCAGTTTAATTGTACTTTATCACTCGCGCGTCTATCTGACGCCAAATGGTTTTTAGTTGTCTGCTTTTGACAGTATATTAATCTCTTAAAATAAAATTTATTCTCATCAAACAGCCACTAGGAACTTATAAACTCAACGTGTCTCGACCCACAGCTTATATGTTATTAGCTCCAAGCAGATCTGCACCAAATTCAATTATATGTTATAAATGATGCTAATATCATTTATTCAAACATGTTAATTTATGGCCGAGGGTTAAAACTTCTTAAGATAGGGGACTACCTAGAAAAAATATTTCGAAATGTAAATATAAAAAT
>JAPMOR010077093.1:420127-522099 GCA_026543865.1 Argiope aurantia
AGAATAAGTAATCTATTCATTTAGAAATATTCTATAGTTGTTTTAATTCTTCACAATGCGAAAAAGAAAAAAAAAATTGAAAATTTTATGTTGTTTATCCGTCGGACCCCAATACTCAAAGATTGGATAGAAATGTAGAATATTTTTTTAGTTCAGGAAAGATGTTTCTTCAGCTATCTGCAAAATTTTAAGCAAATCATATGGTAAAGCTCTCGATTAGAAGGTTTTTTCTTTATATCGCTTTTCGGTCAAAACGGCCCCTTTTTTCGAATTTCAAAGAATATTCGTCACTTCACTGGTGTATTTTGGTTTCAAATCTTTTATAATGCAAATATTTTTTTTAAAAAAATCTAACTCCTTTGAATGGTTTTTCAAAAATTATCCCGAATGTTATCAGATACTTGAAGAAATTTAATATAAAATTTGTACGACGTAAAAGTACACTTTGTTTTTGTTTTTATCCTACCAACATATAGAAGCGATAAAAGCAGGCAAAGCCACGAGTACAGCGGCGAGTATTTTGATAAAATGTACATAATTTAAAAATATCAGAATGCGAGCATTATTAAATCGAAATGTGGGAACCTTGGTGGCAATAAACGCGAGAAAACACTTCTCCTTCAGAAAGCTGCGTTGTTGCAAGCGACAATGATTCACTCTTCTAAAAGTAAATTAGGGAGGAAAAAAGTCGGAGCATTGCGTCGACTTCATTCGACGGTCCTAATCCTTGCAAGCTGACAAAGCTGGAGCGCATTCTGATGGCCGTGGGTCGCGACCCTCTGCTCGAATTCCGTTCACGCGTGTCACACTTCCGAAAAGCACGTAGCGGAAAATTAAATCTCCCCCGCACGTACACGCACGACTTCCATGCTTAATGAACTCGGCAACAAATGGAGCGACATCGATCACACTCCTGGAGGAGAACTGGTCCCACGGTTTTGCATCTCGCTTTTTCTTCAAAATTTTTTTTTTTAGAATACTGCTAAACTGTACAATAACGTTTAAGTAGGTCACATTTTACTTTTTCGTATATGAAGGGGTGTCTAATATAATACTTTTCATAAAGAAAAATATTAGAATGGCTAGAAAAAAAAATTCGACCTCGAGCTGCTGATGAATCTTCGAGGTAGAAAAACACATTTTCAGAATTGTGTCTGGCTGTTGGTGCATGAACATAATGTTCCAAAACACAGACAACCAGTTAGAGCGTTCGAATTCGGTATGTGGTTTGTACAACGGAATTGTAGATGTCAATTAAATTTTAAAGAAAAATTTGTATTATTTATAAGCTTTTTTTTTAAAAAAAAATTCGAAGTGATGTAAACGCCCCCTTCCCCCGCTTTTGCAGTAATATGCACCAAAATTATTAGTAAACACAGTTAACATTTCGTTTCTTAATTAATTAAAATTGTGATTAAAGTTTTGAGAAACTTTTTATCAGGGAGTATGTACAGCCGTAGAAGTATTTCTGCGACGGGGATGAGTGCCGTTCCTTCAAAACTTTGAAAGCTCTTGTGGTAATTCTTAGTATTAAGAAACAGAGAACTGGAACTTTATTCGTATGAAAATCCTCTAACTTTTAATTTTCTGAGGTCATCCTTTACAATCTGTCATTTTCAAAAATTATTTTCTTGTAAAAATTCTTCTTTCTTAGAATAAGCGAGTCTGCAATTCCCATAGATAAGGTGCCGTTCGGACTCCAAAGCCAATTAGCAATACAATTTCTTCACCTCTAGAACGACGCGAGCAGCTCCCATACAAATAATATTAACCTAGTTATCCCATCAATAAATTGATAAAAAATACATAATGAATTATTAAAATCAGAATTACGCTGTGCATTTTCATTGAATTATTTCAATTGTAATCAAATAAATTAAAGCTTAACTATAAAACTGTCTCGGAACATTCATTCCTTTTGTTATATTTGTTTAAAATGGATTAATTTTCATAACCAATCTTTCATTACATATATTAAAAACTTCTGTTTGTGTTTAAAGTACACTTTAACAAATAATTCTGTTATTTTAATCATTTTTTTCGGCGATATGAATTTAAAAAATGAATGAATCATGTTTTTACAATATTTTTAGCGTAAAAAATGGACCTCAAATAAATGACTGAACATATATTGATGGAGCTCAAACGAGAGGCTAAACTGGCCGGTTGTGAAATAAAGGATCTCCGAATGTGCATTGCCGCAAGATGTTTAAAACAGCCAATGTGAGCACTTTTTACTTTCACTTATGCCAAGTACAGAGAAAGAATTGCAATGATTAAAACATTCGAATTCGATATTTTAATGATTTAGACCTCCCATAATTCGAAAAATACATTTTTGGCATGATGTCTGTCTGTCTGTTTGAGACACAGATGACACAAAAACCTTCTGATTTAGATCGATGGCATTTAGCAGACGGTCTCGGCACCAAATTTGTAGATTTCTATTGAATTTTGAGCAAAATCCATTTAGAGAAAGTCTGTCTGTCTGGCTTTCGAATATAAACACGATTATTACAAAACTTCGAGAGTTATATGGATAAACTTCGGTTCACAGATTTAACGTCGATCCAATTTTGAGCCAAATCTAATAAGGGCTTGACCATCTGTACTTTCAGAAACATGTAAACGCAATAATTGAAAAATGCAGCGACTCATATATCACATTTTTTATAGGATTCCAAGACTACGAATGTACTTTTGTGTCAAATATTTGTTTCAGTCTGTTAGGAAAAAACGAGTCTGAAACACAAATTCTGTTTTCAGATATTATCAACCGCACGCCAGAGACTAATCGCCAAAGATCAATTAGCTAAAAATGCTAAATTCAATACAAATGTCGACAGTTGAATTTAGCATATATCCAATATAATATTCGACAAATGTCAATACTTCTTATTACCTTTATGACAGTATGCGAGAAAGTTTTCGGGAGACCATTCCACCAGAATTGCTGACAAATTAGATTCTAGTAAATTGTCAAAGTTACTAAAGGTGCTGTGCTTTTTGGATAGGCATCAAAAATTCGAAAAAAAAAAAAAATGTAATCGTCGAAGAAATTCTACATCGATATTTCGGTTATCCGCCATGTTAACTTTTTAACTCTGAAAAGCACATTTTTGAAATGATGTCCGTATGGACATAAGTCAAAATGATCTGGCCACTTAATTTCGAAGATTTACTGTAATATTTGAGTAGCTCGAGCATTTCATTTTCCGCCTCTTGAAGTGCAAGAACTTTTCTGGAGAATTTCTGTTTCGGAACGACGCAAGAGAATCGAATTTTAGAGTACTTTGCCTACATTTTATTCTCTTTACGCCGATGCCGCTCTTTCTGAAGTATTTCTAAAGTGGCTATATCTTGGAAACGGCTGAAAAACATCTTCTGAAGATTTTAACACAGTTCGACATTGATTAAGAACTCAAAACTTTATCGCAATAGATTATTTCAGAGAACGCTTTGCATGGCATTTTCGTATGATTGTTACGAAATATTAATGCTTAGCCCAAATTTAGTATTTTCATCGAATCCGTCGTTGGCCTTTTTTGGCGATTCATCTCTGGCCTGCGGTTCATTGTATCCGCATATCGAGTTTCTGTCTTCGATGCGTTTTTCCAACCGAATGAAACAAGAATATGACAACTGCAATCACATATCAAATTAGAAACATGGGTGTTTTTGAGTTGTCGCATTTACATGCTTTTAAACAACAGACAGTCAATCTCTTGGCTCAAAATTTGATAGGTGTCTGCACTGAAGATGTTAAACCTGTGTACTGAATGTCGCCTCCTTCCTTTCATAGTTATCGTGTTCAACTTATACATGTTCCAACAGCAGGATACACAAACCTCCTCTGAACAGATTTTGCTCAAAATGTGATAGAAATCCAGAAAATGGGTGTAAAGATCATATACGAAATCCTATCTTTGTCACAGACAAAATGTGTTTTCTGAACTCGATTTGCTCGAATTTTTTGACAATTAATATACTTACCATATATTCCTTACACAAGAAAGTAAAAACGGATGGCCAATGCTGGGGATGATGCTTCTTTGGTTTAGCCAATTATTTTAAACATGTGCATAATTGTATTAGTAAGCGCGTTAATGAAGGATCGATGTTTAAAGTTTATAAATGTTACCAAAATTAAAAATATATTCTGTCAATTGTCTATGCATGTGAATATGTATTGGTAATTTCCTTTGACTAGGGAAGCATGAGTTTTTCTTTGTTGAAGTATTATAGACTGGCTCTTGGTGCAAACACGGAGAAAATTAAATGAAAATTGTAGAAACAATACAGTTCAAAGATTCAACTTTCATTGATTCTACATCAGAATGACGCAAGATCATGGCGCTGCAAGAATCATGCAGCAGTTGTTGTTTTTTCTCAGCAAAATTGATTTTTCTTGTATTTATTTACAGCTAATCATATCTAAACAAATTGTAAGAATAATTTAAATCTTAAATATTGACTTGTTTAGAAAATATAGTCAAAGAGACATCTCCAAAGCAGGTTTGTAGAGCAAAAATTTGTCCGTCACTGAACCGAATGACGATTTTCAAAAATTCGATATCACCGACTGATCCTCTTTCTCTAGCGAGGATTCAAATTGAAAAGCTATTAAAATTCTTATTTGGAAGAATTCGTTTCAACAAGACCTCTGCTTGGCCTTCCTTTTCTGGCGAGAATCAATGATACAATGTAAACAAAACTACTCCTTCTACGCAGGAATGGCGGCCGTGTTTTAAAATATAACCGTTTCTTCTAGCGTGAATCTTTAAGAAACACACATCGCCATTAGACCAAATGGTCTAATTCTCTTCTTTTTATTTTATTTATTCACTGAATTCTGTCTTGCTGCTAAACTTTTAAAAAGGAATCAAAATGAAAACCTTCTGTCTATTTCGCAAAAGAACAGTGGTATGAATTTTTAAAAATATATTGTTCTGCTTTTGAAGTGATGATTTCAACACAATAGTTCATCAAAGCTGCTTAACATTACTAAATTAATGCTATTAATATGATGATTGTGCATTTAGTCATCAAAAACAGCTGATTATCAAAAACCAGCCACAACATTCTTCAATGAAGGTTACTTAACGTGTTCTTCATAGATACAGAATCAATTGCTAATAATATATAAATGGATGTAATCTGTGACTCACTGGAGTTCAGTTATGAAGACAAAATGAGATGAAGTTAGGATGCCTGAATTTCAGAAATATTTGTCATTCTGGTTAGAAAACATTTAAAAATGGCATATGAAATTATTCCCACAACTGGAAGTACTACTAAATGCAATCACTTATGAATGGAAGAAAGCATCCTGCCAAATCAACGATTACTGACTTTTGTCATCTATGAAAGTAATCACTGCAAATAAGATATTCCTAGAAGTAAAAAGTATAGTGAATAAAAAATGAGAAAATCAGGGGGGGGGACCTTAGAAGGTATTTTCTATATTGTATTTTTGAAAGAAACGTATGTTTTTGTGTGTGCTGATCCTTATATTTATAGACTTGCTTCATCTGGCTTGTGGTGGCATTTGAGTTTAATATCTTTGCTTAAAAACCATGTTAGGCCATTTATAGCCCCAAAGACTCTTGTAAACAAAATTTTGATGCTAATTCGCCTCATACAATTTAGATATATCTACATGTGATTACCATCTTTTCTGCTCCTTTAAAAGAAGGAGAAAAAAAAGAAGAAAAAAAACCCTGAAAGTTTTGGCCACTTGTGATAGATTAAGTGCAAAACTGGATCAATTGATACCCTGAATTTCTACTAATTCCATTCTTTCTTTCTTCAAAAAGTAACTGAGTCATACTCTTTTGGCTTTAATGGCAAAGCAATCGTTTTATAGGCTTAGGAAGTTAAAAAATTACTATCCCCCCAACAAAATGGCAAATATATTAGCTTACTGTGATTAACATATTGATGGATGCTCATGCCAGCTCATTGAAACATACTCTACTACAATTATTCTCTTTTGAAGCAGCACATGTCTTCTTTTATAGTGAAGCTAGTCATTCTGAACATTGTCATAGAATGAAAAAGAGATCTGAGCCAGCATACCTCTCACCAAACATCTAGGTCAAATTCATTATCAGCCTTACTATTGAGTTAAGAGAAAAGAAAATTCAACTACAGAAAAAGTGTGAATCATGGTAACAAAATGCAAGGCATTGTGTTTAACTGAGAAATGGATTGAATTTGCCTTATTTTGTAGACCTGCAAATGAAATTTTGTGGGCTGCCACATTGAGTAGTTATCACTTAAAAAAATGACATTCTATTGTCATTGTGACAGAATAACACTTGTATTCAATTGAGTTTTATTTTATGACAAAAATACAAGATTAGTTCAACAGATTCTATAATAAATAATGTACCAGTATAAACAGGAATTCTTTTGAGTTTTTTAAAAACCAATTCATAAAATAGGGATGTTTCTTTCAGAGAAGAATTTTGCAACAGAATTTACAGCAATTGGATGCAACAGAAGAATTTAAAACCTCTCAAACAGCCGGCAGGGAAGAGAAGTGTAGAAAAAGGGAGTTCATATATTAAAAACAAAAGAGTTCTGGAATGAGCCAATCACATGATCTGAAAGAGCTTCTTCAATTCTACCATAAGCTGCCAATCTGTCTTCTGGAGATCTTCACGGAAGTGCTCCTTGCACATGTCGATAGAGTGCCTTGAGATCTGGAAAAGAAAATCAGGCCAAGGTAAGAAGATTGCAGGAAGCCTCTAACTTAGAATCAGATGGTAAGCTGTTTTTTGGGATACTGCTCATCTTTAATTTTAGTCAAATCGTTTAAGCATAATTTCCATGCCCATGATTCCACCAAATTGTCCACCATTATTTTAAATGTTTAACTTAAGCTCTGTTATTGTGTTCATTCACCAAAAAGTGCTGTTCGCCGCAAAAAGTTTAAATTTCAAAAAAATTGAAAATGATATATATATTTTACAGATACAGTATGAATCCAAACTCATGTGGGAAAACTGTTAAGTGTGATAGAGTTCACCGCAGCAAAAGAATGTATGAGAAAGTATATATAAGATACTGTGAATACAGGCACAATTTCATTCAGTGAACATCGCTAGCATTCTGTATACTTTATGTCACTAATGCCAAAATAAAGTCCTATCTGCTTATAATGTAAAGAATCTTCATTTTTACCAGAAAAAAAAATCACTCTATTTTTAAAGGTCGTGTTTGCTTTACTTTGAATAGTTCTGTGAGTTACGACTGTTTTATACTTCAAAGTGCAAAAAGTCATATGCTGGAAAGCCACATTTTTCATGAAAGCAAAGAATAGTTTTATTATTATGTATTCAATTTAATATGCATTTATAGTATAAAAGCCTGAATCACTAAGATACATACAGCATTTATTAAAATGTATGGCATTATTTATTTTGCTACTCAAAGATTTTTTTTTAAAATTAAACAATAATTTCTGAAGTAGCACTGAAAATTTGTTTAAATTTTCAGCAGTCAATTTATAACTATTACCACTAAACTGCATTGCTAACATGTGGGAATGTTGAATGAATTATTAACATACAGAATTTTAATGACTTTTTGCACTAAAAGTGATGGTGAATTGTTTCTTCACAAATAGACATGAGAGGAAGCATCATTACCAATTTTCTGAGCCAAGAATACAATAATTACAAGAAACTTGCAAAGGAATGCATATGAAGGTTCAATCGAAGGTTTTCGCATATTTATCGAGGCTGTACATTTCAAGAAACATCCGAATCTTTGAAACTGTATGCCAGTTAATTTATTGATACTTCTATCTTAGCTTAAAATTGCATCTAATTATGATACATTAATGCATGCCTTGGCTGTGAAATATCATTTGTCTATAATTCGATTAAAGGGAGAAGGGGGGGGGGGGAGTAAAAGCACATAACTGTTCTAAAAACTATTTATTGTAAAAGTAACAGTGGCAGTTTCATTTACAGTCACATCTAACTTTAAAATTCGGAACTATATTATTTAAAGATATAATAATCCATTTATGGAAATGTAATTTTTAATTAACATAAAGTAAACTCATTAGCTATTTTTTGGTTAGATTAATCGTAAAAAAATTTTTTTTAATGCTTCACTCTTATGTGAGCAAAAGTCAAAATCTAATTTGTAGTTAGGTTTTCTATAAATTGCCATTTTTATTTATGTAGATTTTAACCCATTAAGTGGGTTTCATATGCAAACATATCAATCCAAATCTCCATTTTGTCATAGTTGATGTGCAATTTTTAACTAATAAAAATGAAATCTATTTACTTTATTAGGATTTTTTTTTTTCGAAATTTACTATGCAGCCATGTGCATTACGTTTGACATGTATATTAAGGTAAACCAAAAATGGCCTTAAAATGATTTCTTAAGATTTTTAGTTTAGTAATAGTGCAGAAAAGTTGTCTTTTAGTTTCACAAACAATTTTTTAAAATTTGGTTGCAATATTACATTATCTTGAGGTGCTGCAAAGAGCTTGAAATTTGTAAAAAAATTGAAAATATTTAAAAACGGCCTTTAAAAATATTTCTTAGTTTTTAGTTTGGTAACAGAGGAGAAAAGTTAGCTTTTAAGTTCAAAAAGAATTTTTAAAAATTCTGGTTGCAATACAAAAATATCTCAAGGTGCCATAAAGAGCATAAAAATTGAAAAATTATAAACATTGATAACATATTTTTAGGAATTTTTCGTTCATATAATGTTACAAAAGATTTTACATATATATGAGCATTAAAATTTGTCAAATTATTAATTACAAAGTATAATAATAAAAAATAGAAATATTTGTATGTCAAATTTTGCATTTCTTACTTCTGTATCCTTAATGATTTCAAATGTTTCAGCAGCAAAATGTTTCTATCTCACCGCCACATTAAACTGTTTTTTTTTTAAATTAAATTTTAGCATATTCACATGTTAGTGAATTTTTGTTCTTATGTATCCTTCTCTTGCGATTGAACCACAGACATTTTGAGGTGATTCGGCCACCAGTCGTACAGCTCTTTCCACTGCTTGAATGTATGGACAAGGAAGGTGGAGAAAGTAGATAATTGAGTCCACTATACTATTTGGTTCAGCATGGGGGGGGGGAGATTCAGTTACATCAATTTTTTAGCGATGAGATCATGACAACGTAATCCTTTGCATTGAAGTTTATATTTGGAACTTCCTGAACCTGTCTTTACTTTCTGTTCTTGCTTTTAAAACACATCGTAAATTAAGTTTTCTTTGAATTTTATATTCATCACTTAGCATTGACAAAATAATATTTTCTTTTGTCCATGCAAAGTACCCATTTCTTTGAATTATCTGGCTTATAGCGTGAATATGAAATAAGGTTAAAAAGATGTTTGGAACCATAAGTACACGAAAGTTTTAACTTAACATTAAACCACACAGGCACCTGGTAGTTTTATCTCTTTTTGTCTCTTTGATGGATTTGGTTGGCTAGTCTCATTTTGTAAAGAACACTATTATTTTTCAGTGTTGTCATTGTCGCCAGTAATCATTTCTGATGCACTAGTATTTTTTGTCCGTTCTTGATTAAACTTAACTATTCTCTGTAGTTCTTGCTTCTTTCTTCCTCAAAGCGCTTGTGGTAGCAATATCAATATTACCTATAACCATTTTCCTGTTAGAGCAATGATCATTTAAAACCCTTTATCTCATAACCAACACTTTTGTTTCTTGTTTTATACAAGTCAGCAATATCAAATAAAGTATAGCTTCTTCTCTAAATTCTGTCAGGTTGGAATCAAACTGATCTGAACATTTTCTGCTTTTAGACTTTAATAAATTCCTGATAAGCTTTTAACATTTGTGAAATTCTTTTTATAAAAGCAATGGAAATAGAAGCCCTTGACCATATTTGTTCTATTATGGGAACTAAAGTATTACATATTTCGCTTACAGAAAGATCCTTCTCTGAAGCAATTTTGAGGTAATGTCTAATATAACAGTAGCACTAGATTTGTAAGTAGTGCGTTCAACTTCAAGCAAATCACTGAATTTCCTAAAAAATAGAACACTCCGATATTTGTCTTGTCTTCACTAATTTAGACCGAGCCATTTTTACTCACAGCAAAGTGCACAAACTAACAAATCAGTTACATAATAGACAGAATGGAGAACCAACTCAACTGAACTAGGCAAAGTTACTGATTTGAAATCAGCTTTGTTCTTCACTGAACGCAAACAAATCTCTGCCTTACCTCAATAACAATCGCTCTGGCGACGACTCAGTGCCAAGTCAGTGCAATAGTAAAACTGTTTTCATACTTTTATTCATATGACAATGCTATTTAAAGCTTTTCATTTCATAATCAAGACACATAAAAATCCTTAAAAAGTTGCAAAAAGTGAGCTTTTGTAAACATTCTTGCAGTTCCACAAGATGTACTAATATTTTTTTATAATTTTTATTTACCTTGTCTATACCAAAAGACAACTTTTCCATGATATTACAAATTAAAAATCGAAACTTTGTAAAAATATAACAGAAATTTCAAAGTAACAATTTTATGAAACTGTAATGTCCTTGCAGCCTCTTAAGATCTACTCCAATAATTTTCATATTTATAATTTATTTTATCTACACCAAAAGGCAGTCTTCCTGTGCTATTACAAATTTAAAATCAAAAATTGATTTTTTCATTCCACTTTATTGTATATGCATTCCACAGTTAACTGGTTAAAAGTATACAATTAAATCTTAAAGAGAAAAAAAAAATCAAGATCACATAAGTCTTTACCTTGCTGACAAGCAAGTCTGTGTGGTCAAAATGACGTCCATACATTTTCGGTGATTCTCCACCAAGAGGTTCGATTTTGATGCATACTTCTTGCCCTTTCCTTGCAAACTCTATGGGTTTGTGATTCACCTCAATTGTCGTCACAATGCCAACATCCAGAAACTGAAATACCAAACAGATTGTTTTAAAATCATATCTAGAAAATCAAAGATATTATTATAAACAATTTAAGATAATATTGCTGAACTTGAGTAGATAATTTGGAGACAAATTAAAAAATAAATTTACAATAATATATTTGTGACTGACTGTTCATATGCAGTGCAATTTTCAACTATGCAGGAAATTTTGAAATATTACAGACAAAGTTACATATTTTAACACGATATTACTGAAACACATGCTGTTAGTGCTGATCTATATCAACAATTAAATAAATATGTTGAGCCAGCTTCACCATTTTATATTAGAGGAAGTTTCCGAATAATTCTAATATTTTATAATTTTATTTATCTGATATCTAGGATATAAATATCTTTTTAATCGACTGCACTTCCTTAGTACTAACAACCCTATGCATTTGTTGAATCATAAATCTGCCACTGACTTCAATGAATAGGACAAAAATTAATGTAAGTGATATTAAACAGTTTTCTTTTATATCCTTTTCATTATGTAAATTTGCTGTAGTCTCTATTAAGAGACCTGAAAAATTATTCAGTTCAAATCTATTCAGTAAAATTCATTGTTATGTTTGTCTTTTTAGAAGAAATTATGTTATTGCCTCAATTTACATTAGATATGTCACAGCCACTGATCACACTTTCAGTCCCAGCTAAAATTGAATTACAATAATAACAGTGCAATTTGGTCAATCTGCTTCTTTTTCATTTAAAATTTTTCCAGGTGTCTTGAATTTTTAAAAATGTCCCTGATAATACATATTTCTTTTGCTTAATTTAGTCACAAAAATTTCATTAATTAAATACATTTATATCTTTTAGCTCATGTAAAGTTTTTAATTATCTGTGCCATGTATTGAAAAAAAGGAATAAAAACTTACGATTATATAATAGATATCTAATGTATTTAATATTGAAAATTTATTGAATAATTATAATACACTTTGTGTAGGTTAAAATAATTTTTTTGATTTATTGAAATCACTGATTGTCAAACAATTAAAAATTTTTGTTGATCGCATTTATTTTCTGTGTACTAGAATACTTACTAATAATGATATATTTACTAAAATTGCTAAGAACCAAATCTTTACTGATATTTTAAGTTAAAATATTGTCAAAAATTTCTCTTACTGTAGTCATCTTTAGACCCAGTTTTTCTGGATTTGAAATTTTATTGTGGTCCAGACAGCTTTGAACTAACCAAGTTTGCACTGTATATAGAAAAATACATGGAGATATGTTTTGAAATTTAACATTTGTAAAAATATTAAGGTTATTTTGCATATTCCTAATAAACTCATGGGTGAGAAGTTGAAAGAAATAAGAGATAAATAAAACATTTTCAAAATATGACCAATGCCTAGCAACATGATGGAATTTTTACAGGAACAGTCCTCTATTTATCCATGTGAAGAATCACCAACTTATTCATGTGTGCATTTACTCCAACCCAATAACTAATTTTTAATTATAAAACTGGAGGTTTGATGAAAAGAATGAAAACTGGAAGAGGTTAAATTTATAGTACTGTTTATGCAATTTTCCTTTTTAATTGTCAATCTACTTCTCTCAGATATTTGCCAATACATTTAATAATGTTTCCAAATTTAGCATTTTTTAAAAATCTCATTTAGCTATCTTCATATATGTTTGGGGAAGAAAGGAAATTTCAACTTGAATCACTTATCATCAAGGGCCAAAAACCATAGTTCCAATCTTACAGAATCTCTCTATCTACTGTTTCAAAAATGTTGCTTTTTTTTTTAACATGATGTAATCTAAAAATTATAACTATATTTCTGTAAACTTTTCTAACATCAAATATAATTCATATCATTTAAAGCATTTTCTCAACTGGAACTATATGTATATCTCTAAAAGTTTATAAATTAGCAATTAGGCCACAATAAGAAAGGAAACCTGAATATTATTTCTGAATATTTAATTATTCAATAAATACTGTTTGCAAAAACAATGCATAAAATGTTTTTACTCACCTCTTTGGTAGGAACACAAAGGGGTGTACCTTCTTTGAGAACCCCAGCCTCCACAGAGACCCCCACCACAATGGGATCACGAGAGTTGAAGATAAATTGTGGAAGGATCTTCAGCTTGCAGGGGAATACGGCCGCATTCTTGTACATCTCACGATTCTTCTCCTTGATTTCTGTTCGATATTTGACAAAAGCATCAAATAGATGATAAATGATATTAGCATGGAAGATTTTAATATTCAAGGAATCAGCCAGTTCCTGAGCTTCACGCTCAATGCGAACGTCGAATGCCAGGATCACAGCATACCTGCAAGAGCAAAAGGAGAACATTGAATAAAAATTATTTGCTTTCAAAGTACTACTACTTGATATGTCCAGCATTGTTCAAGATGACAACATTTTTACATTATTTTATTAATAAAATATTATCATCATTATTTTCTTTATACTTTACAATTTATAAGCAAAATCTGAAGTATAAAATTACAAAGCTCACAGTTCTCACATAACACATATAAATTTTTAATTTATATAGCTGTGCATCTTTAAAATTAGCTATCTTAGTTCAGTCTTATAACCCAAAGAAAGGGCAGTAACTTTGAAAAATGACAGAATTTTAAAAGCTGAAAATTAGATCTAATGCTTTGCTTTTTCAAATGCATATTATGTATATTAAAACTTTTTAAATAAAATTTTTGCAAAAATCAATTTTTTTTCTTCCTAGCCTACAATTCACATTTAATGTGGTAAAGTGCATCTACTATTTTACCTTTAAAACAAATCACTTTATTTCTTTAAATTTTTTTTAATGTTTCACTGAGCAATAATATTTTTTTCCTTTTTTATTGAAAAGTACCCAATTTTAACTTTCTAGCTCAAAAATAAAAATATATAAATGAAATCAATATATTCATCAATTTTATAAGTTGATATCTAAATTGTGTTTCAGCTAAAAAAGTATTCATTATTTCTGAAAACATAAGTACAAATGGGCCACAATTTTAATACAAGTCAAAAGAATTTCAGTCAAGATAAACTCTACTCACGTAGGGTCATGTTCAAGCATTGCTGAAGCTTTCATGACATCTTTCTTTGTAACAGGACCTATTCGAACACCAGATACCTGTAAGCAAATTTATAAAGAATGATTAAAAACATATCCAGAAGCGTCTACAGATTAGTCCACACATAGATAGAAACATTTTAGCCCCACTATCTCTAGCAAAAAGAATTACAGAATTTTCTCAAAACTTGAAGTTGTTAGAACTTATGTTTGTTCATGTTTTACAAAAAAGACATTAGTGGAGCATATTCATATTTAAAAAAAAAAGTTTATTATTTATTGGACAGCAGGGCTGCATCTAATCAATGCTTTCTAGAATCATTTTATGTACTGGAAGAGTTTATGAGGGAGAAGAATTGTGCAATCACACAAATGTGCAATCTTTTTGTTTTGAAAATTTTTTCCAAGAATTTCTTAAAACCAGCAGATCATACTTCTTGTACCTTCATTTATGATTCAACACACAAAAGCAAATGTGCCAAACATGAACATTGTGAAATAAAATAAGTATGGTAAATTGAATAATAAAATAAATAAAAGCTGTGCAAAAAGTGCTTAAGATGTTTGAAGCAGAAACTAGCCTATCAAAAATAGAGTTTTCATATACACCCTCCAACATATGCGTGCCATCAATAGCTCTTTTCATAGATATATTGCATTTAACATAATACCAACAAATTATTCAAGAATAGATGTTCCCAAAGATATTTTTTTTTAATTTATTGAAATTTTTTGAAACATTATTCAAAATTATTTAACACATATTAATTACTGATTAAATATATGAGCGAAATAATTTTTCCAAAAAAAAATCAGTAGATTTTGTTAATTAGACAAATGACTTGTCAAAAACATTTACAATTTTTTTTTCATTAAATAAAAATGCTTCTGATTTATTTAAAATCATTGTTCCATTTAACATCATAATATATATACATTTTTTCATATATCCATATATATTTTTGCAATGATGAGGGACTCCAGTGTATTTGTATTCATACTTGAACAAAATACCATTTTTTAAATTTTAATTAGGTTTAAATTTCTCTCACCTTTAGTATTGCTGCAAGTGAGGTTTTGGGAAGAAGGTATTTCCGACATTTATTTGTAGTTTTCTTTATGTGCCAATTTTTTGTAATTTTCAGTAGTTTTTAAATATATATCCATAGCTTCGTAATTGTCGGAGGGCATGTTTCATGACCGATTTAAGCCAGGTTAGTAGCGAAAAGATTAAAGAAAATTTATCGATCTCAAGAATGATAAAATTCAATTACGAAAATACTGAAATCTGTGGAAATAAATGTACATGTCTGTTCTTTGGAAATTTGTGTGCCAGATCAAGAGGGAAAAAAGGTTGTTTATTTTTTAACAGATGGTAGGCAGACATTTCTGATTCCGAATACAAATTGTTTGAAAGCAAAGAATACTCGTAACATAAATTTTCAAATGTAAGCTATATTTAAATTATTTTAAAAAATCAACATTTTATACAAAAAAAAAAAAATTATACAGAAGTTCTCCACAAATAAAACAGATTAAAAAAAGTGAATTAATGCAGAAAATATATGAAGCATTTATTTATTTTCTTTATTCCTGTATAAAATTGCACTTGTATTTATATAATAACTAGTATCAGGAAAGAAAAATTCAAAATTTATGGCAACTTTTTATTGTTGTAGTTTGAAAAATCAATAAAATAAGGATTAATTGTCTAATATGCATTAACAAATTAATGCATCCTGTTCATGTGTTAAAATTTGTAAACTGGATGTTTGTGGCGATGGAATAAGTACCATTATAAAAAATACTTTTCATTTTTTCCAATAAGAATCCCTTAAAGTAATATTTAATTTGGAATCAAAATAATCTAATGTAATGTTAATATTTCAAAAATTAATACTATAACTATACACATAAGTAAACATTTCACAAAATCACTATAAAGTAAATTTGATAGAAACATACTGGAATTTTAGACTCTGTGAGGAACTCCATGAGGGCTTCTAAAGAGCCCAGAGTGGAAGTCTGTACATAAACTCCAGTGCCAGTCAC
Source organism: Argiope aurantia (assembly GCA_026543865.1). Lineage (NCBI taxonomy): Eukaryota > Metazoa > Arthropoda > Arachnida > Araneae > Araneidae > Argiope > Argiope aurantia. Next base: position 436,213 of record JAPMOR010077093.1, read on the forward strand.
TTTGATGGAATTCATTGTGTCACGGAAAGTTTCAGCTACTTCTTCCTACAAACAAAAAAGCAGGATCACCTCTATATTCCGTAAAAAAGTCTAACTGAAAAAATCTATTTTTCTCAAAATTCTTTAATCTTAGGTTCTCTATTATTACAACAGAATTTGGATAGTTTTAATTTCTTTAATCTAAATTCTCCAATAACTCAAATTGTTCTCTGGTCATTGGAATTTCTTATTTAACATAACATTAATTGAATCCAATTTTGCTTGTTTCTTTTCTTTTCTTTTTTTTTTTTTTTTGTTATAATTTTTGTCTTTTTTTTCCTCATCGATTTCAAATTATCCAAATTCCATTATGTATTACACTAACTTTTAAATTGTTATTAAATAATTTGTAAATTCAAAAAGTATTAAAAACTTTATCATTTCATGGTTTCTACTCTTATAGAAGCAAAAAAATATCAAGGACTTTTTTAGAAAATTTAAGAACCTTAAAATTACGCAAAAATATAAAAATGAAAATGATTGATTGAAATAAAATATTACCATTATTAATGTTCAAATGTATGATCATTATTAATGTTCAAATCATATTTACTATTTCTAAAGGCCAATGTAAATAACAGTACGAAAACTTATGCTTATCTTCAGTTGAAATTAGTTAATTTTTTAAAACAACATAAAGTGCACCAACAACAAACAAACAACATAATATAGAATACAAGAGAAATAATGAAAAAAGTGGTTACAAAATCAGTCAACAGAAGAGAATCCATCAAAAATTAGATGCTGCAAGTACTTCAAAGTTGGAAGCACTCATGGCACTACACGAAAGAAAATTACAGATCCTTGAAAAAATAAATATAAATACAATACTGCAAAGTATATGTGCAGAAACATCAATGTCCTCTATTTTTGATTTCAGTAAATGGATAACTGTGACTGGTTACCAATGATGTTCCATTCTATTTATAGGTAGGAAAAGGAACAACTAACATTTGAATGTGGATATAAAAAAAGTGGATATTTTTAAGTAGCACACACTACAACACCTTAAAACAGAGCAAAGATAACCAAGCAAGATGGCTCCTAATGCAGGAATAGATAATATTAATGCAAATTACACAGAAAATAGTTTTAAGCACCATATGACTTTTGATTATGATAAAAATTTAAGCATACATGCAATTTGAGAAATTCTTAAACACAAGATTTTTTATTAGAATAAGAAACTAATGAAAATTGCTCATATATGTGATGTGGTAAAATAAACTAAAATGGATAAATAAATTGATATTCTCTTAAAAAAAATGTCTTAAAATTTTTATTTGATAAATAGCTTTCAATTTTCTTATCACTCAATATCAATAATATATTATTATCACTCAATATTATATAAGGTAAATGTAAGTGAAATGACTCGACATAATTATAATCCTTGTCATATTAGCAACCAAATCATTAGTGTTTCAAACATGAATGAACTATACACAATCCTTACCATCAGGACTTTTGTCTCATCGGGCCTCTTAGGAACAAGCAATGGAAGGCCTGCAATAGCTTTGTCAAAGTCCTTCCCACATATTTTCACTCCTTGGGCCCCTTCTACCTCTCTGTGCTCCACAAACTGAGTCTGATTGAATGAAAAAAAAAAAAGATATCTATTCAACAGATCACTTTTAATTCATTTATTTTTTGTCATTATAATCTATATAACTAAAAGAAAAATTTCTACGTCATTTGTTTGCTACATAAATCATAACCAGTGAAAAGTGTGTGTTTTTTTCTTTATAAAATTTTATTCACAAATACTAAGGTGTTTATATAGTATAATAAAGGTTTTAGAAATGGTTATGTGGAAATTGAAAATTTAAATTTATATGCATTAGGAATTAAATTTCCAGAGATAAAGAGATTTCCAGAGATGTGTTGTCATTCCTACTGAATGAAAATAACAGAAATATTTTAAATAATTATTAGTCTAACAGATACCATCTGTAATACTCGAACAAATTTTGTAATATTCTTTAAAAATTATTAATAACTTATAAGGAGGGGGTGGGGTGGGGGTGGAGTAAACTTTTGGCGATTTCCAATGATGATGATTTTGATACAATATCATTTTGGGAAAAATCTATGAAATTTAAAATGCATCTTTGCAAATGATATGCTAATTTTAATTAAAAATAATCACAAATAATTAGAGGATTTTGCTTAATAAATCATTATATATAAAACATTAGTTTTAATAATGTAATAAATCACGTAATTTTTTAATTATGTCCTTTTTTTTTAAATCGTGCCATTTTAGAAAATAGATAGTATATTTTGGACAATACATAACTGAAATCACCGAAATCAAGAATTTGTAAATGGCATAAGGATTTAGAGATAATTGATTCTCCAGTACCTTGTAAATGATTAAAATTATCCTATTCAAATGATATGTTATGGATGATGTCAACTTGAAATATTCTAATAATTGTCAAATAAAAATTTATGCATTTTTCATCAAATGTTGAAAGCTATACAAGCATACCCAAGATTAATCTTCTTTTTTAATTGTGAAGACAGATCTATTTTGGACAACCGGCCTGCTTATTTGAAGATTTGCCTACATTTTTATCCTATGAAAATGAAGGGGCCTTTTATCATGTGGGAAAAATAAAAAGGAAAGCTGCTCTGTCTTTAATTTACAAAAAGTAAAGATTTCTAAATTATTAAAATAATATAAAGAAACTGAAAATCCTTCAATGCACCTCACCTTTATCCTGAGTTCCTTGAGAGGTTGTGGCATGAGAAGCGAACGGATTTGTGAACAAACAGGACCATCATACCCAGCAAACACAATGGTATCACCTTCACGCAATCGCCCGTTCACCAAAATTGTGTCCATCGTATGACCAAGCCCACTGATTGCTTTCACCTAAAAGGGAGGTAAAAACTACTTTTTAATAAGTTATTGATTAGTATAACTGTGATGCCGTCATGACAGTGCGCCAAAACCAGCACCTCTAGCGGCAAAAGTACTGTAGCTGCCAGTTCAGAATAGGCCGCGGTGAAAGACGTTTGCAACGGAAGACGTTCGTTGCATAACTAGAAAGAAGACGTGTTTTGACGATGCCACTGTAGACGATAACCGTAACATTCTATAACTCGAAAGAAGACAACGTGTCTTAATTAACTTTGTTTACTTCAGTGTTCGTGTTGTTTCAGTATTTGTATTGTTCCTGTTCCGTCCATCATCTATTAATCTTGTAACTAAATTCAGAATATAGTCATTTTATCATCAGTTGGCCATCTCGTCCTTTATGTGTTAAAACGCCCACAAACAACCTACATAACTATAAAGTAGAATTTCCTTATTAATGTAATAGAAATTAGAATATAATTTTTTAAAGAAAGTTTAATTGGTACAATAAAAATTAGAATTTAAAACTTTTATTAGGGCACTAAAATATAGAATATTTTATTAAACTAAAGTAATTATTACATTAATAAATAAAAAATTTAAAAAAAGCTTTTATCAATGTAATATAAAACAGATCATAATTTTTTCATAGAAATAAAAATTGCTGTTAAAAACTAGAAAAAATATTAGTTTTTACAAGACAGCTTTTTGTCCTCACCAAATTTGCAAGATCTCCCTGACTTACAGCTGATAATTATATTAATTTCTAGGCTTTCTCTCTACTCAGAATCACTGTTATGTGTACAATACATTTTATTAATATTAAAACAGCATATTACATTTCTTATGTGGAAAAAATACTGGAAATTTTAATAACATATTTTGATTTTAAAACCAGATAAAAAGTCTAGAAAACATTTAAAAAAAAAACACTTTTTGCAAACAAGTTAAATTATTATAACAGTCAAGGTTATTGTGATTTTTGCTCAATATGTTAAAACAGTTCAATAACTAACTGAAACTTTTTGCATAGTTACCAGAACTACATGTGGTAGCATAAATATAACAACAGTATGATTATATGCACCATTATAATATATTTTATCAAACTAAAGAAACTCCAAACTTACTTTAAACCATTCTTTCTTTAATAAATCATAAGAAATTACTGCTAATTTAAAATTTATGTTTCTATAAATGAATAAAAATATTTTAATTTCATTTTTATTACAAATAATACTATATATAAAATACTAATTTAAAGATAATAATTCAAATAAGAAATTCTTATATACTACAATTAAAATACAAAACATTTACAAATAATAATCAATCAATAAATTCAAAATTGAAACCAATTTTTAGAATACTAATAAAAAATACTTGGTTTAAAACAACCAATCCTACTTTAAGTGAATTAAAAAGTTTTAAAATTTTCTTAAGAAATTTTAAGACTTACAATTTCTTCTTTGACTCTAAAAATCTCTTTTTAAACTGCCTCAAAAATTTATTTACTTTGCTTTTAATTCTTTGAACTGATACCCAGCTTTCTTTTTCTCTTTCTACATTTTTTTATAATTCCTTTTCCTTCTTTCATTGCTTCTCTTTATACTCTTCATATTTGGTTCACAAATTGTTCATACTTAAAATCAATTTTTTTTGCCCTTTAAAATTTCTTATTCCACTATTGGCTTCAATGCATGAAAGACTTATTTTTGCAATCAGTATTTGTTCTTTTATTTTCACTCACACACAGTCTTTATTGATCGAAAAATGTCTCTCAACAGTACTACTGCCATGGGATTATATCATTATAATTTTTAACAAAAATATGGCATCATTGCAAGGTTTTGAGTTGAGAACAGACTGAACTAAAATGTATTCTGTTTTTTGGAAAATGAAAATCAATCTATCTGAAAGTTTCATTAGGGTTTCTTATTAGTAACATTCATCAGCTTACCTCCCTTCTTATAATAATCAAATTCCAAAAAGTATATCTTGTTCAATATAACCTTGAAAAAAGGTTATCCTGGGTAGCTGCAGCTATGATTAGTTTGGTAACATTAGGCTTTGGATGAATTGTGCGCATACTCGAAGCAAAATGCTCTCCCATGCAATTTTCCCTGCCTTTTGGATATTTTTTTTTATCTCCGATAGTTCCATTATTTTTCCAGATTGATAAAATTACTTGACTCTTCTCTAAAATCCCTGATTTCCCAGTTTTGTCATCATCCTGAAGAACTTCTATTTTCACTCCATTGTGAAAAATTCCTATCACCTAATACATTGTAGAATTTTTTTTAATTAAAAAAGCAAGAATCCATAGATGCATGGAAAAAAATTACATCCCTGACAGAATCAAAATTTGTCAATTAATTGATTAGCTTGTAATTTTCAGAAAAATTTAAACATGTTTTTATTTAGAAAATACAAGTGTATAGAATTTTAAGACCTTAATTAAATCTTTATAGCAGAGTCTGAAATGAAAGCATGCAAAAAGACAGGATAGGAATAATATATTTGGTGAAAAAAATGAAACCAACCTCTAAAATTGTGGCCTGTAGCTCCTCAGAGAACATGAGTCGCTTGGCCATCATGGACTGTGTGAGCTCAACTATGAGAGCCATTAAATTTCCCATGCCTTCACCAGTTAAAGCAGAAGTGGGAACCATTGAGATATATTGTCTTGGGTCTGGATTCTCATAATACAGGACGGCATTCAAAGACTGAAATATACAAGTATTTATTCAAAATACAATTTGGTTGCATAAATAATGAAATAACAAGAAAATGTGCCTTTAACTGATATGAATTATTGTGCAAGTTTTAATTAACCTACAGCTTTCAATTGCAATAACTTCACAAAACTTTGCTACAAATGTGTAAAATGAGAGACAGAATAAAAAAGAAAACTTTAGTATTACTCCTACTCTGTTTCAATACATCTTCCAGATTAACACATTCTAACTAAAGACATTTTTATAATAAGAAATGCATATTTAGTGAAGATAAAGTAATACTATTTCTATCAAAACATTTTTCAATATTATAAAAACTGATTTAAGTCTTCTAGAACATGATAAAATATTAGCCATTATACTCCGGGCGATTTCAAGGAAAAAAAATTTCCCCTCCCTTTAAAAAGCTGTGAGACTGTTTCTTGTGAATATTCTCAATTTGGAAGCATTGTCTTTTATTCATTTTTCAACAAAATAATTACTATCTGAAATCTCAATTGTTATATAACTGATATAACTGATATCTAGTTATAAAGGCTGATTAGCAAGTAGCAGTGACTCTGTCTTCTTGAGTCTAACAGCAATCTGAGTATGCACTACTTAACCTTCAGTTGTTGTTGTGTGATTCTTTAGAAATGTAGTAAAGAATACAGGACAAATAATTAATTCTTATAAATTTAATTAAAATATTTATTACATTTTACCCTTAACATGGTTAAGTGTATTAAATGAATTAAATTACCCAGAATTAAAAGTAAAAATGTATAAATGCTACAGAAACATCTATATAGAGGGAAATTTAAAAATACACATTCCCATAATTATATCATTGATGCACCACCACTTTATGCATGAAATATAATAATGATGATAAGGTTTAGTAACTGCATATATAACAGTTTTTGAAACAAATTTCTTAAAGTTTATTATTTATGAAGGCAACTCTAAATTATGTTTAAAACTGATTAACCTAATCATTTACAATCCTTTAAAGAATTTCAAAGACAACTTACTTGATTGGCAAATTCCAGAATGACTTGCTTGACTCTGTCCTCAAAAAATTGTTTTGTTGTTCGAGACTGCGATTTGATGATGTCTTGAACATCTTTGTTCTTTGTGGTCTTCCATTCATAAACTCTATCGATCTGCAAGAAAAAATACCAAAGGTCAAAACTTGCTGAAAGAGAAGGCGAAATTCTTTTAAAAATTCTATTCTGAGAATCAGTTAATATAGAATGATATTTTCAGAAAGGTGATTAAAAAGGACAAAAAAAAATGTAGAATATTATAGATAGAAAATTGCATAGCCCTTTCACTACTAACTAAGCCCAAACAGCCATTAAAATTCTTTAGCAGCTAGTCAGTTTCTGTTTCAAATGATGGGTGCAGAATGTAAGTTGAGGACAACTTGATGATAAACCAATTTACATCCTTCACCTCTTGCCAGAAATAGAAACTGGTCTTACAGTATAGCATTTATGGATGGTTAGGTTGGGTCAGTGGTGAAAGGGTTAAAAATCATCAACCTTGTTACCTTGTTGAGTGCCACCACGAATGGAGTCTTCCTCTGCTTCAGCATATTGATGGACTCGATGGTCTGGGGCTCCAGCCCATGGGTAATGTCTACAACGAGAATGGCAATGTCACAAAGGGAGGAGCCACGAGAACGGAGGTTGCTGAAACAGATGGCATGCAATTCTTCAATGCATATTATTCATGGCTTTATTCTCTCCATTATTTTCAAAAGTAGTTCAAATTTTTGCAAAATATTACAAGTACAGTTTATGTATAGGTACAGTTAAACTATAATATTCCCAACTTTCTTCAACTGGGCTCAATATTGTTACAATTTCTACAAATTGATTTCTTAGTAAGGTTTCCAGCAGTAAATTTGATGCTCTGATATTTCCACTCTTTTCTAAAAAAATCAGGAATCTTCTGAGAGTATATAAAAACCTAGCTTATACTGAAGATGAAAAAAGAGTCGCCGTTGAGCTTTCACTGGGTAAGGTTGACACATGATTGACATTGTTGCTGACTACAATGAATCTACTAAGCCCGGCGAAGAAACTGAGTCAATTTGCCAAGTAGTGTCTTGTTCTAGGCTTCATCAGTGAGTTAATGTGTTGCAGTTGCAATCTACTGTACCAGATTAGCAAAGACAAACAGTTTTTGCTTTATTAACTATATATATTTATAAATAACTAAAATAAAATAAGATTCTGTTTATACCATCTTAGTTAAAGCCTATTCAATCTGAAAAACATAAAAATATTTAAATCCATAAAGAGTCTTGTGCAATTTTCCTATTAATCCTTTCAGTTATCAGAGTAAATGCTATTAAAAATAATAAGCCTTTCTTAAAAAGAACTTTTGAAATTTTATCTTTCTGCTGTGCTGTACACATATTTCCACGAAGACAGTTTTAATGACATTAGAAATGATTTTTAAATGCTGAGTTCCTAATTTTCATAGAAAAAGAATTGCAATTCTAATTTCAAAAGATAATTAATAATTAAATTTAAAATTTTCAAAAAATATTGTACAAAATCTTTGTTTTTAAAAAAAATGAAATTTTTTAGCATGAGCATTCTTTTTAACCTATACTTTATATTTGCCTACAGTTCCATACATTTTTTTTATAGACAAGAATTAGGAGTGCTCATATATCCTGCAGTTCCATATATATTACTATACACACGATTAATAAATAAAAAGAATAGGCAAAATTTATTTTTAATTCTAATCAGATAATGCTCAGTTAAAGCTGCTTTATTAGTTTCTTCGGAGTAAAAAAGAAATTAGAAAAGAAAATTTAAATTCTACATATATACTTCACTACTCAGCATGACATTTAAATAAAAATAACTCCATTGTTATAATGCATAATTACCACTCGATACTTCTGTACTGTAATGAAACACTTTCAAAATTATTGAAAATGATGAAGGCAATCTGAAAATTCAGTCAAGACAAAACAAAATTCTGGAAGTTCTATTCAAATTATATTACTAAACATTTTAAAAGAAACTAAAGAGATGATTATTCCAAAATTAAATATAGAGTGCATCTTTTTTTTTTTTTTTTCTTTTTACAGCTATAAATTTTAAAATAAGAAACTATCAAATTTCTACATTTCTGATAGCCAAAAATTATTTATTAATGCAAAATATCAGTTCTATATTTTGGTTACTTTGAATAAAAATTTACTTTAGCAAGCTCTACAAACTTCTTTATAGGAATTTCAAAGAGTCTAGGTTTGTAAAGCTGTTAACTAACTTAGGTCTAATTCTTGTCATTTGATCACAGTTCTAAATTATGATGTCTATTACAAAATATATTGAAATAGGTTCAAAATGCAATACAATTCTAATTAAATAGTAATTTTTCATACCAATGAAATAAGGAGAGAAATTTAAGATGTTTCTTTCATAAATTTCCAAAAGGTGATCTCAATACTCCAATTTTGCTTTTCACTACAAACTGCTAAATTCCAGTTCCCTTCCCAACCCCTCTATCTACTTAAGATAATAAAATTAGCTCATTAGATTCTGACAGGATCAATATAAAAATTTATTACAAAATCTAGATTTAGAAAGGGAGTACAGCAAGAGAAAATGACGATTTTTAAATTGAAAATATTGGTTATGATTAATTTTTACTATTTATTGTTAATAGTTTTAATAATGCACACTAATAAAACAAAATATTTTCATACAATAAAAAATATTTTTGGTTGTTTAATATTATTTCTTGTGCTATTTAAAATAAATAAAAATTTTTAATTGGATAAAGCACAACACAGAGCCCACTTGCACAAGAAAACTTCAAAACAAACAGCATGCCCTAATATTATCAAAGCTTTATGGAAGTTAAGATTTTTTTTTTAATACGCTGTCACACAGATATGACAGATGCAAAATATACATGCAATAAACAGTTTTTAGTTTAAACTTTGAATTAAGAAGAAAATATATTTGGATAGTAGATGTCATTTTAACATTTTATTTAAAGAAAACAAAAAGTCCAGGAGGGATTCAAATTATTGACAGATACTAATTAAAACTGCTCAAATTATCTAAGTACAACAGCAGTTTCTTTCTTCAATTTCAACTTATACAAAGGATTGAAGATCTAATTTAATAACTAAGTTGTTCCTGAATTCATGACAATAAAAAGAGGAAAGTAAACACATTCCTCTCCCCTATTAAGTAAGGTATAAAATTTTGATAAATTTTAGTGTGCCATAAATAATTTTAATCAATTAAGATTCATAAATAAATGTTTTCGATTAAGAATAAGTTGAGTTAGCATTAATGTTGTACAATTAGTTCCAGGTGATTTTTTCCATTCATTTTGAATTACTTTCACTAGAAATTTTAGTAAAATTTTCAATACTAAGCATCTTTGTTGACCAGCTTGTTTGTCCAGGTTGATTTTTAGGCTGTTAAACTATTAATGCGGAATGGATTTTTTTTTTTTTTTTTTTACTTTGTTATTTGATAAGATTGAAAAATATGAATTTAATGCAATCAATCAATAAAAACAAAAACCCTACTACACTACAAACAAAAGGAATTTTTAATGATATGTGTTCTTTCTCTAATATTTTGCAACTCCATTAATTAGTGTTGAACTAAGCATAGTTATAGAAACAATCCGTAAAACATACTGAAACTACATATAGCAACATGTTTATATTTCATTGTTACCATTCGAAAATAAGTCATAAGAGATTTCTGTGCCCCATGCATTAGCATCATATATTATATATACATATATGAATATTATTATTGAGAATAGAAAACAGAATAAAATTTCACATCTTCAGCTTAATAGGAAGTAAATGAAAAACCAATAGAGAAATTCAATTAGTAAAAACAAGTGGAAAGTTAATATGTGTTAAAATCTATATATTTCCTAAATAATAATAACTCACCTGAAGGATTCGTGACCTGGAGTATCAATGATCAGCAACCCAGGAACTTTCAGGTCAATTTCAGGAAACTAAAGTAGAATAAGAAACAGAAATAAATGTGATTCATCAAATTTAATTTTCAAGAAACTAACTAGTAAAACATGAGAAATCGGGAGTAAACCCTCGACATTCTCATATATGTACACAATATGGTATATTTTACATAAAGTATTCTATGTAATTAATTCATTGCAATGTGAAAAGAATTGAGTACGTATAGGGTCCACTGCACAAGAAATTAAGATTCTTAAGTTTTTGTTGCTTCCCATTGTGGGGAGTCTAAGTACATCATAATTTATATACTTTTTGTTGGGCCATGGTATTATGCACAAGCATGTGTTTGGTACTTCTGTGATTAGCAGTTAGTCTCATTTATTAATTCATCCTTTAGCTGGCATGCTTATGCCTTTAGTTGAAGTTGGGGTAATGGTTCTTAAGTATATATTTATTTATAAATTCTATGGTTTTGTTTCCCAAGTACTGCATCTACTGAATGTTGCCAATATTTCTTCAATTAATAGTTATGTACACAAAAGTTCCAGATTCGAATTTTATACCCACCATCATTTATTTCTAGAGTTTAGTGACACGTGGCAGCAATCAGATTTTGACTTTTCAAAATTTAAGAAATGGAAACTGTTTCCAGGATTTAGCCAGCTATCTGGAAACTTGTTACTTCTATTGCTAAACAAAACCAAATGGAATATACCGGGATGCCCATTATTACTGCTGTTAGAATTTCCCTAACATTTCCAGGTTTTTTTAAGAAATCTATCCAGCTTTTTTTGGATACATCTACTGTCCTTAAAATGATGTTGCTTTCTTTTATTTATTTATTGCCAAATGCGGTCTTAACTATATGTGAAAAAATTATTCTATTCTTAACTTATATCCATGTAAAATATAAATTTAATGCTCAGAAAAAAAAAGACCACTTTTCCTTATTGAATTTCAGATAGGCTTCAACTATGTAAAATACTTTTTTTTTTTTGGCAAATATATTAACCAACACTGAAAGATGTGTGCTCATCTAGACTGATTCAGCCAACCAGTCATATATCAGAATTGTTGGTCAGATTTACTCATGAAAGATGAATACAAAAACAATGCAATTGGCAGAATGCTTAAGAATGAGATGATTTTTTTTTTAATTCCAGTGGTTTCTTCCTATCCATACTGTTTACCAACACATAAATCAGGATTGAACAATAATTCAACTAACAGAAAAATAAATTCATTTACAAATACAAAATGAAATCATTGCATCAAAATAAGAAAAATTATTCAATGATATCAAAATTGCTAATATTTTGCATCAATTATGGTAAAAAAATCATGCATAATGGCTGAATGCTTCACTCATAGCATACAGAAAAATAGAAATTGTTTCTTACCATTAAATTTTTTTTATTGCAAAAAAAGAAAAAAAATTTTAGAGGTCTAAATTTAAAAAGATGACATGAATGAATTTTGTTAATCTTCATGACAATCCGTTTTATATACATCAAAAGTATTAAAAAATGCTGCCCTTCCTTTCACAAAATTTTTTGAGAAAATTATAAGAGAAATGTGTACCCATACTGTAAAAAGCAAATTAATTTCTTGTGTTTAATGGAATTTATATTATATAGCATTTTGTTGAATGTATGAAGGATTTTAAACACAATTTTTTTTAAAGCCAAAAAATGTTCATCCATATGAAGAATTTAGTAAAAAATTTGCATTCATAATGTTTAAATTTTTTTTAAAGAAAACATTAGCAATAATGCCCAATACTTCACAATACAACATGAAGGTCACCAAGAAGAGGGAAAAAAATAATTATTATAAAATACTTATTTGATTAAAATTATCAAAATTATAATAATAGGGCAATATTTTACATTCAGTTTAAAATAATTTTGAATATTAATACTCAAAATTCATGCTTTTGTAACATGTGGTACAATCGACTTGATTTCAAATAAGGGGGAGGGGGTAGAGAAGAATTCTGCATACAAATTTTGTGTGTGTGTTTGTTATATGTATAATAATAGGTATTGGGCTTAGTTTGGCTGCATTTTCTCATAGAAAGCAAAGGCACAACCATTTTCAGTAATTCTATCAATAATTTGATTCTCTGAAAAAAAAGCAAATAAAATCTTTGAGGGAAATTTTTTTATATATTTATATATATGCAAAATAGATATGGCGATTAATCTTTCTTTCCCAATGCAGCTCCAAACCAATTTTATTGTACCTAAACTGTTTTGCTTCATGCTAAACTTAAACACAAACCCAACTTAATCCAAATTATAATACCATCAGATTATCATTGCAATACCATAAATAATAAGAAAATGGGTCAATAATTAAATACAAAATAAAATTTAAATATATAATTTTTGCATAAATATTATGCCAGAAATATACTATACATTTTCTGATATTAAACTTGTTTAATATTTTCACATTGCTTTGCTAATGGATACTATTAAAGCATAACAAGAAATTAATAGATGGATTATTATCCAAATGGTTATATATCTGCAGCAAGCTGGTTATTTTCATTTAAATAAGAGTTATTTTAGTGAGTAATATATAAAAAAACACATTGTGAAATAAATGACTTACAAAGATATGATAAACATTTTTTTAAATTTAAAATTAATGAATAAAATAAATAAATTAGAAATCACACTTGCTTATTTGTACTTGAGATTAAGACAATCAATGTCAAATAACACATTAAGTAAATTTATAAATATCATTTCAATGGCAGAAGTCATTAGAATAAATAAATATAATCACAGTTCAAACATTCAAAATGAAATAAAATAATTTGTCATAATTAAAACTGTGGGTTCAATTTAACAGAGCTGAAAAAAAATTGAAATGCTATGGTGATTTTTAAAATTTCTCACCACTTAAAAGTTGCAGGAAAGTCACAGGTACATGTAATAAAAACAATCAGTCCATTGTAGCTTAAAGTAAAGTCTAAATCAACCAATTTTCGACTTCAGTCTGTGCTCCTATAAAATGTATTCTAGCAAACAATCTCAGTTAATGGTTCATGGATATCTTTTTCTTCTATGACAATCAGCTGATTATGTGCTTACTTGTCATTAGAAATTGGTGGATAGAAAAAGCATTGTCTATCCACCTCATGTGGTCAAAGATTGCAGTTGCAATTTTTAAATGAATGCATTAAAATAAATCAGACTTACTCCTTTGACAAACTTGCATTGCTCTCTGAGAGCATCTTCAGGGACCATTGTGGCACCAATCTGTTGAGTGATTCCTCCAGCTTCATGATCTTGAACATTACTGCTTCGGATCTATTGAAAGTTAATAAAAATTCAATGATAGACAACAGTCTCACAATTTTAAACACAAAACATTCCTTGTTTTAAAAAAATTTTAGCAATTAAAGATGAGAAAACTTTATTGAACTTCAAAATTATTTTAAAACTACATTTAAAAAAAATCAGAAAAAGATTGTTTTCCAGTTCCTTGCATTAGCTAGAGAAGTAATCAAAATGAGAAACAAAATGTTTTGATATTTTTGCTTAATGGGTGAAGTTAAAAATAATTTAGTAAATAGGAAAAATATAGAGATTTCTTAGACAAAGGAAAAAAAGAAAATAGAATGAATTTGATTTAATTGTAGAATAAAAATATAATTTCCAGATAAACAGAACACTGTGCATTAAGGGATTAAAATAGATTGTTATCAAATGATCCATTATCAAGTGTATATAAATTCAGAAATGAATCAGAAAATGAATGAAAAATTAATAACAAAGGTACATTTTTATAAATATAAAACAAATTAAATAAAAGGTTGCAAAACTAAATTTTATTGTGCTTACATACCCTCCAGAAGAGTTACCCAGTAGCAATTATCAAAAAATCCAATGAAGAATAGGTATTTTCAAAGAATTTTAATTAATTAAAACAATATTTTCAAACATTATTCAAAATTATTTTTAAAAATACTTATTATTAAGTAAATATATAAGTGAATTTTTTTTTTAAATCACGCAATATAATTTTGTTGATCAGATTAACACTATTTGTTAGACAGTTAATTAGTTTTCATTAAATAGCAAAAATGGCAAACACTTTGGCTTTTTTTAAGTCATCATTGCTCAGTATTGCATCAAAACAAACTCCCATATACAAATTTATCATACTAGCTGTTCCAGTATTTTTATATTCAAGTTGGAACATGATTCCCCCCCCCTCCCCTAAAAACCACGCTAAAAATTCTTTCACTGTCAGCATTGCTGTGAGTAAGGATTCGGGAAGAGGACATTTTCAGTATTTTTCATAGTTTTCCGCACTTTTTTTATTTTATGTATGAAAGTCATTTCTGTAGCAACTATGGAAATCCCGTAGCTGCTGGAGAGTTTTGCTTATGTAGGAAATGACAAAAATGTAATAAACTTTGGGAGATTAATGCAATTTGATGGTTGATTCAAAGTGTTACATTTATCAAAAAATATAAATGCCAGGGCAAACTAATGATCTGTAATAAGCAATTTCAGAGCCACATAAAAGCACTTTAAAAATAATCCTATGATGGAAGGAAAAAGAAAAAGGAAAAATCAAATGGAAGCTGAAATTATAATAAAAGTTAAAACATATATAAATGCATGTATTTTCAGGGTTGCCACTGCCAATCTGGAAAAAAGGTTCTCTGTGTTTTCCCTGTACATTTATTTAAAATACGAGGAAATGTATGAATGGCACTAATGCACTAGTTATAATGGAATATGATTTTAAAAAATGGAAACAGCAAGGAAAGAAAGTAACAATTTAAAAATTTTTTAAATAATCGTGAATTAAAAAAAAAGCCTTATATTTAACTTACAGAAAAAAACAATTTTTATTTATTATCTAGAATTTAGCAAAACAATATTTATATATTAAGATGGGAGGAGGGGGTATATTACCTCTCATGCTCTATAAAAATAAGTCACACAAAATTAATGGACTTGGGTGAAATAAAACATTTTTGTTATCATGATACAAATAATTTAATGATTACTTAACAAAAAAACATTACAAAGCAAGACTGCTTTTTTTATTTATTCATTTTTGCCAATTTGAATCGGCAAAAATTGTATTTTGTTGAATTGGTAAATATTGTAGTGTATTTTGGCATCAATTTCTGCAGATTTTTCAGCCATCAGTTTCTTCTAGGTAATGAACCTAATCTGTAACAAATTAAGGTGCAATATTTCTGTATGGCCTAACATACATTTTTTTTTTAAATCTATTTCACTGTTAGTGAACTATGTGAAAATATTTCTGATATATAATGAATGCATTAAAACGACAAATGTGATACAACAAGTTTTAATGCCTATAAAAATTCAACTTTAAATGGCCGTTCTTGAATTAAAAAATTTGAAATCAGTTTATTTTCAAACATTAAATTTGATGTTTTCTGATTTGACATGTTATCTTTTCCTGTATTCCTTTGAGATACTAATTCTAATATTAATGATGACTCTTTAGAATGGCATGCAGTCTTATATGTTTTCCTCTTTTGGCATGACTAGTAAATCCTGTCTTCTCATATTACTTAAGTTTATTATCTTTTTATAAAACAAGCAATATGCAATAAATGGATTTTGTGAAACTTCTCATTTAGCAAAATCTGGGTTTACTTTTTTTATATCCAGTTTATACTAGTTATGGATTTTGAGAGCTGATTTTTTTAAAAAAATTTCTCTAACTTACTTTGAATAAGCTCACAGTTACTCAAATAATAAAGAAATCATTCAATAAACTCAATTATGGTTAACAAAACACTATCGAGATGCTTTCGCAAATTGAATGTTGCTAATCCCACTAGAGAAATATATTTTACTCTTACACACAGTAACAAATGTCTCATGCATGCTCATTAACTGCAATTCGGGAATCTCATGAAAACGAATAACTTACTATCACACAAATCAAAACTGGATTGATCTATACAGAGAAAAAAAGGGGCAAGTTTCTGCATTACACAATCACAAAAGGTATTGTTTCATTTTTAGAAGCTTTCTTTTATTTTCTTTTATTCTTGCAATCTTTAGAGATCGGCATTTTTATAAACTAAAGAACTTAAAATTTCCTGTATCTTTCATGTTTTCATAAAAAAAATTTCAAATTTCACTGCATTTTCTAGGGTTTTCCTGTTCTCCTGGTGGCATGGCAACCCTGATTTTATAGAAATATAATAGAAATTTTTTCTCTGTTCTAATAAATATATAAAAAAACAGTTTTCAAAAATAGAATAACTTAATCCATATTTCAGATAATCCAGAAAAAGAGTACTTTTCACAGTTCAAAAATACAGAAGTACTAAATGTTTTTATAACTAGCAATTTGGAAATAGCTTCTAACAAAGCATCATAGTTAGCATGCTAACTGAATAGTTGAATAATCAGAAAAAAAAAATACAATTAAAAATCACTACAGCACTATCTTTATTATAATACAAATCTAAATATATTATTACAATATTTTGATGAATGTAAATACATATATTGAAGCCAAATTAATATTCTATATTTAATCTTTGTTTTAGATTTTAACTTTTTGAGTGAATCAATTCAAAAATTTAAAGCATAAATAAAAAAGGTAAACAATTTTTATTAAGTCATACCATTGAAAGAAAGACTATATTAAAATAAATAAAGTTAAAAGTAATTTTATGACTCTAATCTAGCATGAAAATATTTTCTGAAGGAAAAATAAAGTTTATAAAGGAGATACTTTGCATTTAGAGTATAACTATATTGATACATCTAAAACACAAATAAAATTATCCAAAGTAGAAACACAATTACTAAGCATTGCTATTCAAAATTAATTAATGAAGGCAAAATCTATGTAGAATCAATCACAACATTTCCAAGAATACAGTGAACAAACTACCATTGCTTATTTAGGGTAATATCTAGCACGAAGAAATAATCTTACTTTGTCTAGAATTTTGGTTTTTCCAGTATCTACATGACCAAGTACACACACCACAGGTGACCTCAATTTGTCCATGCTACGATTGCTCTCTGCAATTTCTCGCCGTTTCTGAAAGTAAGAGAAATTTTTTAATCATTAGGGTTTGGGAAAAATCCTAACAAAGATAATAATTCAAAAGACACTAAAAGTAATAAAATACCTATAATTATTTTTTACAAAAGATACCTTAAAATATTTCTATGAATTTTTTTATTTGGACATGTTGAAAATCTACTGATTAGATACATTCAGGGTGCTTAATGAGAAACTGCTGCAAAAATTGAGTACTTTTAAGCACCTTTCTATGAGTATGCATACATAAACCCTGTATTTTCTAAGCATAGTATTTTTTTATAATAATGCATAGTTTTTATTGAAAAAATGCTTAAAAATTAATTTTAATTGCTTACTTTTTAAATTTAAATATTTATTTCTGTATTTGCAATTATGCCTTTTTGGATTTGACAAAAACATAGAAATTGTCATAAAAATGAAAAAATATATATATATATTAATATCAAAGAAATAAAATAAACTTTTATAAGATTATCAATAAAGATCTGTGAGCTTTTTCAACTTTTCTTAAAATTAAAATAAAATTTCTGATTGATACAACATTTCTAAAAATATTGATAGTGATGTAGAAGTTCAGCATGACCACGAATTTTGTATTTGATTTTTATATAAGCAACAACAATTAAGATCCAACATGGCTGGAATGGAAAAAGTAAATTTCTCCCTGCGCTGACTCATTCTATTAAGTAACTTGCAATTTTAAAAATTTAAGAACTAAAGCATTTCTATGACTATCATCAGATGATTAGCAAAACTGCCTTTTTATTCCTTTAAAAATATTTTAGTATCAGATCCAGCAGTTTCTTTTTTTTTTTTTTTTTTTTCTTAATCAGAAAAAATTTGGAAAAATTAGCCTGACAAACAAAAATGTTCAAATGCATGGGAACATTCAAAAAATAGCAAGAAGGATATTACGATCATTGAAAATTTAAGGCTCCAAGTTAAAATTTCAACATACTCGATTTTATGTGATTTACCAACAAAATTAATTGCAATTCAGTATAGTACAGTTGAATATCTGTAGTAGGTCGTTCAAGTGATTGCTCAAAAGTGACATATTAATGAGAAGATGATTGAATATGTTAGTGTTTTTAAAGCAGCTTTTCCCAAGTTCGATATATTGTATCAAATTCATCATGCTATTTTTATATTTTCCATCTATTGGATATTATTGTATATTCTGCTTTAACAACACATAAAAGTTTAAATATAAAGCATAATTTAAATAAATTCTTCAACACCTAAAATATTAAAAATTGAAATGTTTTCCGATTTGCATAGAATGCATTTCGTACTGTCCCTTCTACATAACTATTCCAGTATTTTTATAAATAGCAATGCATATCACTGAAGAAAAAACATTATTAAGTTTTATCTTAAAATGTGCTGTAACCCCTGAAATACTTCGATTTTGTCCCTTTTGTTGGTTTTTTTTTTTTTTTTTTTTTTTATACATCCAGTAAACAAGCTTATATGACCATGATTTCGAATTATATTCAACTTTGGGGGAACAAATCAAAACAAAAAGCTTTCTGCTATTCACGAAAAAATTAAGCACTTTTAAGGTGCTTAAAAATAATTTTCAAATTTAAGCACTTTTCATGATGCTACAGACCCTGACAATTCCCAAAATCAGATTTCCAAACTTGAAGAGAGAAAAAAATTATTGAGCCTTAATGTTTTGTAGGCTTAAAATTCAAAATAAAAAGGGCATACAGAAAAAGAACAACTTAAAAAATAATTATTCTGGAAAACAATATAAAGTTCATTCAATATCAGAACAAACTTCAACTTATCAATCTTGTGATTTTGCATATAAATTTGTTAAGAAACATTTATGCAGACTGAAAATAATAACATAATATTATTGCATTTAGCATATGTGATTTTGATTTTACTAATTTCTTCACATTAGATTTTAAAAAATCAAAAAGTAAAGTAAGATAAATAACAAACAAAGATTAATAACATCTTTGACTGCAAATATGGTACACATTTTATGAAAACATTGAAGAATAATGGATAAAATAAATATTTTAACAATCAAGTTTCTTGTAAAAGTACATCATATATTTCGACAAAACTTATTTTGAAATGCATATTATATTTTTAGACAGAAGCAGTAACAGTTTAAATGGTACTTAATTGCTAATGGTTCAGTTATTTGCAATATTAATAGATTTGTATAAAATATTATGAAAAAACAACTTATAATACTCACTTGTATCCTATTTTTTATTTTTTCTACAGATGGCAAATTGTCATCATCACTGTCAGAACTGCTATAACTCTCTTCTTCTGATTCACTTTCCTCTTCTGAAGAGCTTTCTCCAGTTTCTGATTCTGATTCTTCATCTTCATCAGATTCATTCTTATGTGCAGCCTGTTTCGATGAGCTTTTTGTCACAATTTCTACCTTCTTCATTTCTGGTTTAGTAGTGTCTTCATCTTCAGAAGAGGATGTTTCATCCCAGGCATCTTTTACATCCTCTTCTTCCTCTTTTGGAGGCACAGCAGGTGGTTCTGGTTCTTTCTTCTCCTCTTCCTCCACTAACTGAGAAGAAGTCTCCTTGCTAGCAGGCTCCTCTGTTTCAGCAGGTTCTGTGCTCACTTCTATTTAAAAGAAAATAAACTTGTTTCTTGTAAACAGTTTATTAAAAAAAACACTTATTATTTAAGTGGCTGTAAAATGGAAAAAAAATTACAGAAATACAAGCTTATTTCGATAACATTGTAAAAAAGAACAACAATGAAGTTAATTTTTTCTTCATAACACCTCTTTGCGGCAACAGTCTTTCTTACAAAGGGGGCATCTTGTTTACACTGATTAGTACCAAAATTAAACGAAAGTAAATGTCGGCAATCTTGTATATAATAGATGGCTCATTTCCTGTTATAAAGGAAAATGATTCTTACATCAATAAATCTTTTAATTCCTATTATTATTCGTTATTTTGTAATAATAATTATGCATTATCTTTAATTAAGATCCCAAATTTGTTTAAAAAATGTGGCATACTTTTATATTTGCTGAGCTATGAATATATCCATTCCTTGCTGCAATTTGATATATATTTTTTTTTATTCTAAAAGACTTCCACCCTTAATTTTTATCATTTTAGTCTTAAATTAATAGTTCATTATGGAAATATAAAATCAATTTATCTCTGAATCATGTGAATATGACTATCATGTGACACTAAGTTTAGAGAATTAAAATTTAAGTAAATTAAATACATATAAATATGACCTCCTATAAAAGAGAAGATTTGAGGAGAAAGTGGATTTTAGACACATTTAATCAAACTGAGATTTAAAAAATCATTATATGGTATTTGAAGTATATTAATTTAGTTTTAGAATTGAATTTGAATGCAATTCTTCTAACATGGACTTTATTTTTCATGATAAAGAATAGTTTTCAAATAAAAATGACTGATAATAAAGTATAGTGTACTTTGAGTAGTTCAAAGCTGACTGTGATTGCAACTGAATTTTAATAATCATGAAAACTGGAATGTTATAAAAACTTATTGATTCAGGATTTGAATAATTCAGGATATAAATATGATATACATAATTTTTGATTTATGCTCTCAAATAATTTAATTTCTGATGTAAAAAAAAAGATTTTAATAGCATCATTTCTTAAAATTGCTTATTATCAAAATGTCTTAACTTTTTTGAAAAAGAGCCTTAACTAGCTATTTTTGTAAAGAGGGTGTTGTGTATTTATTTTAATACGGAGATACAATACCTCAAAACAGACTAAAATAATAGTAAATATTTTCATTTTATTTTCTTATTTCATTATTTTCCTCTTCTTTTCATTATATTAAAATTTTAAAGTTGTATCTTTAATATTTCTAAAAGCTATTTATAATTTTATTTATGATGACAAATGAAATGCATGTGCAAATAACCTAAATTCCTTCCCCTCCCCCTCTCAAGATTAGATTTTCCTCTCTATATATATATTTTTAAAATATAAGGTATTTTTCTTATTTAAAATGAAGCTTCCAAGGTTAAATTTCATATGCAATAAGCATTTAACTTCATATATACATACAGACAGACATAATAAAATAAAATTAAGAAATTTCCTCATATTTCCATTAATAATACAATAAAAAAACCCATAAAATTAACATTAGATGCCCCTAGAAAATCAAGCACAATTCTCTGTAATGTATTTCGGAGAATTTAAAACATGAATTTGAAGCAAAAATTTTCATGCTCGAAAAAGTAGAACAGAATATTAAAAGACTGAATATTAAAAATTATAATATTAGGTTCAATTTAAATAGACAATGTGATCTCATATGAATGCCAATTTTAAATATTACCAATACTTTTTACATAATATTTAAATACAAAATAGTTGTGGAAGCTGCATGTCTCTTTAAAAGTTGAAAATACAATATAATCAGCAAGATATTTTGATACTGACAATAGCATCGTGACAACAGGAGACCACATATTTCATTAGTTGTAAGAGAGAAGCTCTTACAGTTTGATTAGAATGTTTTATCACATCTTGTATACTCTACAGATCTTGCTCCATCCGATTATTATTTCTTTCTGTCCTTAAAATATTATCTTCGCGATAAGCGCTTTAAATCCATCAGCAAAATAAAAACGCACCTCGGGGATTATTTCTTATTCAAAAACATAATTTTATAAAGGTATAATGAGGCTTCCTGAGAGATGAAAGAAAGTAATAGAGTAAAAGGGTTCTTATATAACAAAATAAATAATATCTTAAACAGTAAATACTGTGTATTTGTTTCACATTAGAAATAGGAAAGAAACTTATGAGACACCCTAATATATTTAAGTGGGTTTAGTTTTAAAATTGAAAAACAGCCCTTAAGTAATAAAACTTAATAATAAAGCAGTACTTGAAGTGATGAAAATTTAATAATAAAGGAATGAAATAAAATAATAATAAAATGAAGGCAAGGTTTTAAATTTAGTCTCTACTATGAAAGGCGATTATGATTCCAGCCAACCATAATAAAACCAAGGCTCTACTGTATAGTCATTGCACATTGAATGATTTTTGGAGATAGCATAATCTCAGCATGAATAAGGAATTCTGGATATTTAAAACTTAGCTATTTAAATGACAAAGAAAAAAATTAATAACAATAATCGGAAAAATGAAAGTACCTCGTGAAATAGATTTCTTTTTTGCTGGTTTCTTTCTGTCTCCAAGTCTGGGACGAGGTTCTTTCTTCTCACCAATTTGAGGCACTTCAATACCTGAAATGCATTTTCATAATGTTTTGTTATTAAATTCCCTATAACATTAAATTTTACCTTATTCTACAGTTAAAAGTCAATACAATTATTATTAGAAACATTTGCAGTTCATAAATACATATGAAGAGAATTTCATTATTATAAAAGAAAATTTAAAAATTTATCCAAATATTCCAAATAAAAATTGATTTAAAAAAAATACAGCAAGTAAAAATATCTTTTTTTTTTTTTTGAAGCCAGCAGTATGCAGATATATTTTTATTTTTATTAATAAACAATACATATAAATAACCAGAAAATCTTGTTAAATAATTTCACTAAAAAGTATATAGCTTTTTGAATACTTTAATCTCTACAAATAATAAAAGCAAATGTGTGTCTGTGTCTCCACTCAATAGAGCAAGCTATTGTAATTAATGTTGCCAAATATTGAAGAGATATATTTCAAAAAATAAAAATTTATACCTTGGAGCAATTTCGTAAAAAATTTTATTTGAACTTTCATTAATCAAATCAATCAGTTCAAAATTTTTAATTGTCACCATTAATAACTTACAGAAATACAATCAGAATACATTAAATGATATTTACAAGAATATAAATGATAATCTTTCCAATGATATCAATTTAATTATGTGAATTTTTCATGAATTATCATAATTATTTAATATGCAATTAAATTTTTAAACATTCACTTAAATTTAAATTGTTTCTGCTAGAACGATAAATAGCAGAATATTTGATAATAAATAGAAAATTGATTCTTTGAAGATAGAAAAAAAAATATTTTTCTATCTTCAAAGTTAATGAACGAAACTTATATTTCTTCATATTTTTTGGAAAGTCGTTGTAGATATTTTTATTCTTACAATTTATTTCATCACTTTTGTGTGTGTGTGTGCGAAATCAATACCAAAATAATAATCAAAATAATATATCCATTAAAATGAAATTTATTTTTAAAAATGAGAAAAATTATTTTTTTCATTTTTATCCATTCTTATCTTATTCCTTATTTTTATGCTTCTAATATGACTTTATATGTCTTTCTGACACAATATAAATTGGAACTAAATATGCTGAATTCCATAAAATACTGTACTTTGTCAACATAAAAACTGAGAAGTAAATTTATTTGTTCCTTTTTTTTTATCAAGTTATATTTGAAATTTATTGATTTGCTAACAAGAAGTTTATGTATATGTTGCAGCAAGTAAAATTTTGTATTACATTTAACAATGTTCAGTATTTTACTTGTACTAGAAACCTCTAATTTATTTTAGTTTCAATAGTTTCCACACAAAATTTTCAATTTGCTTTAGTTTAAACATCTTCCACTAAAAATCTAATTTTAGCTAAAAAAATTTTTTTTTAACTTTTAGAGAGGAAATGTATAAAAAAAATACAATTGCTATGCACAAGAAGAAGCTACTAATTACTTTACAAAATACAAATTTTAGATTTATAAGATGTTAAAGGTCAAAATAAATTTATGTAATTTCCTCTTCTTAAATGTTTGCCAACCCAACAACATTTTAATATATCATTCCTAAAAAGAATTTTTAAATGGCTAAGAAATAAATAAGCAACAAGAAAACTGCAAATATATATACCAACCTAGAAGTAAAAAAGCATTTAATCACTGACCTTGTTCTCTAAGTGCTGCTAAAGTGGCTTCCATACGAGCTCGATTCTGCTTCTGGCTTTTAGTCAGGAGTTTTCCTTCAGCTCGAAGTCTCTCTCGTTTCTCTTTTTCTTTTTGTTTCTTTTTTTCTTTTCTTTCTTGCTCTAACCGTAACTGAAATAAAATTTAAATCACTTTTACACAAGTTTTTTCCCCCTAAGAAAAATATGCTCAGATTACCTTTTTGCCTAATTATTATTTACTTTTTAGTCTTAGATCTTTAATTCACCTTTACAAGTGTAAATAATTTTTTTTTCAAATTCTTTTCCAAATTGTGCCTATATGAAACCAAAATTTAATTAGAATAATAGACATTCTAAAATTATAAACAGTAAATAGTAATAGAAAATACAATACAGAAAATTTCAAAAATGAAAATTCAAAAAAGAAATGAAAAAATAGATTTTAAAAATTCTATCTCAATAAAAATGAAGTTTGTTTTTTAAAGGTAAAAATGAATACATAGAGTAGTCAATGAAAAAAAAAATCTAATAATTGGATAGGATTGGATATTTTACTAAGAATCACTGTAAATAGACCAAATTTCACATGAATTATAACTCTTGTTAATATAATTTTTTTAATAAGAAGATCTAGATGAAATCTTTATTCAATATATTATTACACTGGGAACAATGATAAAGTGAAATGAATTATAGTAAGTGATCTATTGAATACAGCATATGTAGTTATTATCAATAAATGAAATATGAATAATTCTTCCGATTTTTGTAATAAATGCCTATGACTGT
Organism: Argiope aurantia; assembly: GCA_026543865.1. NCBI lineage: Eukaryota > Metazoa > Arthropoda > Arachnida > Araneae > Araneidae > Argiope > Argiope aurantia. The sequence continues at coordinate 461,609 of JAPMOR010077093.1, forward strand.
GCACTCTTACAGTAGATAATAGTCAAAACAACATTCCTTTTCTCATTAACAATTCAGAAAATATTCTGCATTACTACTGGTTTATTACTTTCCTTAAATCCTCCCTCCTCCGAGAATAGGTTAAATCAAACTCTAACATTTTGCTAACTTTCCTTCAGTTTATATATACTCTATTTTAGGCACACACAAAAAAGTAATGTTTGTTTAATAATTCCCAAATTAGCAATACCCATTCAGGAGTAAGGTTTAGTTTAATCATTTGCATTATAGAAGTTGATATTCTGACAATGTATCTATACTAAGTGTCCTTTCATTTTTCTTAATAAGCTGAGTGCTTGTTGTTCTATTACAGAAATGTTTTTATTTCTATACTTAAAACAAACGATTTTAATTTCAAAGAAAATGGAATATTGGTATGTTTTTGTACTGAGCATTACAAAAATAATCCTTATTTTAAAAATTTCAAAGTTTTTGAATTATTACTTTTTTTGATAATTTTATTTCAAAGAATGTAAGTACATTTTTCATAATTTGCTAATAACTTTAGATTGTCTCAAAGACAAATATCATTTTTCAAAAGAAATAATTTTTGTATTTGAATAAATTCTATAAAAACATTACAGACAAATGTAAAATATAAATATTATTACTATTATCAATAATAACCGAATAGCTAAACTGATAAACAGCACATCCCCTGCCTTTTTAACTCTTTGCACTTTCTTTCTTTTTTGTGTGTGTGTATGTCCAATTTGATATTCTGAATGATTTATTGTTTTCATATACTTGTTCAAAATGATTATCTTTAAAGCCATATAATAACAAAAATTCTCAGATTAATTTTTTAAAAATTAAATCAAATCCATAAAAAAATATTTCATCCTTTTAAGAACTAAAATGCACTCCAATAATATGATGTGTGTAAAATCACGAATTTCATTACCTTTATGATAGTAAAAAAAAATTCAAAAAAAAAGAAAAAAAAAAGAAAGAAAAGAATAAAATTCTAAGATTAACAGGAAGAAATTTTTAAAAAGCCAAGACAAAGAAGAGAACTAGAATTGCATACCTTTTCTAACCGTAACTTCTCAGCTTCTTCTTCGGCCCTGATCTTGGCTTCTTCCTCCTGTCGCAATCGCTCTTCCTCTTCTTTGGCTTTTTTCAGAGCCTCTTGCATAGCAGCAATCTGGAAAGATAATATGAAAAATCCCATCAATACAGTCAAAATTTAATTTCTTCTAATTCAATCATTAATCTTAATAATCACAATTAAAATTATTTAAAGCAATAAAAATTATAAACAATATTAATTAACACTAAATTAAAATGTATACTAAAATGAGTAGTAAAATAAAATATTATTTTCTCTGCTGAAAAATAAGTATTTTAAAAATATTAAAGGGTTTTAGATATAATGATTTACTCATAATTTTTTTTATAATACAGTAAAATATTTAAAAAATACGGATTTCAAACATGATTTTGAAAATAAATGACGAGAAAAATCAGAATATCACTTCGACTCTAAACTTTTATTAATGGGTGGAATAATGGGTCACATGTTACTCAAAGTTAAATGAAAGATATAAATAATGTGATCTATTAAGCCATGAAAGTAAAATGCAACTGCCTTGTAAATAAAACAAGGAATGGATCCTGATTCAATAATGGACTAAATCAGAAATTTTAAATAAAAAAATAAAATCTTAGTTTAGATAAAGTAACTGCATTGATAAAATGAATGATTTTAATTAAAAAAGTATTATATTGCAAGCAAATCGAAAAATTAAACCTAATCTAATATTACTGATTCTAATCTTTATCAAAAGAGAGACCATTGAAAACTTTCAAGAAGCCCTAAACAACAAATTTGCACTCAAACTAAATTAATTATAGGAACCATTAGTAAATCAATGTTGCTTAATTAACATGGCATCTATTTGTTAATGTATAAATTAAATTTAGACATTATGAAATAAATATCAAATTTTTAAACAGAAGACTTACTAAGGAGTGATATCAAACACACTATACTATGCTATTATAACAAACTTGAAAACACTTTATTTATGCTTACAATCTATATTAATAAAATAAAAATGCCTGATTTTTTTTGGGGGGGGGGATTACTATAAAAAAACTACTCCATAATTTTTCCCCAAATGTCGCTAACAAATATTAATTCATAAGTAAAATCTTTGTAGAATGTTTCATTACAAGTATAAACTTATTTATAAAAACAAGTAAAAACTTATTTATAAATATTGCACTGCCTGCAAGCAAGCCTGGCTGTGCTATAAATGTATTTAATAAACTGAATTTAAAATAGACAAACATGGAGTAAAAGATAATTCTATTAAATTTCTTTTACCTTATTTATATTGAAAGATATATCTTTAATTTGGAAAATTATTTTAAAGCTTCCTTTTATTTAAAAATTCTTTTAAAACTTGAATACTTGCTTTCAATTATTGATATACATTCATTTTTTTTAAATAGCTATCTTTATGCTTTAAATACATATTTAAGTCACTACTTATAATATCATATCCTCCAATATTGATTACTCAGTCATCAGTAGCAATTCTAACTGATATGCTACATATTATGCAATGCCACCAAATTACTGAAGAATGGATATCTCTAAAGAATTTTAATTAATTTAGTTTTAAAGTTAATTTTAAAACAAATATGTAGTTTAAAACAATTAATATTAATAATAATCAGTTTAATTTTAAAACACATTTTCAAAATTATTTAAAGGGCATTTATCATTACCCAAAATATGTGAAATAATTTTAAAAAATCACACAACATAATTTTGTTGATTAAACAAATTAAGACTATTTTTTAGACATTAAGAAATTTGTTTCCTCGATTAGCTATCATATTTGCTTTTTTTTTAGGTCATAATATAACTCATAAACAAAACAGAAGAAAATTTAAAAGAAAGGAACTTTTGCAAGAGAAAGAATTAAAATTTCTTTTAGGACAAAGCAGCGCATTGAAGATATATGTCTGAAACAAATTCAAACTTCTAATAAATATTTCTGTTACAGGTTACACACGTACCTTTGGGTATCTACCTTAATATCTGAAACAATAGTATAAACAAATAAAATACCATTTTTTTTCCAGGACGTTTTTTGTCTTTTTTCTCCTCTTCATCATCTTTTCCTTTCTTTTTCTTTTTCTTTTTACTTTCACTTTCATCCGCTAAAGAATAATAAACATACATAAATATTTTTTTTTTCAAAAAAAGAGAAAAATTAAAATTATGATTCAAATCTTAAGTTTGATTAAAATTGCAAGACAAAACAAACACAAATTTTGAAACATGCTTATTAGTGTTTTAAAATTAAGAACTCTTTCATTTATTTTCTACATTTTAGTTTTTATTGTATATTTTATTTGCTATAATGGTATCTAAAAATAAATATTTTTCATATGAATTGCCAGGTGAAGTAACTAATATGAAATCCAACCTTAATTAATTAATAATTTCATAATTAGTTCAGGAAATTTTAAAACAGTGCAAAATTAATGAGGTGATTAAAAAATTCCAGCAAAAAAAGGATACAAGTTGAAAAGATTAATAAAAAAATTTCAATGATACAAAAAAAATAATTCAAGTAAAATCTTGATTATCCCAGCTGATTGGAACCTGTTGAAAAAAATTAATTTCCAAAAATACTGAAACAAATATTCATAAAGTTATTAACTGGATCAATAATATTAATAAAACTAAAAGAAAATGGCAGTTTTCATCTAATTTTTTATCTTAAAATCTAATACATTTTTAAATTCACATGAGGAATTTTATTTAAAATTATTCATAAATCTTGTTTTGGAAATAATTTTAATTTTTTTAAATGATATATTTGCTTGAAAAAAGAAGACAAAACGTAAAAAAAACAAATCTTTTACAGTAAGCATAAAATTATAACACATAAAATAAAACACTTCATTAATAAATATTACAGCCTCTCGTGAAAAAATTTAAATCAATGTAATTATAAAATGTTTGTTTTCACAAAAGATTAAGTTGACAACTAAATGTTGTTTATAGAATTTAATAAGAAGAAAAATTCCCAAATTTTTATTTGAAAATCTAACTATTAAACTGGTATTGTTCATTTTTATCAATGACCTTTACCTATCTTTTATGCAATGTTATATTTCCATGTTCATAAAACATCCGATTCTTGCAATTAAAAAACTGAATTTAATGAGATTTTACATCATTAGTGTAATTTAAAATTTTACTATTTAAGGTATTCTACATGGAATGAATCAAATGGAAATAGATGAAACAACATATCTTAACCTAGCTCCAATAATTATTGGCAAAAAGCCAAAGATGTGTAGGGTTTTGCCTTATCTTGTTGAAAAACCTCATCCTTAAGATTTGGTAGACACACAATTCGAGTTACTTTTCTTCAACTACATCATTCAATTTGGTGAGGTGTTGAAGCCATTTAAGCATTGGTTTTTTGGTAAAAGTTCAAATTGCAGAATTTTCTTTTGCAATCTCACCAAATTGACAAGTAACCTTTTTGGTGTAACTCAGGTTCTGATGTTGTCTGGGTTGTTCCAATCTGCTGTACTCAATCTTTTTCAATCAATATTGCTATAAACCATCTACAGAGTGCATAGTGAGAAACTGCAGCAAAAATTAAGTACTTATAAGCACCTTAATCCCAAGAATTAAGCACCTTTGTATAAGTATGCATACGTAAACTGCATAGTATTTTTTAGTAAAACTGCATAGTATTAGCATAGTATTTTTTTTATTTTTTAATAATGTATATTTTTTATTTAAAAAAATCTTAAAACTTAATTTTAAATGCTTATTCTTTAAATTTTAATATTTATTTCTGTATTTGCACAACATCTTTTATTGTAAAAGTATGTCTTTTTAGATTTAACAAAAACATAGAAATGATCATAAAAATGGAAAAAAACTATCAAAAAAGTAAAATCAGCTTTTATAAGATAAACAATAAAAATCTGTGTGCTTTTTCAATATTTCTTAAAATTAAAAAGTTTAATTTAGATAGATATAACATTTCTGAAATTGCCGATAGTGATGTAGGAGCTCAGTATGACCAAATGTTTTGTATTTGATCTTTATATAAACAACAACAAACATAATTCAACATGGCTGGGATAGAAAGAGTAAATTTTTCCCTGCACTAACTCATTCTATTAAATAATTTTATTTGCAATCTTAAAAAGCGAAGAACTAAAGCATTCCTATGGCTATCATCATATCACTGGTGTAGCTATTGATGACAGAACAACGTCACAAGTTTTTAAAATCATTTTTAATAGAAAATAATAGAAGAATTCATAAATGGTCAGACTAAAAAGAAATTATCTTATTGACTCTTAGTGTAGTAAAGGATTTTCTAAAGTGTAGTAAAGGCCTTTTTTGAACGTTTAACATTTCTAAAATTTAATAGGAACCTGTTTTTTAGCATATAAGCAAAAATTGTTACTTTAAAAAATTACAGAAAAACGTTATATATATTTTAAGAAGGAATGAAAATGTTTTAAGAAGTTCCAGTTTTCATAAATAACAGAAACAATTCATGAAGTCAAAAAAAATAAACTCTGTAGTTAGAACCAAAATGAAAATAAGTCAGTGGAAGCGTTTCTCCCAAAACTGTCTTGCATACTGCCAAAAAATGCATAGCATGGCATTGGCTAGAAAATTAACAAAGTACTAACCTTAGGAGCTAATACACATTTTTCCTGATTCTATCGTGTGATGGTTGGCAAGTGTATTAGGATTAATCTCTGGAATGCGGTTGAAAGTATGTGAAAAGTTAATTTGGGTTTTAGACACATTCTTCTCAACAGATTAAAACAAAAATCTGACTCAAAACTACAGATAGAGTCACAAAATTACATACTAAATTTGATATATTTAAGTCGCTGCAGTTTTGAGTTATTGCATTCACATTTTTCTGAAAGTACAAAAAGACATACAGTGAATTTCAAGTTGGATTTGGCCCAAAATTTTATAGCTGTTTATACTATAGATGTTAAATCTGTGTACCAAATTTTACTTATCTAGCTCTCTTCATTTCATAGTTATCATGCTAACTTATATTCAAACAGTAGGACAGACAGACTTCTTCAAAACGGACGTTGCTGAAAATTTGATCGAACCTACAAATTTGATGTGAAGATTGTATACCAAATTTCATCCATTTAGCTTAAAGTGCTTTTGTATTATCTTTGTCACAGACAGACATTTTCCAATAATGTTTCCTCCCCCCCCCCCCGAATTCAAGGAGGTTTTAAACGTGGAGATTCATTAAAATTTCAAGTTCGAATTTTTTGATGATTGCAGTATTTTCTTTAAATTTTGTATACAAGAAAGTAAAATTCCAATTGAAGAATTTTGTAAAAAGTCCTTCTTGAAGCCAGCATGAGACAATATATTGCATTTTTTCACAATTTAACAGAACTTACCAAATTTATTCAATGAATTCAATTTATTCAAAAAATTTTATTGCATGAATTGCTTAAAAAATTTTTTAAGTGTAAATAACAGCAAAGAAAGCATCCCCCCTCCTTTATTAAAATTTTAACAGCTGCAAAATAATATGATACAACGATTTGAAGAAGCAATAATATTTTGAATTTCATTATAATGAAAATCATTGTTATAAACTGTGTCCGAAACTAATTTCTCAAAAATTATTAAAACTAAAAAAAATAAATTCAAACAAAAAAATTTTACCATTGGAATGGAATTCTTTTTTAACCTTTAATACCATGTTAAAATAATTTTTGTGCAATAATATATTTTGTTGTTATAATGAAAACACATTAAAAATGTTTTTTAATTAAACTTCGAATTAAAAGTTTGAGAAATTCATTTTTAGTAGGCCTCTAATGACCAAAAAATAACTTCCCAAATTTCATGCTCCTAACTTCAATGGCTTTATGCTGGGCATTGCTCTGGACAAGTCTTTATATATTAAAAGAGATTTCATTGGGGAAAAAATTTCAATAAGAATTATGAAAAGAAAATATATATATTATAAAATGATAGAATCTAACCTCTGAAAAAAAATTGTAAAAAACCTTTTTTTTATTTTTTTAAAAATGTTTATATACTATATAGAGCAATTCCCCCCCCCCTTTAATCAAAATAAATTTGGCGAGATTAGTCCAAACAAATAAAAGTGTTCAAATGAACGGGGACATTCAAAAAATACCGTGAAAGGTGTCACAATCATTGAAAATTTAAGGCTTCAAGTTAAAATTTCATTATCTAGATTTTACACAATTAACTAATGCAATTACATACTGCAATTAATTACAATAAAGTACAATCAGATACCTGAAGTAGGTCATTCAAGCATTTGCTCCAAAACAACGTATTAATGAGAATGATGATCAAATATGTTAGTTTTTAAAGAAGCGTTTTGCATATTCAATATATTATTTTGGCGTATCAAATTTATCCTGGCATTTTCTCATTTTCTGTTGATTGGACCATTCTTCTACAACACATAACTTAAATAAATTCTTCATAATCAAGCTAATTTTAATTTTTTTTTTAATGCAAGTACGAGTTACATTGAGTTTCTTAGAAATCTTGTGTGTTGTGCTATGCTAATCAGAATAATAATGGTCTTAATATGGCTCTCATCAATTGGATGAATACTTCATCATGCATTTTTAAGTGAAAAAAAGTCATCAGAACAAAATTTGTCAAATGAATTTTGACACCGATTCTTACAAGGCTTCATTCCTATACACGATGCCTAATTTCTTGTATGTTTGCACAGCATTTCTGTCTTTTTTTAAATAAGACAATAATATATACCTGAAATGCATCCTGTTCCAATTGGAACACAAATGAAAATAAATAACAAATCAATATAATTTTCTTATTAAAGGTTGAAGTTCAAACAAACAAGACATATAGGTTTGGTGCTTTGAACATGTTGACAAACCAAATGGATGAGCTAAAACTACCTACTGACAAAATCAGCAATCATTTAGTTGTTCAGACAATAGTTAAGCCTCCCACAACATGTCTGGTAAATGGCTTGATACAAAATAGTAAATGCTGCTAATAAAAAAGAAATTTAACAATAGAAAATGTAATAATTACCTTCATCATCTTTCTTTTCATCATCTTTTTCTTTTTGATCATCACCAGGAGCAGGTGATTCTTCCTTTGGTTTGGCATCAGGCTTTTTCTTTTTTGCACTCTGCATCAAAAGATAATTTCATATTTGAATTCATCATTTTTTTAGACTTAAAAACTCTGAAATATATATAATATGATGTAAGAAAAAGTCCAGATTATCAAATAAGCCCTTACCCCTGGTTATTACAACTTTCAAGGTTCTGAGAATTTTAAATATTTTGAGTAATTTACTAATTTAAATAATAAAAAGACAAAATTCATTTGAGTTGTAAAAATCATGTACTTAAACTTATTGATATTGAAATCAAATATTTATTAAATTTTAGAATATTGTTTAAGAGATAATTAAGAATATTTACAATCACATTATAAATTATTATCAAATACAGAATTAATTATGATCACATTTTCAAACTTCCTATAATGAAAGTACTAATTCAATAATTTCTTTTGTACCAATACAGAAAACATGAAAGAATCAAATCTTTACCTGCTTGTAAAAAAAAAAATTAAGAATTTTAAGAATTTACTTTATTTAGAATATAATTTTAAAATATTTTTTATTACAGGGATTTTTTTCTAATGTCTTTACATTTGCTTAAAGATCAATGTGCGCTCTATTTTTTTTCTACCACGTTTATTAATTTTCATACAAGATTTAAAAAAAAAAAAACTTGGATAATTTTGCATTTAAATACTTAGGTTTAATCTTGTTTGATTAAAAAAAAACCCTTGGATAATTTTGCATTTGAATACTTAGGCTGTTTTAAAAAGCAAAATATTAAAAATGTAATCTTATTAATTATTTAAAAAAAATTTATAAAATTCTTTTTAAATAATTTAAAAATAATTTTACTTTATAAATTATATTAATTAACTATTATTAACTACTTTATAAATTATATTAGTTAACTACTAATTAAATACCTTTTTTTTTAAATTTAAAAACCACTTATATAGATTGAATTAAATGTATCCAATTTTGATAGTTAGAGACAAGAAACATTTCCTGAAACTTGCACTGCTTCAGGGTCGCTAAACAGCTTAATAACTTCCAGCTTAAAAACTATTTACTTCATCCTGATATCTGAAGCTTTATTTGAACATTTACAAATATTTGGAAGCAAATTTTAAGACAAAGTTAAATATGCATTCGTTCTAAAGTAAAATCTTATGTTTAGAAGCAGAAACAAGTTAATTGGTTTGTAAACATAATCATATTTTTCTACTTATTACAATGAAATTACAAATTAAATGATTTTTTTCACACCTGTATAGAAAACATAAAAGACTTAAAATCTACCCAGCTTGAAAACTACAATTAACTTACTTACATACCAGACTGTGGAATAAAAATCAATAATGACTTTTAAAAGATTTGACAAACTCACTTTTATTAACTTAATAAAAAATTTAAATATTTTTCCAACATGTTTTCTATTTAACAATGTATTTTACATTGTCATAAATATTATAAGATCTTGTAATCGATTTTCTTTACTCAAATTCATTATAAAGTGATATTATTCATATGCAATTAAAAATTAATTAATGCATTAATTCAAACTTAAGTTTTAAAAATATTAAAAGAGTGTAAAAAAATATTAAAAGAGTGTACATTCAGAGAGTGTAGAAAATTTTAAAATTCTCAATATATCAAGATGTGAATATAAAATCAGCAAAATTCCACCTTCATATGCATGAATCAAGCTGTTTTTCTTTAGCTAATTAACATTCAATTTTGAATGACAAAGATACTACTCTAGGACTAACTTCATAATTTTGAACCAATCATATCAAGAGGATGATACCTGAGCCACCATTCCACATTTGCCTGAATCAAGTAATGCTAAATAAAAGTGCATAAAAAAATCAAATGAAAAAAAAGTATTTTAAATAAATGAATAAAATTCTATGAATTTTAAAAATGTAAATTAGTAAAGGTATGGAATTATGACAATGCAAAAAGTATAACTAAAGTTATTTAAAAGTTGTGTAATAGCTGAAATTTTTTTTAAGAGCATTCCATTAAAATATGAAATTGCAGCTTATAAAAGAAACTAACAAGCTTTATTATGAAAGAAAAAAAATCCCAAAACATTTTGCACTTAAAAGAAAACATGCACAAAATGGAAATAAAAATTATAGAGCAATAACCTAATTTTAGTTAAAAATTAAGAATTCTTTTCTTAGAAAAATTCAAGAAGTAGCTGAAATGCAAAAATCTTCAAAATCTCAGCTATGAAAAAAATAAGACTTCTTTTATTTGTATGTATATTTATTCCTACTAGGGCTTATAAGGAAGTTATTGTCATCATATATGACTATAACTTGGTATAGTCATATTAATAGTATATTTTTTTATGAATGTTTTGGACACTGCCTTTATTCCTTATCCAAAACATTCATAAAAAATATACTATTAATTTATTATCATAATCAATGAATAACAATGCATAATAGCAAATATTATTTATTATTATTAAGGACTAATGCATGGACTGTAAATTTCATTGTAATCAATCACAGTATATCAGGTTCTATATTCGATATTTTCAAATCAACTCAGGTTCAAGTTATGAATGTGTCTTATTTTTATTTAATCCAATGTTTAAAAATACAACTTTATAAAAATATGATTTGTTGAAAAACATTTAAAAATTTGTTGCTATTTCAGAATTATATTTATATCCTTTTTAAAGCAAAAACGGCATGAATTATTTTCTTTTAATTAATCAACGAGATTCTTATATAATTTAGGCACATAGAAAAGGAATACTCCAATAACCAAAAACTATATATATGCTCTATATATTATAAATATCAAAATAAAATATTAAATGCATGCAATCATTCATTCATTTTGAAAATTACAAAATGTTTGTGCAAAAAAATTGTACTATCAAAAATAATCTAGTGTACAACTAATGGTACATAAGCAGAGATAAATTCTGTTAAAAAGTGGCAATTAATCAATAATTAAAGTTAAGAATGAAAGGACAACTTATTACCTGATCAAACTGCGCCTGTTTTTTCTGTTTTTCCTTCTCCTTCTTTTCTTTCTTTTTCTGTGCAGCAGTCTTCACAGTAGAACTTTCATTTTCTCCAGCATCTCCTTCTCCTTCTGGCTGTTCCTTTTCTTCAGCCAGAGTCGTCACTTCTTCAGCTTTCTTCTTCTTCTTTGATTTCTTCGTCACTTCAGTCTTTTCTTCTAGTTTTTCGGACTTTTCTTCTGGTTTAGGTAGAGCATCCACTGCCTCTGTACTGGTTGTCTTTGCAGGAGCTTTACCGCCAGCTTCTAGTTTGAGCTCTTCCAGAAGTTTGTCAAGATCTTCATCATCATCCTCTTTCTTTTTACGTTCTTTTTTCTTTGATTTCTTACCTAACAACAAAATTTGAATTTAATATATGATAATATGAATTACAAATATTATCTTGTTCTATGCGTGGGTTTCCTTCCAGTTGCATTATAACAGCATTACTGAAAACAGCATGTCAAATGAAAAAACTGGGCCTCAAAAATTCTAATCCTAAGAATTTTATAGCTTAAATGATGACTTAAACACTATGAATTAATTAAACAACTATTTCCTGTTTTCAGAGATCCAAATTCAAAAAGTTCAAATATGCTAATGTAATAAACAAGAAAAATAAATGTAAGAAACTAAATGTCCCTATATCATTTATAAAACTAATGTTAGTGCTTAATTAGTAAAATGCTTACGTTTTGGCTTGCAGGTCACAGGTTCAATCCTGGGTTAAATATATAGTATCTTTTTCCTACTACTATAGTATCTTTTCCTACTTAAAATAAATTTGGGGGTACCTTTTATAAAATAATGTACCAGAGGTGATCAAAAAAAAAAAGGTTTACAAGGTAAAGGAAAAATGCTTTATTAACAAAAGGAAGTTAGTTCACAATCAATGATAATCTCAAACACAGAAAACTAAAAAGCAGTAAACAATTATTTAAATAAAAAAACAATTTAATGTAATAGATTTTTTAATGGACTAAAAGGTATAAAATAATTTCTCTTAATCCCGTTCAGATTTATAACCCTACACAAATTGTCCTGAAAATTAGTAAGCATGATTTTTTAAAATTCAAAATTACAATTCTTCTTGTTGATATTAAGATACTTTATAAACTAAAACAATTTTTAAAGGCAAGACAAATTACCTGACTTTTCTTTTGATTTGGAGTTGCTTTTAGAATCCTCCATTTCAACAGACTCAGGTGATTGTTCTTTAACACTCTTCTCCTCTTCGCTGTTGACATCATCTCCTTCAATTTCAAGAAGACTGAAATTGGCTTTCTTCTGTTTGGTCTTTTTCTTTTTTTTGCCCTGTTGTTCGAGGGTGATGATTTCTATCTCTGACTCTTCATCACTTAAAGTTGGCAAATCAGACTTTTCTTTGCCATTTTTTAGAGATTTCACCTCATTTTTCTGGTTCTTTTCAATCTGAAAAATAATAGTCCATTTTAAAGCCACTTTTCACACAAAGAGACAGTGTGCTAGAAACCATTAAAAGCATTCAAATTATACATATTTTAAGATTTTATTTGTGAAAAAGAAGGGGGAAAATAGTTTGAAATTTAGCGAGGTAACTTGATAATGCCACAGAATGCAAAAATGCAGAAATTCACAGTCTTAAAAAGGCCTCTCCCCAATATATTACAAATACAAGGGCACATCCTCTTTTGTGACAAAATTAATTGGAATAAACTTTTTTTTCTCAGAATTATTTCAGTTGATGTTTGAAATCAATTTAAATGAATTTTATTTCTTTCTGGTGATCTGACTGTGAGTTTAATTTAGTTTGGTTTAGTAATTCAGCATCCCATTTTAAAGTGACACTATGGCTATTTTAGGATGAACTTTTTAATTTGAACTACAATCAGGTGACGAGGATGACACCTGAGCTGGCACCCACCCCACTCCAAACTTCTGCATTGTATCAGTGGCAGAATATTTGGCCCCAATGGATTTAAGATGCACCAGATCCATTTCACAAGAGGGCTCTTCAGTAGAATCATATCTTGAAACTGAGAGCTCATCACCAGACCACTGCAACTGCTAATAAGATTTTAGTTTAAATGACTTAAACTGGAAATTGCTGCTTCTTTTGCGTGCGAAATAAACGAGGTGCTTTTCTGTATTTAGATATGACTATTACTATATGGAAGAATGCAAAAATAATTTTGCTTAAAAATCGCACTCCTATAACAGATACATTGCTTTTGCAGTTGCTGTAACCAAATCAAGTGTATGAAGAATTTTTATGACACATAATTTCTGTATAATTATTTCAAAAAAAAAAGGAAGAAACAAAAAGCAATTCCATCAACCACAGAAATTCCAATCATAAACAGTAAAATTACTCCTATAAAAATGAGTCCAGATCTTCAGAGATTTATTAACTATTGGTTTAATGTTAGTTATTCAATTATGTACCATAGGCTTCTGGTTACTGGCTAGAAAGCAAAAAGATAACAAAAAAGAACAATATTTGGCTGATAAAATAAAGATAAAAAGTCAAAGAAGTTAAAGTAAAATGAGTTATATAACCAAATGCAATATCTACAATAATGAAATAAATGTGAGCAGAAAATTATTTTAATCAGTGCTCAAACAAGCTGAAAAGATAATTTCTGAGAAAGAAGGTCCTATTTTGCCCTAATTCAGGCAATTATAGTATACATAAAGCAATAATATGATGTAAAAGCACAATTCAAGAAAGAGTGAATATTTACTTAGTCTTAATTCATATGAAGAATATAGAAGACATTTCTATTGCCTCACTCTCCTGAGAAATATATTAATGAAACTTACTTTAAATAAATGGTGATAAAATAAATGTTATACTGGACAATAAAAATTTTTAATTACAAATTTGCATACTGCATTGGCATTATTTTTGTTGCTACTCTTGTCACCACTGACAGTGCCCAGTATTCATTTTAAAAATTAAAATGATTAAAAACTAATTTGAGGAATATTATAAGATGTTGCATAGAGCAATAATATTTAATAAATATTCTTCAACTCAACTGTTGAACTTCAAAGGTATAAGCAATCTCTACAAGACGATGGTTCATTTTCTGCTTTTTGGAGGTGGAGAAAAATGAATACAGATATTCCCAACTATCGAGCCTTCGGTGGATCAAGCCAATAAGTTGAATAACAAAAACCAATAAATTTATAAAAAGAAAAACAATTTATCCACAAAGATATTTAACAATATATATATGTATGTTGATAGCTCACCTTAGATTCAATAGTCGTAGATATGTCATCACCATCATCAAACCTATAAAAGAAATTGCATCATGAGATTTTTTCAATATACAAGATTCACGATATTTATGCAGTACATTTGAAACTGGCAATTAACATGAAAAATAAAACTACTAAAAATGAAAGTCTCTATGGAGTATGATAATAAGAATAGTACCATAATTAAAATGGGAACAATAAAATATGCAGGGTTTTTTATATTTAAAGTATTTTGTATATGTTGTTTTAATTATTCATTTCAATCTTTCAGTACATAACCTCATTTTTTGAACATTACATACAGTATGAAACTATTGCAACCTCATATTGTTAAAATGATTTATTTCAGATTTTATGAGACATTCTAAAAAAAAATGAAAGTAGCCCTTTCTATTTGAATAACATGTTTCGAGCATATAAGCTATTTTACAGATAGAAATTTTTAACAATCATAAAGAAAATATAATTTGTCTCTGTCATTAGTTTTCTCCTTTTTTATCCATATAAAACATATATGTATGTATAAAATGGAAGCAGGTGATAAATTACACAATTAACATATATATGTATACTCGCAGAGTATACAGAAAGATATAGCAATACTTGTACATTAACCAAATGACAGCAATTAATTGTCAAAGATTCCACTATAATAGGGTCTTTTGTCACTAAAATTTGGCTAAAGATCACCAATGGCATGTGCTCAATACACAAGTACAAATTTAACACATTAAAAGAGCAAGATAATGAATTCTAGATTAATGACTTCTAAAAAATATCAGATATTATTCAAAACTTTGTTCCTAGGACTATAAATTACAATGGCAGAACTGATTAAAATACAAACATAAGAATACAAAAGGATAACTATCACAAAGATAATTTTTGTAACTCTTTAAAATTAGATTAATTTATCAAGAATTAAAATTTTTCTATTAGGTTAACTCAAAAAATAATATAGTACATATGTATATATTTTTTAAGATTAGATTAAGTTCAGATGTGCAACTCACATCTGAACAAAATAATTAAAAAATAAATTTTTAAAAAACATCAAAAGTTCACAATTAGAATACTTTTTTTGCTATAGCTAGAATGAAAAACTAATCTGAAATACCAGTTTCTACTACATGATACATCAGATCTAACCCTAAGAGAAAAAGAAAAATATATATAACCATTTCTTTCTTTTTTATACAATAGATCCCAAGCTGATTGGGACTAAAATCAGATAATCAAAAATTCAATAGAGGTTTAATTTTTAAATCATTCCCCTGTTCTTTCAACAAAATTTTCCAAAATTGTTCAAGATTCTAAATATAAATCCACAAGTATTACTACATATTAACAATTTTCCATATTCATTTTAAAGCATGATATGAATTTTTTTAACTTACATTCATTTTTTTAAACATTAAATAATTTTAATAAAAAGATTTGTGAATATTAAAAATTTTAACTTTTTATTTGTATCATCCCAATGATTATTTAAGGATGTCCAAAGTAGGATATTTTCTTCCACTCAAGTATGCAAAATTTTAATACATTTACAGTGTCAGTTTTGTGAATTAGCATGGTATTTACATCATTGAAGTGCTTAAAAATGGAACTACACTCTTTCCCCTGAATAACTACTTGAGTTATAAAAGAATATGATCCCCCCCCCAAAAAAAATCTCAAGAGTCCTTGCATTGAAAAGCCTTACATGTGTTCTTAGAAAGCTGAATTGATGTGACATTTCCATGTTTTTCTATTGAGAAAATAAGTTCTAATACTAGTTTTGATATCTTTTCTTGAAAAAGTTGATGACTTCATCAAAAAAGAAAAACATTCCAATTTTCTACTACTGCCTGTCTGCTTAACAAACCTAGATATGTGTGAATGTGCCCTCCTGTAAAAAGGGGTTGTGCAAGCGAATGAGTGATGCGTGAGTAGCTAAGTCGTACTCTTGGCCCTAGTTGGCGCTACTATCGAAACAAGAGACGCACCCCCTCAGGCTTAAACTCGGCTGTCTCTTACGGCGGGGCTTGTCCGTGGCAAGTGCCATAATTACAAACAAACAGATAATTGGGATTATATTGTATCTACTTCTTTAATTCCGTTTTTCCATAACACCCATGAAGAATCAAATGCGTGTTTTGAGAAATTTCATTTTAAAAAAAATTAAAACAGAAATGATAAGGGTTAAAAAGATCCAAAATGTTTGCTCAATATTTCAGTAAACTCTCCAGATTTGAACTTTTGACAATTTAAGTACAGAAGATTTAATAGCAAGAATTAAAGGAAAACTAGATTCTTCTCAATCCTTCAAAAAGCATTTTATATTTACATATAGCAAGGAAACAAACTTTAAAATTTTACAAATGAAGGGAGACATTTAAAGGCTACAATAAAAGTTGTAATAACATATCAATACATCAAAATTTCCCTACAGAGTAAGAAACCAATAATGACATGAGCAAATTTAATGCAAAACTATTCATGAAAAGTTCTTGCAACAGACATGTATTTTCAGTTTTATAGTAAAGATTAAATAAATTGCAATAGCTAAAAGTAGAAGGAATTTCATTTATAATAAAACAGATCAATTTGCTAATAATCTCAGCATAAAAATCCACACAATTAATTTTTAAAAAATGAAACTCAAATTAGACGAAGCATTTCTTCAGTTAGTAACTTTTTTTTTTTTTCGATTTCTCAACATTTTTTTGATTGGTTACTGAAACATTTATAGTAACTAAAGCCAAAGCATTTTAATACAAACATTTTTAAACTAAAAAATATTAATATAAAGCACAGATTTTATTTTATCCTTAAAAAATTATTTAAATAAATAATAACACTAACGTGAAAATTTAAATTGAAAATGATAGTCACAAATGTCAGTTTTTAATTTTAGAAGGGAAAAAAAAAACAATTTGGCAATGCAAATTGTGACAATTATTGCTTTATTAATAAAATATTATTACTTATTTTTAAATTTATTATATTTTTTTCTTTTTAACAAAGTTGAATTGTCAAAACCTTATTATATATCAAAAGCTGGCATTCCATAAAATTTATGCATATGACAACAGTTCATCTTTTACAAAATTCAATTAAATACAATATGTCTTGCACTTTCAAATATCTATATAAACAGTTTGTTAAAATTCAATTTCTTTAAGATATTTTTAAAACTATAATTGATTAAAGGTCATTTCATAAGAAATTTTAAATACATTTAAAAATAGAGATAACTACAGAAAGAAAACTAGGCATATATTAATTTTCGGGAATTATTTAGATAAACACATCCGACTTTCTATTTTTAGTTTCAAGTAATCTTAACCAATTCATAAATTTTTTAAATTATTTGTAAAAAAGAGTTACTTATAAACATGAAATAGTTGGTAATTATTTAAATTAAAAGTAGTTTTCTCATAAAATAAGTTTTTTTTAATTAACTAAAATTATATATGGTAATACTAAAATCTGCACTGAAACAAAGATTGATTTATTTAACTGAACACATGTAAAGTTTCCATTGCAATTTATTATGTTGGAATTAAGCTATTAATCATCACCATAAATCATATAAAAAATGAAAATATTATTTGCAATAGCTATTTCATCAAAAAATTTTGCTAAGGTAATGACACAGAATCCTATTTCTTATATTTTCAGAATATATTACACCTTAAAAATTCTGCTAAAGAGTAACAAATGCTGAATCTATATAATCTCAACATGAAAAAAGTTTCAAAGATTATTATAAATTAGCAAACATTTTAAAAATAACAAACATATCATTAACAAATTATTAAAAAAAATTACAATTACAATCAGCACAAAAAAACATTTTAGCACACATTACTTTTGCATAATTATAAGAATATGTATACTTCATGTCATAGATATGAGTAGGAGTCCACATCATAAATCTGGATAATATTTTAATAATAGCAAACATTAAAAATCTCAGCTTGAAAAACCAATAATGAATCAGTTTGACTAAAAAGTAGAAGTCAGTTTCTTACCAAGTCATAACAATCAACAAAAATATTACATGTTCAAAAAGATATATCAAATCAAGTTTACTCCATTAATTATACAGTATATTCCCATTAGCAAGCGTTACAGCATTAAAAAATCAAAATTAATCAATATTTAAAGAGAAAAAAAAGAAAAATTGCAGTCTAAATAAAGAAAAAGAAACTATCCAATATGTTAAAAATGAAAATTTTCCAATATATTAAATATGTTGAACAATAATCCAGCTCATAACAATCGGAATTTACTTCGGATTTTTTTTTTCTATAGAAATAAATACAGAATTAAAAAATACTTACTTCTCTTTGTCGTCCCGACTTTTCTTCTGTTTTTTATCTTTTCCCATCGTACATATGTTTTAAGTATTTCAAATCCTCACGGCAATAAATAATATATTAACACAATAATGTGTATAAACTAATGTCATTCGATTTTACCTGAAGGGATTTTATATAGGACTAGACACTTGAATATGCTATTTTTATAATTAATTTCAAAATTTAAAAAATGCATGTGTGTATAATATTCTATGAAATCCCGTATTTCTAATTTTTACGCTGAAAATCCTGAACACATGTCAGCGGAAAGAATCGTATCGAAAGACAGTTAATCGTTCTTGCCAAATCGGAGAGAAAAATAAATAATAATAGTAGTAGTAATTCAAAATAAATTAATATTTTGTGAGAAAAATATTTTTGAAAATCAATCAATTAAGATTTATTAAATAAAAATTGTGCAATTTAAAAGATTGAAAATCTCGTCATCTAGTCAAATAGTTGAAATGTATGATCCAAGATTCATTGAATTGCGTATCTTTTATGTTGTAGATTAAAAATAACAAATTATCTTTCATAACATCAAATGAAAATGTTTTTATGGTTCAAATATTAAAACCAAGTTTAAATTAACCAGCAGCCCTCAAATGTTTAAGCAAATAGAGGGTTTGTCGAAACTATAAAAAAAAAAACTATATGTTGTTGCTATTTTGGCGCTAAGCGAGGATCGAACTCGCAACCTTATGGTTCGTAGCCGCGTAACATGACCACAAGACAAAAGAAACTTCTCATTTCTCGTAACTGTTATCTGGGTTATAAAGCGTTACCACATTATTTCAATGGTCAAATGGTCGATAACATAAGGATTATGTAAATCTATCTGTAATATCTGTATCTGTAAATCTATCTGTAAAGTTTATTGAGATATTAAAAATGAAATTTATTGACTTAAACCATTTTTACATCCTTCTGACTGGTGTTTGAGCGATATTTTAGTTGTAATTTCGAGGGATAATATTAATATCGAGAAATATTA
This sequence comes from Argiope aurantia, assembly GCA_026543865.1. NCBI lineage: Eukaryota > Metazoa > Arthropoda > Arachnida > Araneae > Araneidae > Argiope > Argiope aurantia. The sequence goes on from JAPMOR010077093.1 coordinate 481,409, forward strand.
TTAAAAGGGTGGAATCATAAAATAATTACGCATTCTTCGACATCTATACGAGATTGCATTCTATTTACAATAATTTTTATATGCGATCCAGTTCATCACTGTAGACGAGAAGTTTTTTTTTAATTCATTGTCAAAGATCTGCAGAACATGGACTAAAGTCAATTCATTATTAGGTTAAGTATAATGTCAAAAAAACTAACTGCATTTATCTGTAACTATATTCAATATATGGTGACATTGTTGAGACTAACTAACGAATTCCTAAAAATGCCACACCACACATTTGTACAAAATATCCATTAATGATGAAAATTTCTGTAGAAAAAAAGGGATATTTAAAGTTAAAAATTAATCGTTTTGATGAAGACTTCTTTATCGAGTGAAGCGATATTCACCTGTCCAATATACATTTCTCAGAAAAGAAGTTTTTGATTTTACCTGAAGTAAAATACATTTGTAAAATTTTTGGCGTCGATCATGCAACTATTGTACCAGTCCATGGACTCCATGAATATTTTATGAATGCCATTTATTATGTTGAAATGTTTTCTACACTATTGGTTTTAGAATATTAAGCTTTGTATTGACTGTTCTTTCTCTAGCATAAAGGAAAAATAAGTCAAGATGTCAATTTCTGCTTCATATGTATCCCTTCATCCTTCTCTCTCTTCTCCGGGAAAGTAAGGATCATGAAATTTGAAATCGCTAAACTGTTTCGTAAACATACTTCTTAGAAAGATGTCAGGAATTTGGAAAATGACGTTTGTATTCTTCTACAACTGGGCTGGTATTACGATTACTTAGGCATAACTTCTCAGCGTATTTAAACGTTCGTTACTAAAATATATAATTCTTTTAGAAACCAAAGAAGTCAGAGCAAATAATTTTATCTAATATCTGACGATTTAAGGGAATCATGGACATATGCAGTTATTTTTAAAAGAATGAACTGAAATGAAATATGTCAAATATTTCTGACGAGTCAGCGAGTCTCCAAAGGCAGATAAATAAGGTTCAACTAAAAACAGTAAAATCGATGATGGAATATCATTCAAAAATTTTTTCAGATGATTAATAATATTTACATGTTGAATTACAATGAATTCTTCTCAATGTAACTAAAGGTGCTTGGATTTTGTATATATTTAAAAAAGCTATTTTTAAATTACTATTATTATATAAAATATTCTGCTTTCAGTTGTCGAAACTGTTCCTGTCATCTTGAAATCAATTTTATCTTCAGAATCTTGTTTCACAGTAAATTGAGTTAGTAAGCGAAGAGACCTTGCTACCAGCCTTAGCTCAGCAAATGAGTGACAGCCACTGAGCATTTATCCAACAATTTTCCAGCTCTACCAAGTGATTGGCTACATAAGCTAACACAACACACTCATGAAAGGCTGGGATAGCCTGGCTGGTAGGGCGATGGATTCGCATCCCTTGGGTTGTGAGTTCGAACCCTGCCGGCCGAAGACTCCCCATGTACACGTACAAATATGTCATAGCCACAAAGTCTTCCAAGTCTAGACAATACCCCTAGGGGTACTAGATCTGAGGTGGTTGTTCTTTGATTCATGTCTAAATTACAACTGTGGATGAAGTCTTGCCCAGTGAAAAGGGCTGTGACGCATGAGTAGCTAAGATGTATTAACTTTAGATGCCACTACTGAAACAAGAGACGCTTAAACTCGGCTTAAAATCACCGTGAGCGAGCTTGTCTATGAAAAGTGCTATAAGCAACGACACATCCATGAAACAAGTGCTCAGATAAGATTCAAGGGAATGATCTGCAAGCACTTATTGGTGTAACGATCAAATTTTACTCCTCTAATAATTTGCATTTTTCGTATTATTACATTCAAAGATACAGACATTATTTCAAAAACTATATATCTATATATTTGGAAAGAAATTTCCGTATATCATGACTTTTCAAAATCTAAAGATCGAATTTTTTGGCAATGGGGTCAATTCACGGTCACGTACCAAACAAACCGCTTCTGTTCAATTTTCAACCGTTCTGCGCATGTCGTGATGTCTGCCGATAACGTTGACAAAACCATTGTTTAGTAAATATAGCCGATCAATTATTAAAAACTTCTGATTTTTTTTTAGATATTATTTTGTCCAAATTTTCTTAGTTATATAGTTTTATTTCTTGTATTAAAATTTTAATTAGTATTTTCAATGGAATTATTGTTTTTGCACAATTAATTAACCTCGCTTTTTAATTCGTTTGGTGCCGCTTTATTCTTTCCTTCCCCCCGTTTTTTTATCCGAAGGATACATTTTAACAAATGACTATCGCAGTGTTTTTGAAAAATTACATATGTTCTTTTTTACATATTATTTATATAGTATTGAATGTTGAATCTTATGAATATAGTTCTCCAAGTTAGTTCTTTTTAAAAATAATTATTATTCTTAGATAAGTTAATATTTTAAAGCTTACTAATAAAATTATTATATTTTTTCTTATGTAATTACTTTTATAAATATTGAGACTTTGATGTTTTCAGTTTGCTCAGAGGAAAGAACATGAAACTCAAATTAGTATATATTGAATAAATTATGTTTACAATTTCAAATTATGAAATATAAAAGGTATGGATATCTTTTTTTTAATTCTATGTAACTTATGAATCAATAATTTCATTTTAATTTGTAGAAATCATTAAAGGAAAACAAACAAAATCACGCTTTCATAATTTTTATTTACACATTACAAATATATATATGAGAGAGAGAGAGAGATAAAATATATGTGATAATTATTTGAAAATGTTGTTACTTTTCAATAAATCTCAGCAAGGTTCTTGAAGACAGCACATTTATTAGATATTGAAAACGAAAAGAAACGAACACAGGTATTGACAATTACGCACACAGCATCTTGTTCACGGGAGGAATGGTGCCGGAACGAAACGCCAGAAGTGTAGTCACACAGATATTCCTACGCGAGAAAAATAGTCCGCTCGATTCATCCCAACAGAAAAAATATGATCAAATGTATGTTGTTTCAATGTACTCACTAATTCAAAAAACTATTTACTATTTATCAACATTTATTTTTCTAGACACTTAGAAATAATATAAACATAATATGACAAGAATGTCAATATAAATGATGAAATCAATTCTATTCAACAGAAACATCCTAGATACTAAAGAACAGTTTTTTTTATCACTATTAAAAACATAATGTTGAACAATATACTTTTAGCGCTGAACATTTAAGAAATTATTTTAAATGCTAAAGTTACATTGATAAAAATTACATTGAATGAATATCATAAAATAAAACAGAAACATACAATACATATTCAAAATTATCGGAAATTTCATCAAATGTGAATAAAGTAAATTAGAAATGCACTCACGATTTTGTTTGATTGTTTTTGACGGCAAATCGCCTACCGATTTCTTTTTCTTCGAAGAATTTTTCTACCAAATTACTGGAACAGCTATATTTAATAAATGGACACACACTGAATGAATTCTTCAAAATGATCGGAGCATATCACCGACTTCGAAGGCTTGAAAAAATTTATACCAAAGCTATCAACCCAAGTCAGGATTGTTGAAAGGAAAATAAGAAAACATTTTATCATGACAGTCGCTCTTGTGTTTCGCATTAAAGCATGTATCCATCAGCACACCACTATTTACTCTATTAACACATAATAAGAGGAAAGAAAATGACTCAAAAATTATAACTCCAAATGTAAACAAAAAATCCGCTTCATACTCGGCGGAGAACGTTAATGGCAGACTGATCGACGAAAGCCGTGCGGATGAAATTTAATTGACATGCGCAAGAAGTACATAACATGTGACTTTTACGTCACATGAATTGACCCCATTATGCTATTTTCTCTTTCTGTATTATGAATAAGAAGAATAAATAAACTTATGAAACATAGTCAAGCCCAGCATAACGAGCTTAACGAACAATATTTTGCATAACGAGCGGCAAGGAGACACCGCGAATTCACATGCTGGATTGGCATGTATCAGTCTGTATGTGTTAAATGCTTGTTTAAATACAACCTTTATATCTACATTAAAGAATATTTAGCCTGGCTGCACTGTCGAACGCATCACCATGGGTATGTGCAAGTGGCTGTGTCTCTGGCCAATATTATGGGGCAAGAGGTGAATAAAAACAACTCCGATAAGTTGCTGCAAGAACATAGCCAAAGCAACTGAACAACATATTGGGCTGCACTCTGTGCCACAGTAAAAAGCTAGGCAGAGATTTGGTTCTAAAAGGCAAAAATAATAGATGTAATAGAGCAACAACCTTCCAATGAAATAAGAGAGATCCTGAAAAGATGGGATATTATAAAATTTTATGTTGAGACGGTAATAGCTACGGATGCTGAAAATTCATTTAACGATAATGCTGCGTCTCATTTTCGCCAAATTTTGAAGTGTAGCCAAAGGCAAATTTTTTTATGCAATTTTCTTGCAAAAAAAGCATGCATATTAATAATAATTTTGTTTGTTTTTTTTCTTTCGGGATGGAATTTCATCTGAATTCTTACGGAAAATAATCTTTTTACATTATGAATATGATTCGGGAACTCCTTAAGCAAGGTTCGACTGAACATTAAAATTCCAAAGTTGAAGTCTCTATCAAAATATATATGCTTTCGGCCAATTCGTGAATATTATTCATATATCTGCAAGAATAGTCTCCCTGAAACTTTCTAGTATGCTGCGTAATAAAAGTATTATCGACCCAGCATAAAATTTTATATATCTTGAACATCACAAGTACTGAGATTTTTATTTTAAGCTTCAACACATTTTGTGTCTCATAATATATAGAAGAAAACAGAGTATGTATTTTGGGCGCCTTGTTTTGAAGTGATTGAAACCAAAATTTGTAAAAATTATCTTGTTATAAAATTTTCATATCAACACTTCATTGATTTCAATTTAGATCATTTATGGTAATGCCCCGTTTAAAAGCAACACTAGGGCTATTTTGAGACGGTTCTCATAATTTTGATCAATGACGAGGACTACACTTGAGCTTCCACCTCCTCTTCAAACTTCCTCAACACACCAACAGGAGGACATTTGGCTCCGACGGATTTAACATGCATCACATCTACTTACATGACAGTTCTTTAATGGAATCCCTACGGTTCCGAAGCCGGCCTCTTAACACCAGGCCCTTTCATTGACATAAGTCATTGCTTCTTCGAGTTACTCCATTCATATGAATGCAAATTTACAAACCGATAGATGGTCAGCCTCTTGGCGGATTTGATTCATACGAATCGTACGTCAGATGCTAAAAATTGGTACCATATTTAATCTATCAAACCTTTTGCATTTTGTACTTATCGTGTTCACTAGCTTTCGAACCGACAAACTGCGTGTAAATCGATTCCCTTCGAAACTTGATTGATGATGATAAATCTGATGTACCATATTCCAAATGTCATCTGTCTAGCTAAAAGAGTTTATGAGTTATCGTGTTCACAAACAGAAAAGTATTTTTATTTATTAATTATTATTATTATTATTATTATTTTGGATTTAGGGGGATCTGAAACACGAAGTTTCAAAATCCTAAATTCGAATTTTTCGGCAATTCCTTTTCTTTATATATTTCATTTGAGAGAAAATAGAAATACTCATTAATCAGTTTAATCTTAATATAACATTTCCGTTTAAATTCTAAATGATTTTGCCACTTTATTTGACAATTTTTCTTTATATTACTCTATAGCGATGCAGCATATTTGAACGTCAAAAAATAAAATTATCAAATGTTATAAATGAATTATAATAAAAAGTGCTCAAAAGCAAACTTCTATAAGTGTACTAAAATGTAGAATATTATAATTTCAACTTTTTTGTTTTTAATTTAAAATTTATTGCTTTTATTTTTAAGTATAAAAAAAATGAATGCGTGTGTTTGTGCTGGCATTCTACAGGTCAGTCCATTTGATTCAGAGCTACCGACTTGGCTGAATGGGAATAGGCATCTAGGGGTGTTTTTTAAATTTCTAATTAAAATTTTAATTAATTAAAAATTAAATAAAAATTTGGAGTTTTTCCTCAATAATTTCCAAAAATATTGCAGCACATAACTGATTTTTTTTCATTATCTTAAAGTTCAAAGCATCTTTTCAACGATACCAATATTACAATCTATAAATTAGATTCCGTTTTTAAATGAAATTTAGTAATATTTTTCAACAATTTATTTCGTAAGAAAGGCAAATAACATTTAATTTACTCGAGCAGTGCACGGAAAAAATGAGCTTTTATTAACACGTTGCCACAACGTTGACGAAAGCTCAAACTGAACTCTTATTGCAAACGAAACTTAAGAAAATGTTATGTTTGTGGGAAATGAAATAAATATGAAATGTGATATTTTTTTTAAAAAATAAATGAGAAAAAAAAAAGTTTTCTGTGATGTTTTAAAATAGCTATATCATTAATTTAATAATTCAGTTTTATCTTGGGCCTACACATTTTAATATGTATATAATATCCATTCTAATCAAGACCCAAGAGCTAATTTCCAAAACTTTTTAAATTGCAATATATATCTTATAAAAGTGGTTTAAATATAAATGAAATAAATAATTAAATTTCATGCAGCTTGAATCAATACATGTTCTGATGAATTACGAATTTTAAATTTTTATACAGATCCTTTGTTCTGCGAGCCAAATTTAATAAAATATTTTCAATACATTGATATTTTAAATAAAAAAAGTTCCATTCTTTTGCAATTAAAACTGAGTGAGGTAAAAAAAAAAATGAATGATCCATAAAAACGCTCATATCTCAGTCACGTTTGATTGCAGAAGACTGAAACGTTAGATTATCAAGATAATTTTACTGAATATCGAAATCGGAAGATTGTATAAAATTTAGACTTCATAGTTATTTTCAAAATTCTATTTATTAATTGACATAAATTAAATATTATTTAGCGTATTTAAATCTTTTTGAAGGTAAAACTGAATTTTATGATGAATCAACGAAATTTTTATTGAACCAGTCTTTGAAGCATTGTATAAATAAAAAATATATATATATATTTTGTGGTAAAACATAAAATTATAAATGCTAAAGGATTTTATTTTCTGCAGTTATATATACGCCGACGAGCCATTACACATTATGACCAATCTGTTATTAACATGAAGGACCACCTTTAATCCGCAAAACTGCCAGCACCCCACGAGGCATTGACTCCACAAGATGCTGATAGGGAGTCTGAGGTATCTGGTACCAAGCGCTCACCAACTGGTAATGTAATTCCCTCACATTGCGAGGGGGTCGCTTGGCAACACGAATTTGATTTTCCAGGTGGGACCACAAATGCTCTATAGGATTGATGTCTGGTAAATTTGGAGGCCAAGGCATGACTTGAGAGTCACTGGAATGTTCCTCGAATTCTCACGATTCGACCGTTATGACATGGTGCATTATCCAGTTGGTAAACATCATCCGCAGGGGGAAATAATAATGTCATGAATGGGTGAACCTGATCTGCAACGATGTTAAAGTAGTGCACAGACGTCAGGGATTGTTCTAGGGGTGATCCATGGAAACATTGACCACATCATAATACCCCCGCCACTGGCTTCTCTCCGTCCAAATGTGCATCCGAAAGCCAGGATTTCCTTTGGGGGAAAAAAAGGGCGTATTTGCACACGCCCGTCGATGTGATGGATCAGAAAATGTGATGTCGGACCATGCAGCCTTCTTCCATTCTTTTAATGCCCAATTCCGATGTTTCTTGGCCCATTGCAGATGCAGTTAGTGGTGATTTGCCGTCAGTCCAGGGACATGCATGCTCTGGCTGCGTAGGCCCATACGCAACAATGTACGTTGCACAGTGTGTTGAGAAACATTGTCTGGGTTACTTCTGTTGTAGTTGTGGTGGTTTCGGCTGTTATAGCTCTTCGATCAATGCGAGGCAATCACTGCTTTCCTCTGAAATCAATGCGCCGTGGACGACACACTGCTGGCCAGTGACTTGTCACTTCACCATCCACACACCACTTTCGACGTGTGCTCGCAACAACCAGATGTGAACAGCCCACTAAACGCGACGTTTGTGCTCCCAGTCGCCAAGCCATAACAATTTGGCCTCCATCGATGTCTGCTGCTTTTCCCATTCTTTCGCTAATCGCGCTATGTTTGGAAAGGCAATGCATAGTCGCTCCAACGTCAACCTCGCATGTACAGTGGTTTTATTCCTGGGCGAGCCCATTGTTATAGATGGAGGTGGTCATAATGTAATGGCTCTTCGGTATGTATATACATTTGGTTTCAGCAAAAAAGTTTTTTTATTTACTGAAGTTTTACTCTCCCATTCAAATTCAATTCTTACAGTAGCTGACAGCAAATTAGAGAGATGTACAATACAGTGAAAAGATTATCGTAAGGCTTCTATGATATAATATGAGTTATCTGATTAACGAAATTTAAAGCTTACAAATATTTTGCTGATGAAACTATTGAGACCAAGGTACATAAATATTTAATTGGACATTTTAGAGAGCATTACTCCTGGCGAAGCAACTGGTCGCCAAAGGCGACTAATTATAAATATTATAAAATTTCTGAATCTATTCTTTCGGAAATTCACTAGAAGTGGCTCCACTTGTAGGATACCAAAATTTAATCAATTAGCAGATAAGTAGTACTGAAAATATTATTATACTGTGTCATTCAGAACATTTATTAACATTAAGAAAACTCAAAACTCCAGTAAGTCAAAAAAAAAAAAATTCATTAAAGTTGCATTTTAAAAAACATAAAACAAGTGAAATCAAATTAAGATGCATAAAAAAATAAAATGTTAAGAAAACACTTTTTGCAATAAGTTATTAGATTTGATACAATGATTCACAAGACTTTATTTTAATTTCCAACCTATGAAATTCAAACAAAGTGTTAAAGAGCATAGCAATCATGTTAAACAACACATACACATAACAAGTAGATGATATATAGAGCGATTTAAGAGCATATCACATTTGGGGATCACAATTACAATAAAATAAATACAAAACTTATAACAACAACACATTCACATTTTTAACACATAAATAAAGCACCTAATTAAACAAAATACTTAGTGATAATATGAAGTTACCAGGATTCCTTAACAGAGGCTTTTAAAACTGAGTAAAAAATTTTGCATTTTCAAGAATTTTACATTCAGTTAACAACCTATACCCGCTCCCTGATGTACAAAAACATTCACTTGAAGCAGATATTTGAAGATTTAATCTTGAAATTTTATTCATAAAATCAATCACAAATCATCAAAAAGAAATGAAAAGTCGAGAAAGTTCCCAAAGGTTCGTTTAACACAACCTAAGGTGATTTCAAAACATTATTTTATATAATAATACATTTTTTGAAGAAATATTAAATAGGACTTTTAAGGCAAACTTTTCAATTGCACAAAAATGTGGTATGATATTTTAACGTTTCAAATTTAAAGAAATATGCATACCACACAATTAATGGGAAAGAAGTTATATTCAGTAAAATAACTGCATAGTTAAATGAAGGAATAAAAAATTATAACAACATATGACAATTGCATATTAAGTTTGAGTTAATATATCTTTAATGAACCAAAAATTAAAATTAAAAAAACATCACTTTTTTATGAAGGCTAAATGCATTCCAGAGGGGGTTTTATGTATACAATCACATATATAACCTATTATATACCAAGTAATCACCAGAAAATTATCATTGAAACATTCCATATGTAATAAATTAAGTAAAAAAAATCTAAACAAAAAGAAATTGCTTCTAAAAGACACTTAAAAAAAAAATGCAGCTCAATACCTGAATACTCATTTTTTTAAAATTCTACCTGAAAACATTTTTTTCTCCGTTAAAAATAGTTTTTTTCTTTCCAATTGTTTGATAAGGTACAGTAAGGAATTACAATAGAATTTTCTGACACACTTGCACATAAAAATTATGAGCAATAAAAGTAAGTAATGAATTTTCATTTTCAAACTGGATAATCATCTTTAACTTCTAATGCTAATATTTATATGACTAGTTACTCAAATGCCTCATTTTATTTCAAGAATAAGAAAAACTTTCATTTTCCAAAACATTAAAAATATGTATAAGAAACAGTCATGAATACGAAATAGCTAAACAGTCCCGTGATTTATTATATATAACTTTTGGTACTTCTTCATTTGCCAGACCTCAATTGCTGCCAAGCTTGAATGTTGGCACTATTCCCTAATTGCCAACATTCATTGTTAAAGTTTGGCAGGTTTTGAACGAGCTAAAAGAAAAGTACTTCAATTTCTTTCTTTCAGAAGAATACTTTACAGTTGTTCTATTAATAAAATCTTTGTTCAATAATTTTTTTAGCTTTAAAAATTGGATTTACTTGAAATGGAGTGTAGAAGAAATAAATTCTATTTGGTTAAACAAAAATATGAAACATAAAATAAATAGAAATTCTACTGCAATCAATAAAGAAGTCAACAATAGTAAACAGAATCAAATATTTCCTTTTAATACCATGATATATCTGATTAGCAGTTCCTTTCCATACAGATCACCACTTGAAGTTTAAAAGGTTATATACTGAAAACTTCATTTAGCTTTCTGAATCCATTATATCATAAAAGGATGCCAAATTGCCAATACATATTAATTATATCCGTCAATACAATTCAGGGCCGCTTCATGGCATTGTTTGCCTTAGCAACCATCTTACTTTTTGGCCATTTATGGTGGAGTACAGACTGGTGGATTTCAATAAATTGGAATTTTTTTTATATGTGGCCCTTTGCATTTCAGTGATAATATTCAATAAATCAATTAAATTCTGTTACAAAACTCACAAAAAACATTTCAGCTGTTTCAAAATAAAAATAAAAAAAGTTTAAAGCACAATATTATCAATTTTACTTTGTCAGATTCATATTACTAAAGCTCTTTCTCTCTATTTAGAACATATCATTATTCCATACTTTAAATAATAAACATACAATTTGTTTAAAAATTAAGAACTGTAAACTTACCATAATTATTAAAAATATTGTTTAAAAAAATATTTTGGGCTTAAATTCTTTTTTCAAACTTTTCACTTTTAATACCAGGTTTTATCAGCAATTAATCCATCAAAAACACATATTTTTTTTTAGCCAAAATCAAACCTTCAGATGACAATAAATATACGATATTGCCTCAACTACTCATTTTAACATAATGATGTATATACAGTTCATTCTAATAGCTATAGCCAATCAGAAGATTTGATTTCAACCAGACAATTGAAACCATATATAAATGCACAAATACACAAAGCACTAAAGTTTACAAAACAAATTGAACATTTTCCATTTATAGAGCAATTGCAGAAAGCCGACACTTTTTTTTTTTCTTCCTTTTTTCAACTTATGTTTTGGGTCAAAACAGATGGGACATATTACCTTTTCCTATTATCACCTTTTAAACACATTAGAATTTGGCTAATTCAAAGCAAATGGAACAACAAATAAAAATGTAACAAACAAAAATGCAATTTAAAATGTGAACAGCATAAGAAAATGATCTTTCTCAAATTAAAAATGATGTAAAATATCTATTTTTAATATTTCACAGTTTATATAAATAATCAGCAAAATATTTTAATAAATAAAATATTAATAAATATAACTAAGAAAGAAAAGGTATTTTAATAAACCAACTATACACAACACTAAAAATATGGAAAAAAATATTAAAATTAATGATAAAAAAAATCAACTGATTCTTTATTTTATTTTGAAAACATTCTAATGAATTTTTATAGTAAATTTGGAGCAATTGTTCCTTAGCCTTTAATATAAGTGTGGAATAGATCAAGTCATGCTAGATCCTATTGTGATTTGTTTGGGACTGGTATAGATCTGAGTAGCAAGATTTTTCTAACTTGTCACACATAGGTCTCATAGCAAACTAGGTCTCATCAGATCATATTCTATCTTGTCGGCAGCAGAATGATCTGATTTGAAAAGCATTTTTTTTTATTTGATACAAATGTGAAACACATCAAGCTTCAATGGATCATGTTGTTTTCTGAATAAGGTTGGAATCATCTAATTTGCACACACACTCTACAGTGGTGCTGAATGTTTTGATGAACTTTGTCTTATTTAATCTGAAAAGCAAAGACTATTAACAGCAACAAATTAACATGATTTCAGTTGAAATACACAGTAGAATTTAATTTAATTTTTTATTAAGTTCAGTTCAGTCCCCGAACCCCATTGAACAATACTATAATTTCTAATTTTTTTTTCCTTCCATCAAAATTTGAAATTTTTATTCTCCCTTGATTTTTGTCAGTATAGAATAAAATGTATATAATAATGAGATACAGTTAGATAAGTACAGAATTATTTTTGAAAGTGGATGAAATTTTTACATGCGATAGATCCTCGGTAGCATAAAGGTTTTATATATTATTGTTTGGTATTGAATGTTTTTCGAAATGCTGTATAATATTATATAATATTGAGCAATAATGTGTACTATCATGCAACATATTATGCTACCTGGAATGTTAATTCTCTTTATTAGTATTTTTGCAAAATTTTTTAACATTCTTTTAAAATCTACACTTATGAATTTCATAATATCTATGCGAGATATTTAAAAATTAAATAGTAAGTAAAAAGAAATAACATGCAAAATAACAAGAGCTATAACAAAAGATTATTTGGAGAGATTCTGTATTACAAATAAATGTAAAGATGATTTTTTTTAATTAGCTTCATTAACACTGCAAAGAAGTAAACTTATAAAATAAATAAATAAAAAAAAAATCAAACAAAAAAAATTGAGCATTAAATTTTTAAAAAAAGTTTCTTCTTCAATTAGTTTAACCCATTAATGCTCAGCATACTATGTAAAGAGTTCTTTATATAATAGTTACATTTTACTTTTGTAACTAAATTGAACTACAATTTTCAACTGACACCCCTATAAGAACTTATCCAACTTATACCGAGCATTTATATTTTCATGTCAAAATGTCATCTTTCAAAATATTTTGCTTTTCGGATGTCATTTATTTTTAAAGAAATCGAAAAAATTTAAAAGTAATTTTTTTAATGCCTTCTCTCATTTTTAAAAATTGATTTTCTACTAATTTCCACAAATATATTAAATATTTGAAAATTAATTTAGTTTCACACTTTTAATCTCAATAATTTTAACATAATCTAAAAGAAATTACAGTAATCTATAGGCATTAAATAATTAACTTGAGCAGTAACAGGTTAAATCTTTTGAAATTATAAATTAATTTTTCAATATCATTATTACAACAGCAACAAAAACAAATAAAATAGAAATAGATTTATGATGATCGCTAAATATACAACAATAACAATTTATGATGAAATCTTTTTTATATTCAAAATTAAAACAAAGATCTTTTTTGTTTACCTTGAAAGTTCAAGTTCTATTTTAAAAATTCTTTTCAATTGAGAACAATGGAAAGGAATTAATAAACAATTTTATGAGATAAATATAGATATTTCTAAAAGTTTATTAAAACATAAAGTCTGAATATAATTTATGAAAGAATCAAACATAACATAAAATCATATTTTATATTCCTTAGAAATTCTAATATAATTTATGGAAAAAAAACAAATATGACATAAAATTGGATTTTATATTCCTTAGAAATTAATGAAAAATAATCTTGTTTGATGAATTTTCCAAAGAAAATAATATAGAAAATTTAAGCAAAACTAATTATAACACATTTTGGTCAATTCCATCAACAAGGCCTTAAAAATATCTGTCAAATCTTAGTGCCAACAATCACCTTTTCTGTTGGCACCACATGATGTAGAACTAACATTCACTTTGTTTATTGGCATCACACAAAGTAACACTAATTTTCCATTCTTTATTAATGACACTCAAAATACTGCCAATATTTAGTCTCTCTTGATATAAATTATTCACATCATTTGAGGCCTTACTAACAGACTAGTATTCACATTTCTTATTATAAGATTCTTCATTTAAAATTTTCAAAGGGAAGAGGTGTAGACTGAACAGACAAAAAGAGATAATAAAAAATAGTTAAAAGAAGAAAGTAATAATCATTAGAACAACTAAGCAAATTCTTTTTTTTTTTTTCATATACAAATGTAAATTATCTGGAACAGATAACAAATGGAAAAAATAGTCCACTGTAGTTTACCTGCTATTTATATAGGATGAGGTGAAAAAAAAAAGTAAAAACATGACTTAAGCTAAAAGACAAATTAATCTGGAGCATTTACAATATCTCCTATTTGGCAGCCTTTAAAGATTTGAAATTGATTTTGGGTAAGGAGAAAGATGAAACTGCCAAATTGGCACATATTCTTCAAGCTGAGTCTGATATTTGACACACATTTCTTCATTTTTTTTTCGGCATCCATAAATGTTTTTAGTTGAAGCCAATATCTTCAAGACTTTCACCTCGAAAAGCTACAGTTATACAATAATGTTGCAGGAGTTGCTGAAGAAGTTCTTGTTCATCCAAAAACTCCAGGTGTTCCACTCGTTCCACATCTTGCGAGGGCAGATGCTGGTACACTTCCATCATGTCCCAAGCTTTGGCTCCATCCCAACCAGCACTGGTGAAGCGCCTCCGCTGTGATTCCAGATCAGAGCAGACAGATACTCCAGCAAGATTGCAACCACGTTTCTTCAGATTTTCAATCATCACTGATCCAAATTTGTCACCCATATTCACTTGCTCATAGTTGATGAATAGGGCTGTTCGGAAATGTTCAGCAATCCATTTCAGCAGGGCAGATGTGAGATGCTCTTCATTATACACCAGAACACATTCAGCCAAGAAAACTGTTGGCAAGGATGTGTCTACTAGACCAGACAGCAGCTTTGTTTCAAGTTCCGCTGTGTTGCGGATATCAGCTCCAACTAGATGATATTCCCCAGCATGGAGCTCACAACTTGAAAACTGTATGTCATCATCTTCTGTAGCAACCATACGGAGTAAATTTTTTCGATTTCGAATGATGTAACATTTCCTGGAGGTGACTGGGGGTAAATCCACTTCAATGAAACTTTTTAAGGACGCATTTTCATCCTTCAATCTCCAATATAAGGTATCGAATCCAGCCCCAATATTAATCACTTGGCAATTATAATTGGTGGTTGTGAGAAACTGATCCAGCAATATTTTCATTCCCATGACTCTCGCGTAATACCCACGGCTGATTTCAGGTGCTTTTCTCTCCGAAGTCGATTTAATGAAATATTCAATGTAGGGATCACTCCAGTAACCTTTAGCGACCGCGTATCGTTTGCAGAGAGCAGCGTCATCGTTCGTAGCAATTACGGCGTCGTCTTCGCACATGATGGATGAACAGACGAACTTACACTATAATCATCGCATTTATATTCAAACTATTTTCAGTTAAAATTTCTTTACACTAATTAATAAAGAACAGATACATATGCACGTCGCAGAATTACTCAGTATGAATCATCCTTTGAGAACTTCAGATGGATAATGTTTTGTTTGTGTGCAGCGATTACAAGGTTGGGATATTAAACATATGGCGGTTTTACTTCTAATGTTATCATTCGTTCATCAAATTTAAACGATACATGTTAGAATAACGTTTTCTAATAATAATATCGAGAAAAAAAAAATCAAAGTTAGTGTTAGTATAATTGAGTTTTTATACATTTTTAAATCAAATTAAAAGATATTGGTTGGTAATTTCTAAAAAAAATGATCATGATGCATTAATTTAGGATTTTCATAAAAGCGATGCATTTGTTATTTTTTAAGAAATAATTTTAAATAATGTTCGTTAACAACACAATATTTTTTATAAACTAAACAAATATCAGCCTTTAATACAGGCATATAAAACACCAAAAACAAAAAAATATGTTTTGTGATGATAATTTGCTGATTCCGAACTGAAATGAGTTAAGTTAAAATAAAAAATTTCCGTCTGTGTACATAGGTGTCACAAGTTTCGATTTCATAACTCAGCACAATTTTTAATAATCAACGTGTGGAAACATTTCCAAAGTAAGTATTTGGAATGTTTTGTGCTAATGTTACTAGTCTTTTGCGTTCCAAAATTTCTATTCACTCTTTGAAGAAATTAATTCGACCTATGTCTAGCACATCTAATTATCAATATGAAACCTTATCGGTCACATCTGACCGAGACCATGTTTTGCATGTTCAGCTGAACAGACCTGATAAATTAAATGCCATTAATAAAATCTTTTGGCATGAAGTTCTCGATTGTTTCCGAAAAATCAAGGACGACAAAGATTGCCGCGTTGCTGTCGTCTCTGGTAATGGGCGCATGTTTTCTGCTGGCCTGGATTTTTCTGATATGCTGGATCTCACTTCCAAAATAGTTAGTAAAGATGACATTGCCAGAAAGGCTAAATACTTGCAAGCGACGATTGCCCAATTCCAGCAGTCCTTTACTGCCATCGAAGATTGCCAAAAGCCGGTAATTGCAGCAATCCACAATGGATGCCTTGGAGCAGGTGCTAATCTTGTAAGTGCCTGCGATGTGCGCTATTGCACGGAAGATGCCTACTTTGCTATCAAAGAGATTGACATCGGTTTGGCTGCCGATATTGGCATTCTACAACGACTGCCAAAAGCTGTAGGCAATGATAGCCTATTGAGGGAATATATTTTCACTTGTAAACCCATTGATTCAAAAGATGCCAAGGAAATTGGAATTGTGAGTAAGATATTTCCTTCTAAGGAGGAGATGATGAATGCAGCATTTGATCTGGCTGCTCTGATTGCATCCAAAAGCCCTGTTGCAGTGCAAGGAACGAAGATTGCTCTGAATTATTCTCGTGATCATTCAGTCAAGGAAGGGCTGGAATTCATGACTTTTTGGAACATGACAATGCTTCAGAGTGAAGATGTACTCAAAGCAGCTGAGGCTACAATCTCCAGATCAAAAGAGCCCCCGAAATTCTCAAAGTTGTAAAATAAACTTCCAATTCTGCTTGTTATTCATCTGTCTGACAATTTGCCAGTACAGTGTGATTGAGAAAAAGAGTTATTTTTATCATTTTTAAATCAATTGTTTTTTTAAAGGATACTAATGATTAAAAAAGCATTTTCATTAGACATAATAAATTTCTATTTTAAACAAGCTTGCATTTCACTGTGGATTCTTTTCTGTGAATATATAGAAAATACTTGTTAACAAAATACAAAAATAAGTTTTTAGATTAAAAATTCTCCCTTGGAACTCTTTTGAAAGGGATTTTACCCATAATAAATATTTTGGTGATGATTCATTCAAACAGCTTAACCAAAGTTCTTCATTTTATAAGTCATGCTTTTTTTTTACTAACAGATTTTTATCTCTCACATTTGTGATTATACATGTTTTAGTTTTGCATCTATTGCTCGAAGAATAAAATGAAAACTCACTGCATACTTTTTAAATAATGTTTTTTTTTCAAAAATTACCTTTGCATTATAAATTAAATTAATTGAAAATATATATGTGTATCAAAGTATTTGAAATCTACAATTTTTTTAGGTAGTTTTGCAGATTTTTGAAGTTAGACCACAATCTTTCTTCTCATCGAACCATCAGACATATGCTATTCTCTAGAACATTAAAAATTTTGAAAAGTCCTCTTGTTTCTAATAAGCATTTTAGTTTGAGAAATCTATCAAATATAATTACATATTTCTTATATCTTTAATTTTCTGTGCTGTATAATTTCATAAATAAAACTATTAATAAATTATTTTTAAGACCTTAAGTGATTGGATATTTGTTTCAAAAAATTACTTCTTAGTTTATTTTTAAAATGTAGGTTGCAAAGAGAAATAGGTGAAAAGCAAGATTTTTTACTGTATATTTTTAAAAAACATAAATTATTTTGATATTAATGAGTTTTTAGAGATTGAATTGCATGTTTGCAAAGCTTGTTAAAATTTTTGATAAGCCACTTGATGCACACTCATAGTAAATTATTTTGTATAAAATTGTTTCATGTATACCTGAAATTTTTTTAGAATTAAAAATGTTTATCTGTATTTTTGTATGAGATATTAAATCTTTATTGTTGATTTCTGTTTAATTTATTTATTTTAAAAGTTATTTTATAATTAGACATATGTTTGCCAGTAGCTAATATTTTGAATATGAGTAAAATTTATTATGAAATATTTTATATCCAATTTTAAATAGAGGATTTAAATTTCAACAAATTTGATTAAAGATGAAACTCTTGTGGACAAAATGATTATTTATAAAAATTAGAAAATATTTTATAATTATTGGACTAATTAAAAAAATAATGAAGTGAGCATGTTTTATGTCTATATCAGTGAAGGAATCATTAATCCTGAGGTGAAATGTGTTTTATATCTATTTTAGTTTAAAGACTGTATTTCAAAGAAAAAGAAGCTTTAAATTAAGGATTGTGTCACAGTACATTCTTTTGAAATCTGCTGATTAGATATCAGATGGAATTCGACATTGCTTACTTTAGAAGTTTCTTTTTTTGTTGTTGATAACAAATGTATTACTTCAAAAAGTGAAACATTACAGTCATGTGATATGTAACATTGCATATTTTTTAAATGAAATATGAATTTTATCTAAATGAACAAGTTTTAGAGAATAGATGTAATACTTATCTTTAGATTTTGAGATCCTTAGCAAATATATTGAATGGGTTCCAGTTAAATAAATAAATCTAAATAAATAAAATCTTTAATTTTTAGTATAAAAAATTACCCATTTATTATCTGAATACTAATATTTAACATATTAATTCTAAATAAAGTTATTGCTTTAATTCCAGCAAGCTCGACTCCTTTGAATTTAAGTCTTTGAAATTTATTTTCTACAGAAAACCAAAATATATTGGATAGTTTTTTCTTGTGCCATTTTTTAAACTTTAATACTTTTTTTGTTATAATGTTTTAATCTTTGGAAAGACACATTTAAACTTAATAGAAGTTATTGTGATTGCTTATTCTTAAAATTATATTTTAATTTAAAGAATTTGAGATTGTATTTAATTTCAAAGTGCTGAACTTTATTAACTAATATTATTAGAAGAATTATTAAATCTTTTTTTTATTATTTGGTGTGTGTTACTTCTTTGTGGGAAAGTAGAATCAGAATATCGGTGAATAAATCAACCTTCCTATTTTTCTTAAAAAAAAAAAATATATATTATGCTCTTACTCTAATGAAGCACAAAGTTTTTAAAATATGTAAAAGAGAATTGATCTAGCATTATTCTGAATCTAAATACTAATTATTTAATGTACAACATAGTATTTTCCATGTTAAAATCTGTTGTTTTATTAACTTAGCAGATACTTTTAATGCAGGCAACTGCAATTTATTACTATATCTACACTTTTTTTGTGTGTGATAGGAATACAGAAAATAAATTTGACTAGATTTCATGTCATGATCTTATAAAAACTTTTGATCTATGCATAAAGTATATTGATGCATGGGATCTAGTTTGCAGGGTCTTAAGCATGTATCTGGTTGATCAACCTTAGTGACACTTTTAGGTAAATTAATAAAGAAATATGTATGTCTTATTATGAAAAGTTCAGTTGGTTATAATGTTTAGATAAAATAATTTTCATCCTTTTGATATGTATGAAAATAATATATTAGTAAATTTTTCTCAAGAATTTTTCATCTAAATATTTTTATTAAACAGATTTTAAAATGAAATATAAAAATATGAATAATTTTTTTTATTATTAATTCATATTGAACCATCTCTTTCTACCACATCTAGTTATTGTAAGACTAAAAAGTGATATTTTTTATTTACTAATTATATATTTAATTTTTTTTTTATCTTAAGAAATTATTAGAAAGACAAGAATTTTCATAATATTTAGGTACATAAAATAATACTGTTACATCAGATTATTTACTCAGATTATTTCACTAATATTAATTTTATTTTGTAATGCAAAAAATTAAAGTTGTGGATTAAATTAATTTTACATCTAACTCTACAACCTTCTCTTTTGATACAATACATGGCGTTACCTTATTAATGTATATATTACCTTATTAAGATATCCTTTTGGGAAGTCATTATTAGATTGTATTCTAAGTGTAAGTTTCGAATTTTCGTGTTAGTGTTTGTTTCGTGTTAGTGTTATATAGAACTTAGAGATTAATTAAATAATTGTTCCTGAAACTCGTCAACATTTCATCATTTCCACAGTGACAGTGGTGCCACTGTCACTGAAGAGGTACGAGACTCTTTATAACTTTATTATGAGGTAGATGAAATATTGACGAGTTTCAGGAACAATTATGTAATTAATCTCTAAATTCACAAGACAAAACAAACACCAACACGAAAATACATGACACTCACACTTAGAATTAAATCCAAGAAGGCAGGGCCATCCATCTGGGGGGGGGGGGTGCTATGCATCGGCCCCGCGACCAAGGGGTGCCCCACCGTGATTAAGAATTAAAATAGTGTTCTGAACAATAATAGCGTTTACACGTTTTGAAAGTATGCAAGTTTGTTTCCAAGTGGCTGGCTGAGTGTCGACTGACGTCGTTATTAGGCAATGATCGCAGTGATACCTATAAAAAGGGGGGGGGAGTTCATTTATGAATAAGTAAACCCCCTTCAGACATGTTAAGACAGAGCAGCGCGACTTCTGGGTCCAAGCGGCGGCCAGAAGTCTAGGCAGGGTTCAAATGGACATGTAAATCATCAGCTGCTTACTTTTTTCTACATCTAATGTGATATTATTTATACGTGCATCTGTTCATATTAAGTTGTTCAAACAAAAAGTAAAATGAAGATAAATAAAACTGTCAACTCCTAGCATTGCACGTTGCATTACTGCTTCACCGATCACGACCGGAATGAAAACAATCAAGGAAGAAGTTGAAATGGAGCAGTCGAAGAATTTGGAAATATATGAAGTTTACAGTATATGCTATTATTGTGTAGTGCAAATGTGCAAAAATCTTGTTAAGAAGATTTACAGTCAATTGCTTCAACTACTAGGTAATAGCATATAGTATAGCATATATTAATTTGATAATTCATTCTATAAACTGCTTAATACTGTTACGTATAATCCTGTCCATGCCAAGGATATATCCCTCTAGGTTGGTTGGTTGGTTGTTTAGGTTTCCTGGCACAAAAGCCATATCTGGCTATGCTGCGCCAATCAAATGGTAAGAAGCATTTCGAAGGTATTCAAAAAAGGTTATTCCGTATATCCCTCTAGGTGCCAAAAAAGAAAATTTATCAGAAAGGAAAAAAGGAAACCAACTTGTGACTTCAAGAAGTCACAAGTTGATCTTTTTTCTTGGCTACGAAGTAATTCTGACAAAGAAATTGCTTCGACTTCAGAAGTTACAATTCAGACTTAACTGGGGAAGAAAGTTCCGCTCAGAGTTTCTTGCAAATGAAAATGTTGAAACGGTGAAATTTGCTGAAGAAACGTGTGCTTATATAAATATGATCGAATCAGAAAATAGTGACGAAAATCACAATAAAAAAATGATCAAGAGAGTTCTAATTATCCTGGTTTATGGTTAAGTATTATAACTGATAAATTTAGAATGTTTTGTGTTAAAATCGGACCTGTATAACACAAAGGAGTTTTTTCTAAAAATGCTGAAGGTCGATCAATTTCCACTATTTACTACTTTTAAAAAATATCAAATGGTGAAACCCAACTTCGCAACTGGTTAATTTATTCAAAAACGCAAGATTCCGTATTTTGTTTTTGTTTTGTTCCAGCCACCTATACAATTTATAGGTGGCTATAATAATTGGAGAAAGATGCCAATTGTAATCCAAGCTTATGATCATTCTAGTTGTCATTTTAATTCGTTTATTACTTGGAAAGAATTACTAAAAAGACTAAATTTATGTTGACAAAACAAATCAAGTTGATATCAGTAAGGAAATTGCATGACTCAAATTACGATTTAAAAGAATGGTAGATGTGATTCTATTTTTAGCGTGTAGTAATCTTCCACTTCGAGGAATCCACGAAATGATAGGTTCGCCTAATAATGGAAATTTTTTTAAGTTTAATTGAATTATTAAGTAAATACGATCCTGTGCTAATGGATCATATAAACAAAATAATGAATTCCAAAAACAGAATTGGGCATCATTTAGCACACAGATCACAAGAACAATTATTTCTGCGGTAGAGAATGAAGTCCTTAACAAAATGAAGCACGATATGAAATCAGCCATGTACTGTAGTATCAAGGACTAGCAAAAAGCCTATTGGAAAAATTAAGTGAGCTTGGTTTAGATATTATGAATCGTAGAGGGCAAGCATACGACAACAGTAGCAACAAGAAAAGGAAATATAAAGATGTATAGTCTAGAATAATATACCCGCATGCAATTTATGTACCTTACCTAGCACACTTCTTTCATTTATTAATTTGTGGGGCCACTTCTAGCAGTATATATTGTAAAAAAAAATGATATTGCAACGCTTGTATTGCTTTTTTTTGTATATACAAAAAGATGGAAAATTCTACAAAAACATTTAAACATTATTCTCAAACCAATATGTGACATTCGTTGGGAAGCCAAAATAGATTCGGTTAAAGCAGTGTATACACAGTTTGAACAAACTTGTAATGCCCTAGAAGAATTTATTGATGTAAGTAACGACAATACAACAGTATCCGAAGCTAAAAGTTTATTGGATGCAATACAAGAAATGGCATTTATTTTATGTTTAATAGTATGGTTTGCAATATTGTCCAAAATTAACACTACTATCAATCAACTATTTCAAGCAAAAACAATTGCTCTGGACTTGGCTTTCAATTTATTCAATAAAATTTAAACTGAAATCCAAAATTTAACGCATTTTTAGACAAAGCAAAAGTGCTAACATGTAATTTGAGTATTTCAGAACATTTTCCTGCAAAACGAATTCGAAAAAGAAAAAGATTATATTCCGAATCACCCAAATACGAAGTTATAAAAGACTCAATAGAGGAATTAAGGTATTATTTTTTAACACTGCAATTGATACTGTTATTGTATAAATAGAAGATAGATTTAAAATTATATCAAATATTATTTCTAATTTCAAATTAATCACTGACATAAAAACTTTAGAAAAACATGAACTAGAGAAATGTTCTAAAAATGTAGAGTTTTATAACAGGGATGTAGATGAGAACCTAATACAGGCCATTTGTTTGCTAAGGGATTTGATTTCGAATGAAAGAGATGTAAATAACGTACAAGTCATATTGCTATACGTACTAAAAAAATAATTGTAATGAGTCATTTCTAAATGTATTAACTGTGTTAAAACTTGTCTTTACTTTGCCAGTTACTATAGCTATAAAAGGATTTTGTTTTGTATAATCATTTGTATAAACTGAATGAATTAAATGGTTCTGTTTTGTCATTTTACAATCTTTTAGAATCTTTGCCATTTAAAAAATATTATAGAATTTTGAAAAATATTTGGATATTTTTTGAAAAACTGCTGTATTTTTAAAAACTTTTTGCTGTAAGAAGTCGTAAGATTCAGAAAGAAAGACACATGGAATTTAGGATTTGCTTCATTGTTTAGGATTTGCTTCATTTCTAAAAACTGATTTGTTAGGTTTTGCCGTTATTTGTCCTTTGTCATGATCATCGCCCATTAAGAATGAAAAGGATGCGACATTCAGAATAAAGATTCACGAAACGAATGCAAAAGGGGGGGGGCGCATTCAACCACAGCCATCAGTGAAAAATGCATACTAATTATTCTTTGGAATCTAAATTTGAAGGAACTATGAGTGAATTTAAAATAAATGCATAAAAATAAATACAATTTTTATGTATTTATTTTGACTTTCTGAAATGAAGGAAAAGAGCAGTTGGGATCCATAATACTTGGAAGGGAGGAAACTATTCAGATCTAATGGTATGCTGTGCGCGTTTTTATACACAGACGTCACTTTGAAAACAACGACTTTTTTTCTTTGGCAGACCATTTCGCGCCAACATTTCAGAAGGAACTGCAACTGTAGTCATGTGACAATACAATGAATTGGATTGATTTAAGTGAGTGCGTCTATGATATATATGCTCGAGACAGCTTCTCAACTACTTGATGCATTCTGGTTCAAAGTTTGATGCGAATCCAATATTAAATCTGTGCGCCAAACGCAGCTCTTTGCGTTTTGTCATGATTGTGTTCAAACATCCTGATAGAGAAACTTCCTCTGGATAGATTTCACTCGACATTAGATAGAAATCTACACACTGGGTGAAAAGACCCTATATGAAATGTCACTTGCTTTTTTGAGTGTTACAGATAGACAGACTGACTGAAAGACAGCCATCATGCTAAAAATAGGTCACAGTATGGATATCCGAAACAAAGAGCTTCATCAAAATCTCGAGGTTGATTTTTTTTTTTTTTTTGCAGATAACAATACCCTCTCAGTATACGATAAAGTAAAAATGAGATATGACATATGGAAGCAACCATAAGGGATGTTTATATCGCTATCGAACCATTCACTATTTATTGTTATAATAATAATAAGATAAAAAAATTGTCAAAATACAAATATTATAAAAATAATTTATAAATCTAGTGACAAAGTTTATGTTTTTGAAAAGATTTTAAGTTTTAGCGCATGTCAAGAGTTTGTATGAGTCTACAAGAATGGAAAGTTGTTTCTGCATTTGAAACATATTGAAAGAAATGAATGACCGTTTTCAAATATTCTTCTTTCAATCGAATGCAAACCATAAAGTTTTGTGATAGGAAATACAAATGTATCGTTTGGCTTTTTCCTTTTTATGGAAGGAAAAAAAATCGTTTGCATTCCTTAATTGATATTTGAACTAAGATCGTATTGTTGCGTATTTAAATATTTTAATTATAACTATTCATTGGAGTAAAAGGGATGTATTATCAGTTTTAAAAAATGTTCTTCGGCATTATTTATTATTGAATGCATTATTACAGTTATTAACTGTCATTGGCGATTGTAGTCCGTAGACTAACATGATATCTTGGATGATTCTTTTTGTCGATTCATTGCTATAAGTCGGTAAATAAAAACACCCATACTCGAGTTAAAGCTGTAATGATTAACTTTTATTGTTACAATATTTTTTTTAAATACTGTACATTCTCAGTAACATGCTTTTATTTTTACACATAACAAATGGTTCAATTTAAAGTAAAAACAAAGAACAATCAATGAAAAACTTCGAAATTAAAAAGTTTCAGAAGCCTCTTCAATAAACATATGCATATTTTTGATTAAAAAAATTGAGAATACAGCAATTAAATTTTTGTAATATATCGCATAGAAAGAAAGTGCTATTATTTAGTTGCATGCCTTTTGGCTTTTATAATGGTCTCTAAACTTCGTGGTACCGATTCGACAAACTTTTTGGTGGTATTTGAAGATAATTTACCCCATTCTTCTTGCAATATTTGTTTTAAATGGATTTTGTTTCTAATTTTGTGTTTTTGGACTGCTCTTTCGAGTGTGACCCATAGATTTTCAATGACATTGCTGTCGGGGGATTGTGGTTTGTGGGTGTAATTGCTGCTTACAATGAAAAAAGGTATCGCATTTCGTCTGTTGAGGTCATTCTCCTGCTGGAAAATGAAATTTCCATTCTAAACCCAAATTTTTAGCACTTTCCTTTAGATTGTTACAAAATATATCTAAGTACACCATATGGTTCATAATGACATCCAAAAAAACTAAATTTCCTACCTCGGATGAAGCCATACAACCTCAAACCATGGCAGAGTCCCCACTATGTTTAATTGGAGGATATAAATTTTTGGATTCAAAGCGGCATTGGGCTTTCTCCATACGGTGCGAAGGTCGTCACTGCCAAAAATTTTGAATTTACTTTCATTACTAAATATAACTTTCTCCCAAAAGTTATTGGTCTTCGATTGATAAGTTTCTGCAAACTCCAAATGCTTTTTCTGGTTTTGCAAGCTGATGAATGGTTTCTTTCTAGCAACTCCATTTTTATGTCCATCTTGTCTAATTACATTTCGTAGAGTTTCAGGACTTACATTTCTGTCCATAGTTTGAGAAGTTTCTGTATCAAGTTTGACTGCACTTACTTTAAGATCAATCTTGATTTCGTTCAAAATTTTCCTTTTTCCGACATCACTCAGAATACTTTTCCTTCCTCTACCGCATTTATTCTCGACCAATCCATCATTTTTAAATTTTACAATGACTTTTGGACACAAGTGTGGCTTTTATCAGTAATTTTAGCCTTTCACGATAAGTTTTTTCTTTTTAAAATAATCTTAATACGAATTTCCTTACATCAATACTTGTTTCTCTTCAAGGAGTTATTTTCCAATTAAAAGTTTAGCTTTAAGTACATCTAACAAATTTAATCATGAAAAAATGACTGTTGAAAAAGTTCAAGATAAAATTATGCAAAATTAAAGTAGCAGTCAAGTAGATAATATTTAGTGGTAGTTAAAAATTTGCTAACACCCTCTGTATTCTCATTTTTTTTGAGGCAAAACTCTGCATATGTTTATTTAAGAGGTTTCTGAAACTTTTCAATTTAGAAGTTTTTGACTGATTGTTATTTATTTTTACTTTAAATTGAACCACTTGTTATGTGGAAAAGTAAAAGGATTTTTGCATTTCTTGATAATGGGTTGTCTATAAAGAAAGTCGGATTTATCAAGTAAAAGTAACGAGTATTCTCAATTGTTTGAACCACTTGTATAAATAAGATCTTCTGGAAATTTTTAGGCTGATCATTTTTACATGTTACCATTACATATTTCTATTTTTTATTTAATTAGTTTTATTCAGTAATTGCTTTAAGTGTTTTAAAACAATTTCAAACTATGGAAACAAAATAAAAGTAAAAGTTTTACTTCATTTTTTTTAAAACTGGCAACATAAATTGTTGATGTTAGTGACAATCAAAATTATAGCTTCAAAATCATTTTTTAGCCCCTCACTACTAAGATATTGCAGTTATTGAAAAACCTTAAATACAAAGGTTATTCATTTTAATGAGGCGCTCATTAGGTTAACAGGATTTATTTTTCTATCTTCAGTATAAGAAAGTTATACGAAATGAAAATCCCCCCCCCCTCATTTCCACCTCCTTCGAGCTAGATGGCCCATTTAAGAGCGCATCTGAGGATTTTACATTTCTAAAAGCATTTTCCCAGCCAGTTAAAATCCAAGCAAAATGACTAATTGTTTAGTTATCTTTATATATATAAGATCCGGCCGAACCTTCTCATTGTTCTTGACACGGACCTCTTCGTCGTTTCGGATTATAAATTCAGACTTAATTTCGCTCCTTAAAATGCAAGATGTCCCATGGAGCCAAACAACGTATTGCAACGAAATTCTCTGGATCGAATTCTAGCCAGGCTGGTCGGTTGGTCACTTTGAACTTCCACCATCGAACCAACCGAATATCAGGATGGTCCAATAGTGCCTTCCGGAGTCCACTTGAAAGCCAGGGATTCGTCTTCGTAGCCAAAGCCTTCACGGGAATAATAAAAACTATTCCTGGCTCATTCTCGTCACCCGAGAAGTGTCCGCAGCTCTCAATACAGGATCTTCTAAAGCGTGCATTTGCCTGCGTGGGAGGTGTTCCTCTGCGACGACGCAACTGCTCAGGATACACCGAAGATTCCTCGGCTCCTACTTGCACCACACTCCTATGCAAATCCACAGCAAGGCTGAATTCTTGAAGGAAATTGAGGCCGAGACTATAGGGATCAGAGATTCCTGCCACGCAGTCTTCATCCGTAGCAATCTGCAAAGAGTTACTAAGAGGCTTGCCAAGAGGTTGTCTCTTTAAATTCTGGGACGAATACATTACAAACAGGGTCTCATAAACTCCTGAATCCATAGACATCGAGCACGGGTCACAATTAACAGATCCGTCGAAACAGAGTTCATCTTCTCTATCTCTAAGCGTCTGCACTGTCGATTCAACTTCAGGGGACTCATTCGGAGAAGACTGTTTCAGTTCTGCAATTATTTTACAATCTCCCTGTTCGTGCCTCTCCTTACTGAACTACGGTTCATCCTCAGAATAGATAAGCTCTTTTTTGGTAACACCGGTCTCCATTCGATCTTCGGCCTTTTCTTTCACTTGGCTCAAGCCGTTTCCTTCAATTTCTTCTGTGACATCTTGGACGTCTTCTCCCACATGATTAATTCTACTACCTTCTAAAGCTTTTTTCATTAAAGAAAGGTCATCCTTTAATTCACTCTTCCCGGCTTTCATTTCTTCCGTAAAGGATTTCTTCTTGTCTGGCATTCATTTTTTGTATCGCATTTTTCATTTCGCTGAACTGGCTAGTTAAGCTTTTCAGGAGCTTGTTCATTTCTTCTTCCATTGCTCTGGTAACGACCCTCGACCAATCAAATCTCATTTCTGACACCAAATAATTAAGGATTTACTACTTCCGTTGGAGTTAATTTAAGATTCGATAGTTGATGCAGAAATAAACAGTCCTTTAGTAACAAAAGATGTCAACTTTTATTACATACGAAGAGAACAAATATATACAGCCAAGACGAAGACAGGCAACAGATAGCAGCACACTACAACAAATAGTAGCTTACAAGTCGTAAAAGGTAGTAATAAAAGCTACAGCACACAAAGCGGCCAGACAGAATTTAGCAGGAGAAGGGATCCTTGGAACTTTGCTCTACGGTCTCTCCAAATGGCTGAAATTCTCTACTGTCTCCTCTTTCAGCTATATCCAGCTACCAACACACTATTACACGACTGTCTACTCCTTACAGGACTCGATGCTGCTCCCATAATAGACACTTGGACTCATCAGAAGCTCAGCTCTGTTCAGTCCAGTTCAGCAGAAGCTTGGCCTCCGCAACACGCTGGATCTTCCTCGGATCAGCCATTGCTTCGTTCTCTCGACGACTCTTTTTGACGACTCTGACTCATTGCAGCTTGAGAGTGGAGGCCGTTTATAGTTTCCGGGAGGCTGGCTGAGAAGGTTCTGAGAGTATCTCAGTTCCTATTGGCTGGATCGATAAAATTCTTAGTTTCCAGTAATTTCTATTCTGTCGCGAAATTCGTCGTCAAGTCTCCAATCTCTGAGATCACTGACGCGGCACCCAACAGGGCTGATCGTAAAACGGTTTTTCCAGTGATTCACCTAACCGTGCAGGAAAGCAACTTTAGAGGTTTGTAACAATATATATGCAGAAATTTCACTATGGGCAAGTACAAAAAATCACCCAAATAGACACAACACGAAAAGTACAGATTTTCTACATTAAATTTTAAACACCTTTACGAATACTTGTGTACGGCTGAAACTTGCCATAGGTTGATCTGGATACCATAGGCACACTAGAGCTTTCTTTCCTAAGTATAAATTCACAGATAGCTTGATTCAATGCATTTACCTGCAGAGTGCCTCCGAAAGTTCATCAGGTTCGAGTGAAGCAGAAGCATTACTAAAAATTAGAAATTTAAGTTAATTAGAAATAATATTTAATTACTGTTTCAGCTGTTGTTTCGCTTTCTCAAATATAAAGTATAATTTTTTTTTTTTTTTTTGTAAAACTAAATGGTTTGAAATCGTCGAAATATTTGACTTAAAGATTTTTATGTATCTCCAGGATTTCAAATCTTCCCTGAATCTGGAAGAAACTATTTTTACTCTCCCGTACATGAAGTATTCTCATCGTCAAAAAAAAAAAAAAAAATGTGAACTCGAGATTGTGACGAATTTCCACTTTTTCGATTGAGTTCGGAAACTACATTAAAAAAATGTCTGCTCGCCTGTGTGTGACAAAAACTACTCCATAACGCTTTCAGCTAGACGGATGAAATTTGATATATGAAATTTTATACTAAAATTTGCAGATTTTTAACAAATTTCGAGCAAAATCCATTCAAAGAAAGTTTGTCCGACTGTCCGAAGATACGCTAACACGATAACTGCAAAAATTCGGTACACACATTTAGCATCTATATTGTAGGCATTTATCATATTTCGAACTGGTTGAATGTCTGTCAGTCTGTATTATCAGAAGTTTGTAAAAGCGATGACTAAAAAACGCAGTGACTTAAAAATGTAAAACTTGGTAAGTGATTTTCTTACTGCAAGTATAGTCATTTTTCAAATGTTGGGTTTTGAAAAATGTGTCTAAAACACACATTCGATTTTCAAATAGTATTAACCGTATACCAGGGATTCGTAGCTAAAACCATCACCACGATAGATTCAATAAAAATTCGCATATTTCATAACGATTCTACGCCATTCCACGCAAAGCGTCCTTTAGCTTACCCAACACCCACCATTTTTTGTAGGAGTTAGGGGCAATACTTTTATTAGAAAAAAAAGAGGAAAAGTTTAGGAAGACCACTCCCGCTGACTGTCTATAAATAAGTTTTCTAAAAAAAAATATCGCACTATATTTATGAAATTTAAAACACGGTCTTTATATCTGCCAACTTCCGGTCGAAATGCAATAGTAAGAGATTTTTCTGCCTTTCTGTGCGAGGGAACACAATAATTAAAATGGTTAAAATGAGATGCATTATTTTATCATCAGAATCGAAGAAGTGCATCCTTTTTTGATGAATTTCGTCAAAAAGATCATCGTCTGTCAATCGATCTGCTTGCACATATTTGAACCAAATAATCACAACACTATGAGCTAGATCTGTGAAATGAGCCATTGACTCTTATTAAGAGAATTGTACATATGCATCGAATTTTGAACCAAGCTCATCAGTTTATCCATTCGTAGATTTGTAAATATATATCTAATATATAATTCCCATATATAATTGTCAATCATTAATAATTAAATTCTTAGTCATTGAATATATTTAATATATTCTGCCGAATATACTTAACTATATTCTTTCGTTAATATTTGTCGGGTTTTCTACTGTTTAGCATGATTTGGCAGAGTGAGTGAAAAATGTGTACCCTATTCGGTATAGCTTTGATAAAAGTCCTTATGGGCGGTGTTTTGGTATGGGCAATATTTTTTCTTTGACAGAGTACTCACCATTCGAAATTGAAACAAATTTGCCCATGTGTTTTAAACTGAAAGACATTATTCCTGCTGCGGTAAAAGTCGCTAATAACAAAATATCGCCAATGGAAACCTATATGAAAGCTATTTTTCTTTTTCTTTTCTTTTAACGAATAACCTCACTTTCAGTTGAATTTTCTCTTCTCATATGTGCACTTTGATACACAGGACTTCGTTTCTTTCGATTTTCAACTATCTTTTCAACCTAACATACTATAATGAAAATAAAAATAAATCTATTTTATTGTAAGGTAATACGAGTATGTTATTAAACTGTTGTTATAGTACTTTCTTTACATAAAAATGTCTTCGATAGACATATTCATTTATTTATCACAATTTCCTTACAAAATAATCGACAGATGGCAGCACGAGGGATTCCTCCACCATGAAAAAAGGCATTGAGGTTCTGCAATAATCCAATAAGAATTTTATGATGTTATTCCTGAATGCAGGCAACATTTTCGAATTCGAGCATTTAACGGGTGGTCTTAAGGGCGCCGTATACACGCCACCTACAATTTTCAAACCTAATGTTATCCTATGGAGAAATATTTTAAGACTATTAAGTTTGCTATTGCGGTTTCTTTCTTATGAAGTCAACTGCAATCAGTAGAAGGAATAAAAACACAGGATTCAGCCAAAGGAATTTTTTCTCGGACTTCTCAAAGTATTTTTAAATATTTATTAAAAGTCGCAAAACTTCAACTTCGCACATTTAAATAATTCCATAAATTTTTTTTATCGTAAATAAAATAAAAATAGCAAAATAGCAGCATCGGTATTGGTATCTTCTTTCCGATGCATATTTTATTTTTTTAAAAAAAATTGTAAAAGCAGTATTTTAGTCCTAAAATTGGAAAAATAATTTGCACTCCCCTCCAATGCTCCTTTAACCCCTCCCATTCGCGGAAGAATACACTATAAACCCACCCTTTACAATCTGATTTATTATCTGGTCTTCACTAGATCTTAAAATCTCCCCCTCAGCATCTTTCTTTCTTTTTATTTTGTTTACCATCACAGCTGTGGTCTTCACAATCCATACTTGTTTCTGCGAATGTTACCGCATCCTTGCAAACAAATTTAGTAGACTATTTTCAAGTATATGATTATATCTATCTGTAAATTAGCAAATCGTTTATTTTTCTTGCACACATGTTTGAAATATTGAGGGGAAATTAACGGAATATGGATTATCAAAGAAAAAAATAGCAATAAAAGAAAAAAAAAAATTCCCCATTCTGGAAATTAAACAACAATTGTAAATAAAAACCATAAGTATTATTTTCAAGTGCAGGGCCAGCTGCCTATTACACAAAGATGCTTTTGTTTACTTGCAATGTGGACGGAGAAGGGGCAAAAAACAGAAAAAATAATTCGTGATCCAATATTTTGGTAACAAAAAATGGAGAAAAAAATTGACCTTCTTTTATTTTGACTGTTTGTTGCCAGAACTTGTTGATCCCAGATATCCGAGATCGACGAAAATTCGGGATCCTTCTGCTATTATAGAGGCCCAAAAGAAAAAAAAAGGAGAAAGCAGAATAAGAATGTTTCTGAAGCGTTTTGTTCTCTGGTCACTCTTATAACTGTACTTTTTTGTATATAATTCGTTGCTATTTTGCCTACGTTTTTTTTATCAATGTTTTATATATTTGATATTGTACATAGCATTTATCTTATTTATATATTTTGCAATAAATGATAATAAATTTTATTCTAAATGAAAAAGTAATATTGATTTCATCAGAAAAATAATTACAGGAATTAAATTCATTTAAAGGGTGGTAAGATATAAGAAAATCTATATTCTCTTTTATTTACTAACATTTGAATATTCTCATATTTTTGAATACGTTTTCTTCAAAATCGATATAATCGTTTCTCATAAAAGGAAATGTATGTGTATGTATGTATATTACATTTGTTCACTAAGCAATATCTTTATCAAAAAAATTTAAAAAAAAAACAACCGTGTAAAAACTTTTTTTTTTTTGCTTGCTTGTTAACGATTTATACAATTTAATCGCTTTATTTTATGTTTCTGGTTCTGATTTTGCTAATATTTATCAAGTTACGAGCAACTCCATGCAAGTACTGCTAATTATATTAGTGGTTTTGGAGCTATTTCAGAAATCTTAAATAAAGCTTTCAGAGAAATGTTCACGCATCGTTATCGTTAGATTAAAATTTCAACAGCAACATGACAACAAAGTAATGTTGTTGTTTTTTAAATCTATATTGACATTTCTGTACCAATATATTTTACTAATAATATATTACTATTTATTATCTTTCCTCCTATTCATGTATCTACATTGCTTATCTTTGGATAATGAGAAAATAATTGTTTAATGGAACAAGGAAATGCCCTTAATATAATAAATTATTGGTTGTATAAGAATCAATGTTAGTGAAATTAATTATATTAGATAAGAATATAATCTGTAATGCGCATAAACAATGCTGAATGAGAAAGTTTTTGTAATAGTTGAACTTTAAATATTTTCGTTTTTCAAGTTCCTATTTTAGTTGAGATTATTGAAAATTAGAAAGATGCATTGCACAAAATGTGGAACAGTATAAGTTTTTTAACTAGTAGTAAATGTTGCATGTCTATCGAATTTGAAGTTCAATATACACTTATGAGTAAGCGATCAAAAGCAAGCTAAGTTAATTTTAGCATTCGTAAATCTGGATTATAAAAATTATCTAAAACTAAGTTGATCACTGCTTTCATAAAAACTTTTTCTTATATGACAAAGAAATAATGTTTTTTTATGTGTATTGGCATTTGTGTTACAATATATTTTACAACTATTTTTCTTCCGACTCATGGTTATATATAAGTAATCATAATTTCTATTTTGAACGAAGCAATATTTCTACCAAGTTTTTTTAATTGAATATCACTTAACATTTTTTAAAATTTTAGTTACTTACAAATAAAAAAAAATGGCTGGTAAGCCTTCAGGAGTGCGAAACAGTTTTGACTTATTCCGGATGTTAGAGAAATGTTTGCGGTCACTTTACTCTTTTCTTTGTTAAATGCAGGTGACCATATTATACATATTGTGAAATATTAAGAAAAGAATTCTATAGAAATTAGATTTAATTTTAAAAAAAATTGTAACCCTTTTTTTATTTTCATATTATTTTTTTATATATAAATAAAAATTATTACAAAGCCAAGATGAATTTTCAGATTGAAACATTCCAGAATTCTGATAAGAAATCCTGGCTATGCGGATGAATGGTGATATTGGCAAAATCCAATAAATAAATAAAACAAAAGAAAAGAAAAAAATAATTCAATTAATGGTTTAAAAATTTCGAAAACCAGGAGACACTTAATTTAATATATGCATTTTACAATTTAATTTATTATTTATTTCTTCCAATTTATGCACATTATCATATTAAGCTGGTTATATTCCACGTTTAGAAAAGCTAATTAATATAATTTATCCTAACATTATTTTCAAAATAACTATATTTATTTTTTTTCTTTTTAATATGGTACAAATGAGTCATTTAATTAAAATTTTGGATATTCTCTTTTTTTGCGAAAATAAGGCAGAAATTAGGAACATCCCAGCTACACAGAAACACCAGGTCATATCAAATACGTCACATGAGTTGAAAAATTCATCTTAATTTTGTTCGTTTCCTTCCACATTTAAGCTTATTATTTTTTTAAATAAATAATTTACTTATAAAATTTTAAAGAAAATTTAGGAACATTTTATTAAAATTCGCTTTAGGTACTAAAACTATTGAGAGAAAGGATTGAACCCATTCTTTGGGGATGAGTTCGAGGTCTTACATTTTCATAGGCACATAGATCTTGTCCGATCCACCTGGATTGAAAAATTAATGAACGCAATTATTGTTAAAAATGAAGTCGTGTCAAACGAAATACTATAAATTATTCCATTACTCCTTCTAAATTTCAGGATTGTCTAATATTAATTAACATAATTATGAAGAACAATTAAATGTCCCAAAATCGAAGTACTTCAATAATTAATCAGTGCTGAGTTCTGTGTTCCAAGAGTCCTAACATTCACGCTGCCCTCGGTACGATTTTCTGTGCAAGCAGAGAAAATCTAAAATGTCCAACTCAATGTGTATCTTTTTCAAACAAGTTTGGGGGCTCATTAACCCCACCAAACCTCTCTTGTGATGTACAAAGACTGTGTCGGTTTTCGAAACAGAGTAAGGGAAAGTTTTATTGGGGCCAGTTCGGTGGGTCGGTTGACCTTCTGAGTGTCACACTCTTCACACAGCAATATCTCCTGGGGACTAGGAATTCTTTTTTTGTTGGGTGTTATTCGGCTTGTCAATCAAATCTTTTAAGCCTCTTCCGTCATTAGTTTGGTCACCGCCTTATCCCCCCCCCATCGATAGGTGGCGCTTTCGTCGACATCGGGTTTCTTTCTCTGTATATGGCACTCTTAAAAGAATACCAAGGAAACAAAAGGGATGTCACTTTGAAGGTAAAGTACGTCGAAGGAACGAAAATGATAGTAGCATGACCCCTGAATGCTGTTTGATTTAGTTCAATCATGATGGCGAAATAATCATTTTATTATCCTAGTACCCTTTATTTTTCGCTACAACAATGTGTTTTGTGCTTCGCAGTACAAGGATACAGTGGGTATATAAGCAACTGTTGGAGAGTAGCATAATGGAATGGGTGATAGGGTAAGAAAGCAGGAGATCACTTCAAATTTAAATAAATATTTATTTTTACAATAGAATTATTCAAATATTTTTAAATATTTCATTATTTTATAAAGGCATTGGAATCATGAAAGAATAAAACGGTCACTGCAAAATTAAACATATTCGGATACTATTATTATATATTCCGTTTTTGATATCATATTAACGCAATGTGTATTGTAGATCAAAACATGATTATAATAACTATTCTTTTTTTCAAATTTTGGTTGGTTTCAAGTTTTAATTTCAGCTTATATTCATGACATTGATAAAAAAAACTTTAATCAGAACAAAAAATTATTTGATATTTTGATCTTGATATTTCGAACCTTCTCCCAAAAGCAATGATTCATTACTTTCCTTGATTGGAAGCGCTAAATTTATTGACGCGAGTAAGACAAATATCCCACTATTTTAAGAAAATGGATTACATCCATTGTTATTGATTTCTCATCAAACAAAAACTCTCTGCCGGCACCAGGAGAGGTTTTTCTGAACCTTTTAATACGCATGTTATCCTTCTTTTAAATAGACTAAAATCAAAATTTCACACAGAATTATAATTTTGTCAAGAGGTCACATATCCAATATTACTTATTTGTCATTTTGTGTTTACATATACATGCAAAAGAATGTGTCCATTTTTTTTAACGAAATCTCATAAGAGCCCCACTTTAGATGATAAAACCGTGAGCCGGAGTTTGTTGCATTTTGAAATTAAAATTGAAATGATAACATTTGTGTTTGAGCTGTCAAAGAGATGTTCTAAGAATGGATTTCGTTCGATAGAATATAAATTGGGTGCAAAATAAGCCACCTATCAAGCTTCATCCGTCTCGCTCAAACATTCTTTGAATCATCTTATTCGCAGACAGGCGTTACTTTAACGAACATAAG
Organism: Argiope aurantia; assembly: GCA_026543865.1. Taxonomy (NCBI): domain Eukaryota; kingdom Metazoa; phylum Arthropoda; class Arachnida; order Araneae; family Araneidae; genus Argiope; species Argiope aurantia. Next base: position 518,191 of record JAPMOR010077093.1, read on the forward strand.
TGATCTCCCCGAAACTTTCTCTCATAAAAGTGCCATGTTTGGCATGGCATTGGTGAATAATAGTTACGGATCATTCATCTTTGGCTCGAATGCAGCATTTTTACTGAATCTATCTTATGACCCTTGGCGAATGTTTGGTCACGAATCCTTAGTATAATATAAATAGCATCTGAAAATCGAATGTGTATTTTAAGCAATTTTTTTCCAACCGATTGAAACAAAAATGGACACAGAACTACAATGGAAGTCACAAAATAACATACCGAATTTCATGTATTTAAGACATGACATTTTTGAATGACTGCATTTACATGTTTCTGAAAGTACAGACAGACAGACGGGTCAACCCTTCTCTGGCTTTGGCTCAAAATGAAAAAGGGGCCTGTGTTACAGATATTAAATCTTCGTGCTGCATTTTATCTATCTGGAACTCTTCGTTTTGTAGTTAACTTGTTAACGTATATTCAGACAGTCGGGCAGATAGACTTTCTCTGAACGGCTCAAACGGATAGAAATTTGCAAATGAGTTGTGAAGACCGTATACCCAGTTTTATGCGTCTAGCTCAGAGCGTTTTTGAGTTATATTTGTCACAAACAGATAGACGGACAGAAAGGCATTTTCCAAAAATGTGTTTTTCGAGCTCACGGTGGCATAAAACATGGAGTTTATGAAAATCTTGAGTTCGAATTTTTTGACGATTACAATAATCTCTCTGTATTTCGAATACGTAGAAAGTAAAAATGGGTTTTTCAGATTCAAGAAAAGTGAAAAGGGGTGGTTCACTCACATTTAGAGGTAAAATATTCTTTTTTTGCACACCTTACAATCGTGAAAGCTCGTTAAAGCCGGAGAAACATGCTCGTGAACGTAATGAATGGCCAATAACTAGAATTTTGAGTGCTGTGCCAGTACGTATGGCGAAAATTGAGTATACAGCCTTGCTTTTCGTTTCAAAAAAGTTTTACAATGCGTTAATCAATGGCTAATAATGCAAACATTTACTCAACAAATTTCCAATTCATACTGCTCAAATATCAAGAGAGGTAATTCTGACCTCGAGGTCTAAGGCCGACCTTTGGATGCTAGTGTCTTGATGATACCGACTTGTGATCTGAAATTCTAAATAAATAAGACCATTACGAGTCTGATTTGTGATCATTAGGTTCCAGATTTTTGTCATCAATCTGACTCTTTATGTTAATCATGCAATAAATGGGGGGAGCATTACCACCCTGCCTCTACATGCTAATTATTCATTAAATATGGATATCATGAGCATGACTTTAATTACTAATCAAGCACCAAATATGGATATCGCAAACCTGAGTCTACGTGGTAATCACGCACTAAATGTGTATATCATATGATTCATCAATAGACGGAGAAGTGAGGATAAAAGTTTACGGGTCCGAGCTCATTTGACATCCACAAGAGCAGTATCGCATGAAAGAAATGAACCACTGCACCTCTTCCTTCCACAAGTACTGGGTAATGAATTAAAACCCGACGTTCAGTGTCTCATTGAGTTCTTATTTGATGAAGTATGGATTCTGCAAGATGCGGGACTTGTTTTTTAAGACCAGAAAATTTCTGATCGTTAGATAATCAAACCTTATAGGAATCGAAATTTGATTACATACAAGTATACCTTACAAAAATTTTCAAACATTCTTTATTAGAACAGAAAGTAAATGTTGCAACTGAAGGGCGATACTTACAGAATCACAGATCCTTAGATGGCGGCATTATCATCCATAAAAGATCTGTAATAGTCAGAGTGAAATTGTTACATTGCAGACGAATTTTGTCGGTCAGGACTCCTTTATGACACTAAATCTTCCAGAAAGAAAGGAGAGGAACTGCCAAACCAAACCCACTCCATGTAACGCTCACAAGAGTTTTTGTGGAATTCATGTAGGCTGATTAGTTTTCACCTATTTGTAAAGTGATGCCGGGTTTCCTATTCGCTGGGCAGTACTCATCCAGATTTTCCGCACTTCACTTAGGCTCGGATTTCCGAACTTCATGGATGCAGTGAGTACCGAAGAAAAAGCAAAAGAAAAGGTAAACTAAATGTTTAACTCAATCTCAATGCGTCTCTCTGTTTCAGATTTGTTGAAGGTCATTGGTGTGGCGAGAGAAGAAAGGAAGAGAGAATCTCTATATAAAACGCTTATGTGGACTCAAAACCAAGACGAATTTGTTAATCATTGCTTGGCAACAGCTCCCATGCTCGAATTATTTACATGTTTGCCTCGGCGTAAACAATATTTTTAGTTGGATAGCATGAAAAAAATGATTTTCAGTCAAGCAATATCGATTATAAATCGAAATGAAGAAGTGAAATCAAATGTAGTGGACTATTATGAGCGAGGATAGAATCTGGTACCTTGTGGTTCGCAGCCGAGTAACAAGATCACAAGACAAAAGTAATGGGGTCAATTCATGTGACGTAAAAGTCACATGTCATGAGCTATCCGCGCATGTCATTTAAGTTTCATCCGCACCGCTTTCGTCGTTTAGTCTGCCATTAACGTTCTCCGCCGAGTATGAAGCGGATTTTTTTGTTTACATTTGAAGTTATAATTTTTGAGTCATTTTCTTTCCTCTTATTATGTGTTAACAGAGGAAATACAGGTGTGCTGATGGATGCTTTAATGCGAAACACAAGTGTGACGGTCATGATAAAATGTTTTCTTATTTTCCTTTCAACAATCCTGCCTAGGGTTGGTACCTTTGGTATAGAATTTTTCAAGTCTTCGAAGTCGTTGATATGCTTCGATCATTTTGAAGAATTCATTCAGTGTGTGTTCATTTATTAAATCGTGAATGGAATTCCAGTAATCGCAAATGTTTCAGTAATTTTTTAGAAAAATTCTTCGAAAAAAAGAAATCGGTAAGCGATTTGCCAACAAAAACAATCAAACAAAATCGTGAGAGCATTTATAATTCACTTTATTCAAATTTGATGAAATTTCTCATAATTTTGAATATGCTTAGAAGGTTTTAAAATGTTTACATGAATATTACATTGCATTTTCTAAAAAATCTTATCTAAATTTAATTAATGTAAGTAAACAAACTCCTGCTGCAAAAATAACAACTGCTATAATGCTAAACTTAGGTGGAAGTGAATAAATTTCTTAAAGATTTATTTAATAAGTGAAATCTTTACTGAAAATTGAATTTTCTTATTGACTGTTATAATATATATATAATTGATGTATTTTATTAAACGTGCTCTTAATATGATAAATTGAATGCTATATATAAGAAATATATATATTTAAGTTTTGAAAACACATGTCATTTAATTAAGTATATAAATTAGTTAAGTATAAAAACCATTAATTAACGTCAAATAATTTTTGCATTTAATTTTTAGTTTTTGGCATTATAATAAAATGCACTATGAGGTTTTACTTTTTTATTTATGAACTTTAAAGTTTTCTTTACCTTTTAGTAATTCATGTTATTCAGTTATTGCTGGGTAATCATGTCTAATAACAAAAGAGCAAAATGGATGGCTATAGAAAGCATTATTACTTGTTTTCTAATTACATTTACAGATTTGTGATGGATTCAAAGTGAATTTATATCAAACAACTTTTCTATTGTTAAAAATGAAATGTCAATAGTTTATTGTATTTAAACTGAAATTGACTTTTATCATAATATCGTGTTATACCATTGTGCACCTCAGTGATTTCTGTTTTAATAAATACAGGTCTTTTCATTGAAAATCAATTTACATATCAGCATTTATTATATAATTTTTATTCCCAACTTCATTGCTACATGCATGTCTCACTTTTTTTTCTATTTTTTTAACATATCAATTTTGAATTATAAAATTCTGTAAAAGCATAAAACTGTTTCTTCTAACTCATCTTTATATCCTATTTAAC
>JAPMOR010077093.1:522199-603879 GCA_026543865.1 Argiope aurantia
TTATGATATTCATTCAATGTAATTTTTATCAATGTAACTTTAACCTTAAAAAAAAAATTTCATAAATGTTCTGCTTTTAGAGTATATTGTTCAACATAATGTTTTTATTCGTGATAAAAAAAAAAACTTGTTTAGTATTTAGAATGTTTCTGTTGAAAGAAATTGATTTCATCATTTACATTGACATTCTTGTCATACTGTGTTTATATTATTTCTAAGTATCTAGAAAAATAAATGTTGATAAATAGTTTTTTGGTTTTTTTGAATTAGTGAGTACATTGAAACATCCATTTGATCACATTTCTTCCATTTCCATTTGATCACATCATTTTGATCATATATATATATATATATATATATATATATAATTTGTAATGTGTAAATAAAAAATATGAAACTGTAATTTTGTTTATTTTTCTTTAATGATCTCTACAAATTAAAATGAAATAACTGATTCATAAGTTGCATAGATTTAAAAAAGGTTTCTATACCTTTTATATTTCATAATTTGAAATTGTAAACATAATTTATTCAATATATACTAATTTTAATTTCATGTTCTTTCCTCTGAGCAAACTGAAAACATCAAAGTCTCAATATTAATAAAAATCATTACATAAGAAAAAAAAAATGCAATAATTTTATTAGTAAGCTGTAAAATATTAACTTATCTAAGAGTAATAATTTGTTTTTGTTGTTGTTGAAAAGAACTATATTTATAAGATTCAACATTCAATAATATTTAAATAATATGTAAAAAAAGAACATATGTAATTTTTCAAAAACACTGCGATAGTCATTTGTTAAAATGTATCCTTCGGATAAAAAAACGGGGGGAAGGAAAGAATAAAGCGGCACCAAACGAATTAAAAAGCGAGGTTAACTAATTGTGCAAAAACAATAATTCCATTGAAAATACTAATTAAAATTTTAATACAAGAAATAAAACTATATAACTAAGAAAATTTGGACAAAATAATATCTAAAAAAAAATCAGAAGTTTTTAATAATTGATTATATTTACTAAACAATGGCTTTGTCAACGTTATCGGCAGACATCCCGACATGCGCAGAACTGTTGGATATTGAACAGAAACGGTTTGTTTGGTACCTGACACGTGACCGTGAATTGACCCCATTACTCTTGTCTCGTAGCTGTTATTTGGCTTATAAGGTTCACCACAAAATGAATGTGTTGAAGAATCCTTCTTAAGTAGAATCCACGTGGAATGAACGAAACGGAGGTATTAAGAAGAAACTTTGTCCAGTAGGTGACGCTTACGACGTGTCTTACATCACTGCGAGTCATTACTCAGTCCACTACTTGAGATGCAGGGATCGAGAATTCGTAAATTCAAAATAGAGTATTCTATCAAAAGGAAATCTGCGTTTCCTTTTAAAAGTACTCTGAATAACAGAATACTATTTGAGAATTAGCAATTCTTGATATCGTCCGAGAGATGCGAAACGTCTTCTGTTTATGTAGAGAAGCTTCCGGACATTGCCAACTGATTTCGCCCTGTTTGAAGTACATCTCATTAACTACTCAGGATATCCTACTATTATTGCTCAATTATAGCTTAAAAATTGAACATCTTTGATGTATGCCCCCCTTGTCGAGATTTGGAAATGGTGTCTTTAAATTAGGAGCTGCGCTGAATGAAAAAAATAAATAAATATCGCCAATGGGACTTATATCAAGTTGCAACTTTAAAACGATGTGATATTTTTTTTTTTGATACGATGTCATTCGAACAAAATGGATTGATTTGACTAAATTAATCTTATCAATACTCGCCATCTTCAGTGTTTATTTCAACGTTATTAACATTATATTGATGAATTTGATTGTGACAGAAGGAAAGAAAAACTGAGAGAATCTCAAAGTATAAAACGTGCTAGACACAGAAAAATCGCTCTTATTACTTATTGTCGAATGGCAGCAGTCAAATGAAAATAAAACTTTATAGAAATGCTTCGGACTGCTTCCTTTTACAGCTGCCTTTAATTCAACATATATCTCATTAGTGGAGGGGCTAAATATTATTTTAATATCTCGAATGTGGATTTGGCTGTTTCACTGAGAACTTCATTCAGTCAAAGGAATCAACGTGTAAAAGGAGTCAAGATGTTAGAAACAAGCACCCAAATGCGCTAAAATAGGCTTAAAAAATAGACTTAAAAATAGGCTTAATCATCACCAGATGAATAATCTTTACGACTTACCTGTAGAAACTAATATTCATATCTTCCCAAAAATGGTTTTTGCATTGTCTTAACTTTCAAAACATTACCTTTTTAATCATATCAATTTCATTTCCGTAAAATTCTTTTCATTATTTTTTATACATATTTTTTGTAGATTTACTTTGGTTTCAGCATGATATGATGTTATGATGAAATTCAAATTCATCCAACAAAAAACTCAATCTCATGCTTTTGCCAGCGTTAAAAGTAGGATTTAAAAAATCGTCCTCTTTGGATATTCATTTTGAAATAGAATCTTTACTTCTGCTTTTATTTCATAATATATACATTGTTTTAAAAATTTGAGTCTCAGTAATTTTAGTAGACTTATTCAATCAAATTCCTTTCACTCTTATCCAATAACACGCCGTCATTTTGTTTAAAAATGTATGCTATGGTGAGAGTTTCACCATTAAGTCAATAATCTGGGTTAACAAGATGATCGTCGAAAGTGACTCGTGCGCAGTAATTATTTTTCAACAAGTATTTATCTTCGGTTCGGAATTCCATGTGTGTGGAAGAAAAACAAGAAAGAAAAAGGCAAAGTAAATATTTATATTTTATTAGTGATACATGAAATAATCTGTACAGAGAACATTTTGTAAAAAAGAAGTATCATAAATAGACAGAGTTTATGGAGGAACGTCAACTACATTCTAAAAAGAAGGACGATACAAACCTACGATTCTTTGATCTATTTCTGCGTATGGGGCCCACAGTTAAGGCACTAAGGAAACGTAAAGATCTAGAGATAGATATCAGGGCTTCTGCTTTCTAAAATGGGTCGAAATCCTTACCGAATAATTCATTTTGAAGGTTTAGGCGTGAAATATTGCGGATATAAATATGATTCAGCCCTTATCTCACACGCTTGTATTGAACCTGTTGGTTTCTCTGATTGCCAAAATTTTAGTAAGACCGGGATTATCCGGATTAATTGGGAGAGGGGGGGGGGCAGATCCGATCCAGATAATCGATGCAAAAACATGCTATTTCTTAAAAAACAAAATTTCCTTAAAGTGTATTATTTAATGTTTACTAAAATAGCTTTATCTACATTATACACTGGATGCAAAATGATATATGATTCTTTCCAGCATTTTGGTAATCTGGCGTTTCCAGACAGGCAAATAGAGCCCTGACAGGAAAATGAAGTCTGGAGAAGTGAATGGTAGGCCATTGCTCTGAGTGAAATATTTATTACATGTCGCGTGATATTTTGTTGTATTTAGTGCAATAATCATATGTTTTATCAAGAACCTTTCACCAATAAACTGTGTTCTGATGTGTACTGGAGCTGCTGAGAGATTACTATAAATACATACTGTATTAAAATACATTGATATGTTAATCATTCATTTAATTTAATTTTGATTTCATACGAGTGGTGTCATTTAGTAGTAAGAAAAAAATGAATTGGAAATTCCATAATATTCTAGTAATTAATCATGAATTAAATACTAAGACGCATAAAATAAATTAAACGAAAAAAATTCCATATTTTTAGCACTTTAATGAAAGAGTATTTAAAAAAAATCCTTTTATTCGGCTCATTTATTCGAAAAAGGGTGGAATCATACTTTTTATTTATCCAATAGAAGTGATTTCTTTCACAGATATGCTCGTTGCTTTAATCATTTCCATTACAATTCTGGTGGGATGGGGAGCAGATAGGAATGGAAATGAAGGTTAATTGGCCCTAAAATCACACTTTTGAATCGGGAAATCAAAGAACCGGGTGAAAATTGAATCAAAGCAAACGCCCAGAAAAGTAAAGTTGTATCAGTATTTCATTGAAATTTTTTAATTAACAATTTTTGTGGATGGAGATGAAGATTTTACACCTCGTTTTCTATTCATCAAAAGATTCGAGAATATTTTGCAAACGAAAATTATTAATTTTGTACCGAGCATTCTAATAGCAGAAACGTCTGAGACTATTTGCGATTTAATGCTCTTAACATTAATCTTTGTCTTCTATTGGTCGAAAGTTCTCAGAATATGTTTCAATAAATGAGAAATTCATTCCTATGCACCAAAAATGGCCGAAATTAATTTATAGTGACAACGCTCATGATTGACAAGACTTTTTTTGTTACAATAAAAGCGATTTTAAAATCATGTGGTTATATTAAAGAAAAAACGATTACCCTTAGTAAATGTTGATAGCATAGTTTAAAAAATGATACATTTTTGAGTGAGACGGGGATTTTCTTTTTCTATATAATTAAATTTAACTGGATGTGGTAATGTTCTACACTCTTAGCTTTTATTTCTGTTGTCATTTGTGGATATAGGCACTGGCAAATGAATTTGAAACCTTGGCTTGATATTTTACTGGACTCCTTAAGCCGGCATTGCAGCCTGTATTGAGTTAATCATGGGTTTCTCAAGATGTTAGAGTGCAGTAAGTCCAGCGTTTGCCGGTTCATGCGGATTAATAATACAGAATTTCAGGATGGATCTGATCGACAAAATATTCATCTAATCCTTGAATGACACCCTGCCTTCCGTAAACAACAGAGAACCAATACCGAACCAACTAAACGTATCCCACACCCAGATAACCACAATACAACCTTAGAATAGCTCACGAATCCACATAATTTTGCGCAGTTTCATCTCCCAAATACTTTTGGAGCGTATGTACTCACTATTATTTACAAAAGATCTATCATAAGCGAAGTAAAACCACAACGTCTTGTCTTCCAGAAAAAGCAGAACATACATCAAATTATAACGTACTCACAAGAAGCCTGGTGAATCTCTCCAGATTTACATAATTTCGCAAATTTTCGGTCGTTAAATATATTTATTGACCAGTATTCATACATAATAGAAAATTCAAAAAGTTGCTGGAACTTTTAAACAGTTTTTAATTATAAGGGAATAATTCTATTTTCAGCAGAACGAGTGAAAATAATCATAATGACCAACTGGCCAGAATCGATTGCATCTTGCAGTGCGTGCAGATAGATCGTGTCCACAGACTTTCAAAGTTTTCCATCGCAAGAAAAGATTCCCTCTAGTCTCAAATGATCTGCGAAACATCACATTCCTGATGAATTTTCTTAAGGAACAACTATTCCGAAGAAGTACCGTGAACGCTACTCGGGAAGTTGACAAAAGAAGTCTTGTAATCATAAGTTACATCTTTGTATAATTGATGGTAAAAAGACATTGCTACATAATGTAGTTAATTTGAAGGATAAAGAGGTTCTATCTCTATTTTTTTCCATAACAAAATAAGACCAGTTACCTTGTGAAAGTAATACTTTGATGCATACTGTATCAAAGGAACCGCTTCAAATCTATTAATGAGAAAAAGAAAACAGAAATGTAGTCCGTAGTTTTACCGGAGCTGCAGTATTTCTTCTTGTTAGGCGGGTGATTTTTGTTTAACAACACAAAACCCCACTTTGGTTATTCTGTGGTGGATAGATGGTATAAGAGAAATCTAAGTTGGTAGGAAGCTTTCTTTATAAGAAGTCATTTGTTAGTGTTAATCAGTATCAGGTATGAAATACAGCGGAGAATTAAAAAAAAAAAGGATTGTATTTTGTTATGTAGTTCAGATATGAGATAGATACAACGCAAAAATAAAAGTCTTCAAAAAAGTAAATATGCTTTACTACTTGAGCGAAACTAAGGTGCAAATAAGTACAGGCAACTTTTATAAGGACAATTCATTTTGAAGAATGTTTCATAGACAGGGCTCAGGTTGACAGAAGCGAAACTTCCTGCCGAGATATGAATTTATGCTTATTAAAAGATTAATATAAAAATTTATTCTTTTTTTATAAATAAGTGATCGTTTCTAAATTAGGTTCTATACTGGGAATTACCTGTGAAACAAATAATGTCCAAAAAGTAAATGGTAATATAGATACTCGCCGACGAAATAGAAACTTTTCCACGTTTTATTTCAACTCCCTTTACAGCCCCTATTCGGTTATGGACGAATTTTAGAAGACAGAGAGTGCCTTTAAGTCCAGAGTACATTGCACAAATCTTTGCATTGTTTGGTTTCATAATACAATAGGCACATGTCTTTCCAACATCTCATATATTTTAAAAGAAAAGTGCCACCGATAGACTTTGAAAATCAATTAAAAAATGATGGAAGGCGATGAAAATGCATCATTTGTGGGCTTAAAAAATCAGGGAATTTTATCCGGCCAAATTGAAAATTTCGTTAGCACTGCAACCGACGGGTGAGAGACAGTTGCCATTGACATGCTTGCCTGGAAATTTTTGTCCCAGACGTCGCTGCTCACAAATGGAGGTACATTGAAAACATCACCATTTAATTTTTTTGCAACAATTCTATTCAGGGTTTATTTTTTCTATTTTGCAGCGCTACCTAGCGGTGAAATCGTTAATTAAATTTGCAATTGGGCGAGATAAAATTCTCTGATTTTCCAAGAGTAAGGCAACAAACGAGGTATTTCTATTGCATTCCGTCTTTTTTAAAATTAATTTTAAAAATTCATCAATCATTTTTAGGATATCTGGTATCTGGATCTCTTATGATAGTTGGAAATCAAAGTTACGACTGCAAAAAATTATTGTAGAATTACTGTACAGTGGATGACATTAATAGCACAGAAATAAAATTACAGTATTGCAGGATGGATTTTATTGTTCCTAAAATGAATCGTCTAGAAAGAACAGGGGATCAATGCTAAACGAAAAGAACATACTCCAGATTTGGTGCACCCATTCGAACCTCAGTGAAACGCTTCGTGGCACTTTGGTGATGTTATTTTGATTTGAAAAGGATGCATAATTTTGTCACTTATCTACATATACACAGATGTTAATAAGTTTCTAGCTCATCGGCCAATACCTACATGGAAACTTCATCGGTTGAATTTTAAAATGGGAATTGAATATAAATTATTAGAATCGAAATCAATAGGTAAAACTTATTCTTAGCACAAAAAAAAAAAATTTCTCAACGACAAATAAAAAAAAACCTCTTACATACTAAAAAAACAATGTGGCATTAACAAAGTGATTCCTAAGTTACACACATGTTAAATACAAATACATCTTAAGGCGAGATATTTCATGGAAGGTCAGTTCCGGATTTTCTCTCGAAACTGACTTCTTGTGAAAACTCAAATGAACAGTGTTATCATTCCATGTCAAAAGTACAGGAGATCAGATGTCTGGATTCACGGAGACACATAAATGTTGAACAGAGAGAAAGGAAAGTTAATAACAGACAAGTTATATAAATATAACAACTACGAATGCTTTCTTCCCGACAAAAAAAGAACTACAAACTAGAAACGAATGCATTTTAAAAAGAGTAAAAAGTTTTCTATTCTTTTTTTGTTTATGTTTTGCCTGAGTTTAAAAGAACAGAGACTGTGAGGTCTCTCGCGAAACAGTCAGAAACGCCAGTCTCTTTCGCCAAACCTAAAGTCAGCATCTAACGGTTTGCTTCATCCAAGATTGAAATAGGAAGACCTTGAGAGATGGATGATGTTAACTTCTCCGTCGTGATGGTTAATAAGATATCAATTTCATGGAAATGACAAAATGAAGATTCCATGATTGTTAGATATTCCCTCAGGATTTGGAAACACTAAATCTAAGTTATTATTGCCTTTGGTTGTTGGCAGCAATTTCATGGTGCGTTAAGGATGTCCCTAAAAATATCGATTTCTCGTTTAAGACATTCCATAGGATGTCCGTTCCGAAAAAGCGGACAGCCATCTTTAAAATACCCCTCAGGATGTCAATTCACATATCAATCAACTAAAATCAAATATAAGAATCGTTTAAGACATCCCTCAGAATGATAATCCCGCAATTTAGGGAAATCATCTTTAAAATGCTTCTCAGGATGTCGAATCACATACCAGTTAACTAAAATCAATTATCATAAGGATCGAACATTCATTCCAGAAAATATGACTAGGTCTCGTGTTTGGTCATGTCAGCGGTTTCTGACAGCATCGGGTGCCGAGAGAGTAGAGGCAACGCTGTGGGCCCTGGAGGAGTCACTGACCTCAGTCCTTAAGTCGGTCTCTCTTTGAGATGGATATCCGATTCTGTCAGGCGCAACCCGGTCGTACGGGCTTCGGAAGGCTGACAATGGAATGGGCTTATCTCCGGGGGACCCTTTCGATTGTCCGACGGGTCCCCCCGGAGTCACCCGCGACATCCCAAATTTTGGAAGCCCGATTTCTCCAGGCTGGCGGGTGAATGCGCTCCTCGGAACCCCCGCCTCGAGAGGGCCCCGCAGCCAGTTGGTCCTTGATTCCTGAGGCTCCCTTTCAGCCACTCTGGGTCCCGATCTGGCTGAAGGAGGTCTGCTCTCTTGCCATTTCGGTTCTGAAGGAGTCTCTGCTCCTCGAAGACCTTGCCACCTTGCAGGTGGCTCAGCAGAAGTGGTGGGTTCGTTCTTGGCTGGATTGGCGATCACTTTTCCCCCGACGATCCTGTAGGTTGGAGGCGGCGGTGAGATTTCTCGCCTTTCCTTCATGTGTGCAGGGACAGGGGGTGGTGCCGGGGGCACGATGACGTCACTCTCTAAACTCTCGAAGCTTTCACTAATATATGGGTAATTGGGCTGCTGGAAAGGCGCTCCTTTGGGCATCTTCTTGGGTACGGTCTCCCCACCTGAAAAAAGGTAAGAAGAAATAATTCATTGGTTTCCCTGTGAGAGAGATTCCTCAACCACTTGCGGTGGAAAGATGTGTCACGCACGCCGAAATGCTTTTGTCATTCAATTGCCAACTGCGTTCCGCAGGCGATTTTCACAGAAGTAAAAATGATGAGATTGTGTGCCGAAACATAGCTTACAGGAGCACAGCCTTGGCCAAGAGTTAACTCATTTAAAAGACATAAATATTTTTCCGATTTCGGTGCCGGTTACTTTGTGTGGCTTTGATGCAAGTGACAGTGGATTTCTTTGGCATGCGCACCTGTGAATTTCTTGCCACAGTAAGTGGTTGAAATCTTAGACGAGAAAATCCCCATGAAATGTTAGCATTTAGCAAATGCGCATGTTAGCATTTAGCAAACACATTTTCTCTTCGTTATCGCTTATTCAAGAAATTCAGCGGGAGTGTCGAAACCCATTAACAATACTTTGAAAAGGCAATGAGCCATAATAATGATTTTACAAAAGACGATTTTATCAAATATCCTCAATTAAAATCAGAAAATGATTTTCCGATAAGTGTTAAGGCTTTACAAATAATCTCCTTTTTAAAAATTTAGAAATACGGTTGTGGATGGGCAAGATTGAAATTCGGTTTTGTTGTATCAAATACAGGTTGATACTGGTACTCGATTGTATCTTATACTTTTGTACATGATACAGCCGATAACCAAATGTTTTCAGTCGAATTGGAATGGGATATCTATTCTAGCACTTGAGCGGAGACTGGTAATTGACACTGATACAAATATGATTCAAAATCAGGATTTTGCGTTTTTGAAAAGGGGATATTGATGACGAAGTGCCAGTGGTTTTGGTTTTGTTAGTTTTTGATGTTTCGGTGAGAAGAAAAAAAGATGATACGGTTGGTAAAAGAGAAGGGGGGAATTTTCAGTGGTGAAGGGCTGCAACGGCTGAAAAACATCACCCATACTAAGGTAGGTATGTGTAATGATGATTTGCTGAGGTTGGACGATAAAATATTAAATAATATCGTATAAGTAATACTTTACATCAGATTGATATAGTATCATTCAGTCGAACCAAATGCGATTGAGGGGAGTTTCTAGCGAATCCAAAAACTGATACCGAATACCTGATATTCTTATTCATCACCTTGATGTACCTGATGCAAAGAGATGATTAGGTTTGACATAGTATACCCCTTTCTAGTTGAAGAAAGAGTTACTAATTTAGAAGGAAATTTATATGAAAACGATTTCAGACTTTAAACCTAAATTTGACGTTTGAAAATTCTGAATTCTTGGAAGAAACGTTTTCTTTGTTTTCTTTCATCTTGTCCACACATATGTGGGATGCAATCGAAATGCAATGCTATTTGAAATTGGAGGTGCATTTCAGTGATGGAGTTTACAGATATTAGTCATCTGAGTCTGAAAACACTAAATTTAGTTAAATGTGACTATCGAAACTGTTAAATAGTCACCATGGTTATTAAATAATTGGTTGAATTACTACGGTGACTATTCAAATGAAGCCGAAACTCGAGGTGTTAAATTATAGAAACACGCAAATAATTCTCTTCGAAATCGAAAAATACGCCTAACATTCTCTTATTATGCCACTTGGTACATTCATTTTTGTATATTCAAAAATATAACTGGGCTGTGCGAAAGTCTTTGACCTTTTGGTCATAAAATGTATAGAAAATATCAATCGTCTCACCATTGGTCCTCTGTTGTTTACCCCTGAAGTCCACCTCGGGGACGTAGCATCCTCCGTCCGAGGAATCGTCGTCTCTCCTCTGTAAGGTCCTGTCCAGAGTGACTTCTACGGACGCCTCTTTGGACCTCCTCTCTTTGTACTCTCGCTCTCGGAGCTGCCTCTCCTGTATTTTATTGTAGCAGGAGATCGAGATGGAGGCGCACATTGCTACCACCAGGCTGAAGAAGACCACCAGGATGATGATCATGTGCTCAGACGTCAGCACCATGGCGGCACCTAGAGCTGTGAGGAAGAAAAGGATGCTCATTGTCATAGACCTGAGCGAGTGGTTGCATTTAAAGTGCACAGAAATGAAAGAAAAAAAATTGTTAGAGTCATGGACCTAAGTGCAGTGATGCAGCGGTCGGTAGGAAAGTGAGTTATAGATAGCCGAGGAGTCAGAATTAGGAACCGCAATGGCAGCCAAACATTAGTACTTGTATTTCTTTATTTCAAGCGAAATGTTATAGAGATGGATGAAAAAATAATATCATGACCCATACGCCATTACCCTAGGTAGGCGAGGGATTACCTTAAAACACACAGTGCTAAAGAAACTGATAGTATGTGGCATGGATTTAGGTGATTGGATACTTTTAATCATCCAGCATATGTGACAGATACATTGAAGAATAATTTCGTTTATATCTTTTTAAAACAGCACGCCATGAAGGCATTGCTTAGGCTACTCTTGCAGCTTTTCTCAACTAACTGTTACTCAACGGTGGAATTTGAGGCATTAAAGAACTCTGCGAATTTATTATTTACATTTCAAAGTTGGTAGTTTTGGCTATATCTTCTGTACTTTGATGTTTTAAAAGGCTTAATTACTTTAAAAATAAATCAACAGCTACATTTTTTATTTGCCAAACAATTAGAAAAGCTAAAGCTTGACAACAAAAGGAAAAGCAAAAAGAAGGAAATATCTGCGAAGGCCGGCTAACTCTCTAATGAAAGAATATGTTGAGCGAATAGTAAGTTTTTACGAGGCGTCTAAAATTTAAAGCGTTGAAAAGAAAAGCCGAATTAGGTTTATAAAAGTGAACGAGGTGTCATTAAGCAGAATAACCAATTGCATTAGGTTTGCCCACTTGCATCCAAATTTTCATAATTTGTCTTTTAAAAATTTATATTTTACAATAGCGAACCCACGAAATACGTACGACCTTTCATCGGCGCACTCTCTGGAAGGTTAAAATGCCGAAAGTCACGGAGGATTTGTGACTCGCATCGAGGCTGGCAGTTCATTTTAAAGGACAGAGAGTTAAAAAAGGAAATGGTTGGAGACATGAATCTGTGCGATGGGTTATCTCTAAAGTACAGATATTTAAAGAAGAAGGAGTGGCTGGTGACATGGACGAGAGAGAATCGTTACCTTTAAATTATACATAGCAGAGAATAATTTGTGACACGGTATGGAGTTAAAAAAAAAAAGGAATGGTTAGTTATACGAACCTAGAAGAATGGTTACTTTTAAAGAACCTGGCAAAAAGAAAAGGATGGCTGGTAACTTTAAACCAGTCGAATGATTATGAGTGCAGAGCTAAAAGAGGGAATATTGATGGTGACATTGACCTAGGGAGTGGTTATATTTAAAGCATATAGAACTAAAAGAAAGGAAAGTGGTTTGTAACTTTAAAACATTCAAGTGAAATTTTTTAAATGAAATCTAAAGATAAACGTTAAAAGAAAGTACTGATTGGTGATCCGGGACTATGAGAATCACTACCTTTAAAGTACACAGCGATAAAAGAACGGGAATGGTTAACGACATGAGCCCAAAATACACATGGTTTTTATGGTTCTCAAAATGGCACCTGGTGAATTTGGACTAAAATAGATGAATAGTTGATTTATCTCGTGAAAATCTAATAGTGTGAAATGAACCGAGTTTTGGTTGCCACTAGAAGATGGATGTAAGAGATATTCTGCAACATCTGCACAATATGATGATATTCTGACAACCGATACGAATAATGAAGCTGAAAAGGAGTGCACGTTGCTATGCTACAAGCCAGACTTGCAGCAGCCAAATTTGGCTCATATTATTTCGGAAGGTAAAAATATGTACCTCAGAAAGTTTAAAAAAAATTTTAGTTAGAATTTTAATTAATTAAAAACTAAGCTGAATTTTGCCATTTTCCGTCATAACTCTCAAAAATATGTAATATTGCACAAAAATAAGTTTTACACGAAATTAAAAAAACCCTGCTTTTTATATTCACTAATAAATTTGGAAACTTTTTGGAAATTTAAAAAAATAATTTTTTGTCTTATTTTGAAGTTAATTTACATCGTTGCTCTAAAATTTAAATCGTTTTCTTTGTTTCATCAAATACTTAACCGTGTGATTTTTTTTCCATTGTTAAAATCTAAAGACGAAGAATTCTGTTCAATATATAAATTAAGACGAATAAAAAAGAAAAATTGAGTGGATAAACCGGATATTTAAGTTTTTAATAACGCTGCTATGCTATAGGCTTAGGTATATAATAAAGAGTAAGGCAATTATAACAAAAACTTAATTGCAATAACCAAGTAAGGCAATTATAACAAAAAACTTAATTGCAATAACCAAGTAAGGGAATTATAACAAAAAACTTAATTGCAATAACCAAGTAAGGGAATTATAACAAAAAACTTAATTGCAATAACCAAGTAAGGCAATTCTAATGACAAAGTTTTAATGTCAGACTATTTGAGAAAATCATGAATATGGAGTTATAAAAAGGATTTTTATGCAATGAAATATAACTAACAGTCTCGGTAATCCAATAGGTCCTCTTCAATTAACCGAATATTTATTTTATAAGTTTAGGTGGATTTATTAGATTTAGCGTATAGATTTAATTATAAATATTTGTATATTAAATGGATACATACATGTATAGAAGGGTTCATGACCAGAAAGGTTCATGTACACGATGAATGGAGCATGCATAGGATAGTTAAAAAACAACAACAACCAAGGCTTTAGTGCCTGACAATTTGGGGGAACCTGAGGCATGAAAATATATCTAAATGCTATAATTGGAATGAAGTAAAATTAATATCCTCGACGAACCAGCTGGCTACTAGCATCATTACTTGATCTAACTATGTTGTTGAGTATTTTGTGTTAAAAGACAATACCTCTTGTGCAGAGGGTGGGCTCTTCGTCGTATCTGTACTTGCAGTCGAATTCCCCGTCGCATTTGAGGGAGATGTCGATGCAGGTCTGGTCGCCGCAGTTGAACTCCGTCTTCGGGTCACACTGTTCTGCAAAAGATAGAATGAACACATGGTATGTGGTTATTTGTAAGACAGAAACATCGGTACATGTAAAACGCTGCCTTACGGGGCGCAGAAGCTACTTTTATAACATACTGTCAAATGGCAACAGTCAACTATAAACAAATCGCCGTGCAAATATGTGTAAAAGAAAACAAGGAATAGGTGTTAAAAAAAGTGTAGTTAGGCACAGAAATAGGCTTAACCATTTCTAGATGGGTCATTGCTAGGACTTATCTATAGAAATTGATAACCATATCACCCAAAACTGTTATTTCACGAAAATAATTTTTATATCGTCTTAAAACTAAAAGAATAAAATGACCTTCTAATGATATCCATTTCATTTCTGCACTATATTTTCTTTATTTTTAATAATTATTTTAAATTATTATGCGCAGTTTATTACAATTTTCAGTGTTATGATTTTTAAACTCACCCATCGAACATTCAATCGTGTTCTCTTGGTAATGTTAAAATGAAAAGTAAAATAATGCCTTCTTTTGACGTTCATTCTGAAAGAGGATTTGCAGTTTCTTTTTAATTAGCACTTTTTAATTGACATACATCATAATTTTTTTTAATTATTCAAGGAAATTCATGTTTTTCCGATCTTATCAAACAGCAACGAAAAATTAAAAAAAAAAAAAAAAAAACTTGCAATCCACATCGATATTTAACAGGCCAAAAAATCAATAATCTGGGCGAATAAACAGGTCGCCAAAGGCGGTTAGTACTTAATGAAAACAGTTTTTACAGATTCAGTTTCATTAGTATATTAAAGAATGAAATTTTTTTATATTAAATTACTTTCTACTTTTAATTCTTTTGATTTGTAATTGATTTTTATAACCCACTTCGTTGGCCATATTAATAGCATTAATAGTCCAATCGCTTATCTCGTGATATCGCGGGTTGGATGTCTGTCTATTTTTTTATTATCTTTCGCGATTTCTGCGAACTCATTTATTTACCTTTTGCTGTTTCAAATTTGAACTGTATCATTAAATTATTATATAATATTATTCGATGCATCTAAAAAAATATTTGAATCTTTTTGCAAATATTGCATATAAATAGTGATTTTAGTCTATAAGAGGGTTCATCTTGTCATATCAATCAACTTTGATGAATCACACACACACAAAAATACTATTTAAAATTACATTTGAACGATAAAAATAGAGTCCTCAGATTATTTAGAAATGTCTGTTTAGTTAAAAATTGGCGAAATGGGCTAGTTGTTAGGCTGACCGCTGATGACCTGTTGAAAGAGCAAAAGCTTTTGTGAAGCTTGTAGGAATAAAGTGAAATGAAAATTTTTGAAATGTGTGCCGAAGTCGTGGTTGAGGTATTCGGCCAAGATTTCCTCCCACAAAAAATGTGCATTGATTCTCAATTGGAAGGCAAGCTACCGTTGACGTGATTGGCTTTCACATTTAAAAAATGGCGAAATAGGATGAATGATTAGAGCTGGATAATTGTTTCTTTGGTGTTTTTTTTTCATTAGTCTTTATATATAGGAAATAGAGTATAGGAATCCATTTCTTCACACGTTGACTGTGAAATAATTCCATCCAATGAAATCAAAATTGACTTGAAGTGAATCCATCAACAGATTGTGAAGTTAAAATGATGAATTGTTTTAGAGATCAAGCAAATTGTCAAAATCTGCACAAGTGAACAGAAAAGCCATAACCCGTCTAACACGAAACAAGTTAAATATAAGTGCATAAAAATAACTATTGTTCATTCACGGATTTACAAACCCTCTGCCCTTTTGCGCATGCGTCAAGAAACGCTTATTTCGTGAAAAAAGGGGTGAGAGAAAAGATGAAAAAAGCAGATATTTACATTACCAATAATACGAACTCGGATTATTCGCGGAATCAAGAGGTGTAATAAGCACTTCTGCGTACCACCCCTAACTGAAGTACAATAGTCGTAAAAAGGCCGTTTCGAGATCCCATGTAACATTCCTAAAGTGGAACTGCAACTATTACAGTAAATATGAATATCTGAAAGCTAGATGAAATGTCTCCTTGTCGGAAGTTGAAACGTCCTATCTAGCGTTAGAATGAATGGTTTTTATAAGATTCTTCAATACTCATATATTTAGAAACTGCGAGTGTTCTCCTCATACATTTGTGAACAGTTTTCTGCTTCGTAGCATAATGATGAAACATAGGTGAGCACTTTGGACGTCTTGCCCTTCGAACAAGCTTTAATGCATCAAAATTCCTGATAATAGCGTTACGGTGTTTCCATAACTTTGTACAGCATTAAAAATACCGAAAAGCGGCGTAGAGGTATTGTACAGCATTCCGCTAATAGGGAATGAAATCAAAATTCATGCAGATGTACAGTTAAAGTACATCATTCTAAGCCGCTGTATTTCCAGGTATTCCCTTCAAGTATGTGGAAATGCACAAGTGGTTATTCTTTATATTATAATATTATATATATATATATATATATATATATATATATATATATATATATAAATACAGGGTGTTGCCGAATTCGGCAGACAAACTCAGAGGGGTGATAGTAGGCATCAAGAGGATAAAGAAACACCATACAAAATGGGGTCGCAAACGACGTTTAGGGGATGAAAATCGCGAAAATATAGGAAGTCGGAAAACTGTCGGAAACTGTACAAAATGAATAAAAAAAATAACAAATGGTGTTTGAAATATGATTTTTTTTAAAGTGAAAGCGCATTCTTAAAAGCCGTTTTTCATGTAAGTAACATGCCGATTGGATGAACCAGGGGCTCGTAAATTATTGAAAATGAAAAAATAGTTTAGAACCCTTATTTTCAAAAATATTAAAACTTTATGAAAAATAAAAGCTTGAAAATATGAAGAATTTTATACTCTTTAATTTAATATAAGTCTGTAGTGTGAAAACTGAAGAGGTTTTAAGATATTCAAGAAAAACTAAAATGTTTGCAGAGAAACATCGCTGCAACATCAGCACCGATGTTTACAGAGTGTGTTGCCAAATTCGAAAGGTAAATTTAGAGAAGTGATAGTAAGCATTAAGGAGATGAAAAATTATCATAAAACATAGGGTCGTGGGAGACGTTTATTCTGTGAAAATCGAAAAACAGTCATCGAAGAGACAATTAGCCTTGCGAAGAGAGTAGCGCTATGAATGCGAGGATTTGGAGAAAGGTCGTCGAGAAGAAGAAGCTTTCCCGTGTGTAAATTTTCCATGCTTTCGAGGAATATAAAAGCAGCGAGCATTGCAGAATCGATGGTTTGATGAGTATAAAAGCAGCTTGTACTCATTAGAGAGCAGTGCAGAATTGATAGTCGATAAGTTTCATTCGCAAACAACATGTCAGATTTCACGAATGGCGAATATTCGGATATGCATTTAATTTACGGCCGAGCGGATGGTAATGGATGCCTAGCACAAAGAATATACCAAGAGCAATACCCAAGTAGGCGTTGTCCACACCACAGCACCTTTGCAAATATTGATAGACGATTGCTGGAGACAGGAACCTTCAAAATAACGATTCCAAATGCAGGGTAAGAACACAGTGTGCGCACACCTGAAACATAAAAACGAGTTTTGCGGCGCTTTGATACTTTGCAGCCCACACGATCCTTCTCTAAACTTACCTTTCGAATTTTGCAATACCTTCTGTAAACATCGGTGCCGATGTTGCAGCGATGTTTATCGGCAAAAATTTTAGTTTTTCTTGAATATTTTAAAACCTCCTCAGTTTACACACTACAGACTTATATCAAATTAAAGAGTACAACATTCCTTATATTTTCAAGCTTTTATTTTTCTTAAAGTTTCAAAATTTTTGTAGATAAGGGTTCTAAACTACTTTTTCGTTTTCAATAATTTACGCCCCCCTTGTTCATTCAATCGGCATGTTACTTAAATGGAAAACAGCCTTTAAGAATGTGCTTTCACTTAAAAAAATCATATTTGAAACACAATTTATTGTTTTTTTATTAATTTTTTACAGTTTCCAACAGTTCTCCGACTCCCTATATTTTTGCGATTTTTACCCCCTAAACATCGTCTGGAAACCCCATGTTGTATGGTGATTCTTTATCCTCTTGATGCCTATTATCACCCCTCTGAGTTTGTTGGTCAAATTCGGCAACACTATCTATATATATATATATATATATATATATAATGATTTGGATCAAATTTTATATTTAGAAAAGTTTTTGCTTTTTACATTTGTCTATATAGGGGTCTATCCTGAAAAAATTCGATCTTATGCAAAACAAAACTTTTTTATAACTAATTATTAGAATAAGTTTGTTCAATTTCTGAAGTACAATACAGAGGTCAGAACTACATGATCGACGCTGGCGTTGCAGGTCCTAGATTCGAGTCGCGCTTTATTTCTTACTTATAATTTTAATTTAGTATTTTTTGCTTTTCAAGTTTATTTCTATAAGTGTCTTTCCTAAAAGAAACGCGATTTTAGACGCATGAACACACACACACACACACACACACACACACACACACACACACACACACACACACACACACACACACACACACACACACACACACACACACACACACACACACTTTTTTATAATTAACCATTAGATCCTTTTTCTATCTGCTCTCCTGCTGACAATGTCACATAACGCTATTTCGGACCCGATTTCATCCTGATAAAATGAAGCGCAAGTCCAAAAAATATCAGTAATGATAGATAAACTGTAAAATTGTCATACAGTAGATTGTTTCGAATCGCATGTTAAACCAGGTATTTCCTTTTCCTTCATCAACACGTGCCAAAGAAATCCCTATAAGAACTTCTTAATAAAAGAACTCAATGAAAAACTTCACTCATTTTTACTTTTGCATCTGTTGCAAGCAGACGCGTTCCACCTTTATCCCAGGAATAAATTATAAAATAAACTGAATTTCACTTCCAATCTGCCTTCTTGTCGGCCAAATTCATATTACATGTATACAGTTCTATGCGTCTGAGTTATTATGATCACATGCATAAGGACATACAGATTTCCTTTAGAAGAATTTCGTCCAACGTTTATAAAGAAAATATCAATTGTGTATTTTGAATGCACTTAATATTTTATCAGTGTGTTTTGAAATCATCTTGTTCAAAGATAGACAATGAGGCAGAAATAATGATAATAAAAATAAAAATGTGTTTTTCTGAGCCGGGGAGAGCGGATATGGAACATGGAGATTAATTGAAATTTCGAGGTGAAATATTTCATAGATTTGTGCTGTCTCTTTGCACATATTTCACATAAGAAAAAATTTGTGAATTCCTTCATTTACTTAATTTTTTTTTCAAAATCCTTTTACAACATTTAATTGATAGACAAATAGTGGACTCTCTTTACAGAGCATTGCTTTTTCCTATATAATTAAAGTTTGGAAAGTATCGTTTGGTTTCGACAGCTTTGAGGATTGATTGATTACGTTGCCAGAATTTTGAAAGATTTTCCAAATAGTTAAATTAACGGTTGTCAGCTTGAAAGAGAAAACATTTTTTTTTTCATCAGGGCCAGAAGCAATTGTAATAATTTTCTCGACGGTTAAACAACTTCTCATGTGAACGACAATCATCACCTGCGAGATGCAAATCCCCCTTCCATCACTTTCTTGATCATCTAATTCCTTCGGCTTTGACACTTTTTCACTCGTGACGTAATGAGTGTCGAAAATGACAAAGTGCCCGGATCGATGCGATCCGGAGACCATCGGACCGGATAATGGAAAGTTTCTGGATCCCTCACCTGTCTGCTGAAAAAGCTGTGAATGAAAAACGGCTTTCATCCATGCAAGGTTGACAAAAAGTTTTCTAGAAGGGGACGTCCACAAATTGAATGATTTAAAGCCACGCGTGTTGATGCTGTTCTGCTGGCGAATTGAATTTCAGACACCCATTATTACAAAATTAGACATACACATACTAAGTAGAGACTAAATGAGCAGCTACGAATTATTATTTTAAAAATTTCCATTCGAATTTTCATTAATTATAAATTAGGTAAAATTTCATCATTTTTCATTTCTTTATGGAATTTATATTCCAATAATCACCACAACCTTCTTATGAAATTTGGTTTTATTCGTTAGTTTCAGCTGTATATGTCTTCAAGTAGGAATAAGTTATTTTATGGCCCTAGTATATATTTTTGCATAATTGAATGTAGTTTGTGCAATATACTTTGGCATAAAAATGCGTTTTCTAAATGATACTTCTTCGCTAACCTGGCAGTCTTCTCATCTGATATCTGCCCGATACCTAGAGTACTGAAATATTTTTCCATTATTGCAGTGAAATTTTAATAGTTTTGTAATTTTTGTAAATATTTAAATTTATTTAGTAATAAAAAGGGTGCTACATCTTTTTCGTTCCCATCACAAATCGATAAAAAAAATTTATCTCCAATTCAGGAGCATTATTTGCGCAATCTAAGTTTGTTATTTTTTATTCATAAAAAATGTAAGTAAAAAGTTTTCGTCGGCCTCAAAATTAAAGTTTAGAATTCATCGTTTTGGTGCAGACACTCATCGTTACTGCTCATGCTTAACTGGGAAGTACAACGAATCACTTTTAATATACCACCAGAATTTCGAAAGCTTTTCGAAATAGTTAAACTAGCGACTGCCAACTTGAAAGAGAAACTAATTTGCTTTTTTTGGTATCGACGACGGAAGTAATGGTAATAACTTTCTCCACAGTTAAACAACCTCTCATTTGAACGACATTCATTACCTACTGGATTCCCACCCCTCCTCCCACTTTCTTGACTCTTTTGGTCGAGATGGGTTTTCACTCGTGACTTAATGAGTGTCGAATTTGACAAAGTGCCCGGATCGATGCCATTCGGCAGCCGGATAATGAAAAGTTTCTGGGTCCCTCACCTTCCTGCTAAAAAAGCTGTGAATGAAAAACGGCTTTCATCCATGCAAGGTTGACAAAGATTTTCCAGAGAGGGGACGTCCTCCAATTGAACGATTCATGCATTTCAGCTTCAACAGCAAATCTGCACGAAATTTTTAAACAATCCGCCTTTACTTTCCTACCCTTCGACACATAATATTCTGTAAGACAAACTGAGAATGAGATATCAGAAGTCAGTAACATATTTCATTTAGTGACATTTTGTTTACTGCTGTGGGATTTGTATTTTTACTTCTAATTAGAAAATGCTATAAATGAATTTAAAAATTATTTTTCATGTGGTTCGTCAACAAACATGCCGATTAAAAAAAGAATGGACTGAAAATAATGGAGAATTTTTGAAAGCCTCCCTTTCATTTTCACTTCCACTCTTACGAAATGTAGAGCAAAAATTGAATTCGTCAAAAAATTCCATCTCGAGATTTCGACGATGTCGATGTTTGAGACCTCGCTTATTTCAAAAAAAGCCTTTTTGGAAAATATCTGTCTGTTCGTCTGGGACAAAAATAACTTAAAACACTTTAAACTGACGAATGAACTTTGGTATACGGCCATTACACAACATTCCTAGAATTTTGAGCAAAATTCATTAAGAGAAAGTCTGTCTGACTGGATGTTCGAATGCAAAGTAGAAGTGTAACTACCAAACGAATAGTGCTAGATAGATAAAAATGGGTACGCAGATTTTCCATTTTCAATGTAGACACTTGTCAAATTTTGAACCACATCCAACGAGGAACTGACCTTTTGTTAGTCTGTACTTTCAAAAATATGCAACTATTATTACTTAAAAACACAATGAGATAAATCTCAAATTTGGTACTTGATTCTGTGATTACAATGGATCAAAAGACAAAGCATGACTTTAGAAACAGAATCTCTTTGTTTAAAATATTAATATGGCCAGAATAGCTTACTAAATATGATTAATAGGAGCTGGATTGAAGTAAAGACATCGTCATTTCATGTCATGTATTCATTAACACAAATAACGGAAAATATACTTATTTATGTGTTTAAGTCATTCTCTCAAAACTCACTTAAAGAGCGATCTTAGTAGAACGAGTGGCGGGGGACACCTAGAAGTCACATGACGAATTGGCTTTGTGTTGAATCCTTATTTAAAGAGAACACTTACATTTGAGTGGAAGGAGGTTTGGTTGGAATGCGACACGGAGAGGTCTGAGCAAGTGTCTATGAACCGATGAGATCATTGGGCTAAACGTGGACATCGATGAACACAGGCACAGTGGAACAGAGCTTATGGAGCTGCGTTCTATCTCTTCGCTGAAGAGATTTGGTCAGGAGAGGAGACACACCCAACCGAGCAACAACCTTCCTGAGAAATGAAGGAGACGCTGAAAGCATAGGAAATTATTCATCCTTCGTTGAGAAGCATTGCCCTGAGAAGGCGATAGCTACAAATTCTTTTTACGATAATGCTGGGCTTCATTTTCGCCAAATTTTGAATCGCAGCCAAAGGCAAATGTCTTTAGACAGTTTTCTTGTAAAAAAAAGCATGCATTATAAATAATAACTTTCATTATTATGAATTTGTATCAGTATTTTTGGGGATTTTTTTTTTATTTTACATGAATTTCTATGGATAAATTTTTTTCGCTTAACGAGTAAGATTCGGAAACGAATGATGCTTGTTTAGCGAGGTTCCACCTAACCTTAACATATTAGAAATGAGTTGCTTGGACAGTTCAAGTAGACATGCTACACAGGTATAAAATGATGGAGGTGGTATCGACTTTTCATCATCAAAAGACCCTTTCTGAGCCCCTTTCGAGTATTTTATCTCCTCACCGCAAAGAAAATTCAAACGAAAGAGCTCTAATACTCTGACGATGTTTATTTACGAGTATGCAGAATAAATTCACAGTCAAATCCCAACATTATGACCACACTCAGGTTGACATAAACACAGTTTTAGCCAATCACAGTTAAAACTGAGAAATGTCCTTGTTGGATGAAACATAAAGGTTTCGTCTAGAAGTAGTTGCAATAATGAGTAAGTCATGCGCTTTAACAGACATTGAAAGGATGCGATCATCGGGTGAAGGGCAGGCGGCGGCAGCATTTATGAAACCGCAGCTTCTTGAAGTGTCTCAGTGAATGTGTACAACAACTGGAAGAACTGTGAGAGTGTGCAGTGTAGGTGTGCAAATCGAGGGGCGTCACGGGCCATTCAAGTGAGGGGTGAGTGTTCTCGTAGGATGCTTGGTTGGGATGATCGACAGGCTACTGTCGATACATTGACGGAACAGATGAATCAGCAATACACCAGAAAGTTATCCAGGATAACTGTTCAAAGCACTTAATTACATATTTGTCTTAGAAACAGACATCTGATTTCCTTACCTATGTCGACAACCGTATGTTACAAGAAACGTCGTGCATCGGATTCAGTATAAACATAAGACCTTGAAAAAAAGGAAAAAGGTTTCTTTTTGAGATGAGTCTCATTTTTTAATGCATCGGATCAATGGGCTTTGAAATATTCGCCGAAAGACATTAGAAAACACACTTCCAGAAGCCATTGATGGGCACCCATGCGATGGTGAAGAGGTAATGTGATGGTTTGGGTCATGTTTACTTGGACTGCTTAGATCTTTCATTCATGTGGAAGGTCCCATCGATAGCTGTCGATCATCCCATCGATAGCACTTATCAACTGTCGCCGATTATGTACATTTATATGGCAACTGCGTATTCTGCGAATGATGGCATGTTTCAATAGGATAATGTAACATGCCATGTGTCCGAAATTGTCCCTGAATGATTTGAGGAGCATGAAGAATAGTTCTAATTATTACCTTAGCTTTCAAATTCCATACATCTTAATCCCCGTGAAAATGTGTGGGAAACATTTCAGTAAACACATATAATAGAAAGATCCTCCCCATCGGAATTTAACGAGTTACATGATGTTCTCTTGTTTCATGATCGCAGATGCCAGTTGTTACTTCCCTCAGGGGCTCACCTACTATAGGTGAGTACGGGTATCTCAATCCCGAGGTACCCAGGGATCTTTACTCCCTTTCAGTTCGCTCTCCTCTACGCCTTCTGCTTTCTACTGTGTCTTTCCTTCCCTCGACTGCAAGTCAGGGAGCTCTTCATCAGAAGCTGTCGCCGATCTGTTTGCTTCTTGCTTCTCATGGACAGCCAAAACCCCACGTGTTGGCCGTGCATGGCGACCCATTAGAAAGATGGGTGGTGCACTGTGGTCCCTGTGCATCAATCGGCTGGTAGCTAGTCACCTTAGTGGCTAGTCTGCTTGGAATCAAGTGAAGGGGTTACTCCTTGGGCTTGGCGTTAAGGGTGGTCACTGTCCCTGGGGGTAACTCCGAGCGTATAGGTTCCGGTAAGTGCCGAGGCTGGGAATGGCCAGAGCCGGTGGCTGCCTTTCCTTGTTGCGCTCCATGGTGGGCGGTGCCGTCGGGCCCGAATCCTCTTTAATATCGTATGGGCTCCTCACGAAAATCTCCCTTCAGTGAGCCACAGAAAGCAATTAAATTTATACCTAGTCAGCAAAACTTTGACACATATTTTATAATTAAAAGAGTATCAGAAAAAAAGGAATCATTTAACTCGGTTTCTCCCTTTCTCGTTCAAAAGGCGATATCAGCAACGATCGGTGAAGTTTTATGTATTCGCAAAATGCGTTCTGGGGACTTGCTTGTGGAAGTTGCTTCTAAGAAACAAGCCCAACAAATAATCAAGTTAAAAGCACTAGCAACAATTCCTATCACTGTTCAACCCCATGTGTCGTTAAATTATTCTAAGGGTGTAATTACTTGTGGGGAATTGTTTAACGTACCGCTAGAGGAAATAACACATGAATTACGGAGTCAAGGAGTAACGCATGTACGCCGCATAACTATCCGGTGGGATGGACAACTCCTTGATACCAAGCATCTCATATTAGCTTTTCACCCTCCTAAATTGCCGGAATTTATCTACGCTGGGCACATTAAATTACCAGTTAGGCACTATATTCCAAATCCACTCAGGTGTTTTCAGTGTCAACGTTTCGGCCACTCGAAAGCTAATTGCCGCGGGACTGTAACATGCTTCCGCTGTGCTGAGAAAGGCCACGAGAGCCAGCAGTGTACCACACAGGAAAAGTGGGTGAACTGTGATGGCGCACACTCATCCTTTTCGAGGGAATGTAAAAGGTGGGCTCCTGAGAAACAGAACACTGAACTTAAAGTTAAAGAAGGCATTCCGTATCCCGAAGCAAGACGAAAGATCTTAGCACAAACGACAACTCAAAGCTTAAGTTATGCCGCAGCATTGCAAAAACCCTTCTGTACGAACTGTTCGTGTTCGAATTGCGTTAAACATAAAACACAAATGAACCCCTCAGACAAACCATTAGATTCAGACACTGAACAATCTACAGCTAGTGCTCCTGAAACTTCAAAACCAGAAACAAATAAACAAAAGACTAAATCGAATAAGACTTTGAAATTGAAGCTTGCAAAACGTGGTCTTACAACAAAAGATCTCCCTGCAAAATTGAAAAAATTGGCATCCAAAAATTCCGTCGCTTTAGGGCTAGCGGCGAAGGGAATTGTCCATAAGGATCTGACGTCCATCTTTGGTGGCTCTAGCCATAGCCCAGATATTAAATTGCATCCTTCAGAGGATGAATCGGAGCTGGAAATGAGTTGCGAAGACCTGGAAACTCTAACAACTGCATCAGTTCATTCCCCTGGCCTATAATACGTATACGAGAGGTTGATGCCAAGTTGACTCGCCTTCGTATAGGGCACACTCGGTTCACGCATCGTCATCTCCTTTTCGGCGAGAGAGCACCGATCTGTTCCGTATGTAATACGGATTTTAGTGGGAAACATATTTTAATTGAATGTCCAGTTTTTAATTCTCATCGTCAATATTTTTTTCATTCACCTTCTCTGGACTTGCAAGACATGGTGGCTGAGAAATACCACCCAAATATTTTAAACTTTTTAAAGGCTATTGGCTTTTATGCGTGCATTTAATACGTGTTCATTGCTTATATATTTTTTAAAATTGTAACATCTGATTTCTGTTACAGAATCATTGCCCATTTCCTACTTAAAATTTAATATACTCATTTCTACAAAAATATTCTTGTTTGCTTAATTATCCTAATTTTTTTTTACATTTTATAACTGATTCATTTTAATCTTGCCAGATGTAAAACCATATGCTTGGCGCAGTATGGCCAAGATTGGCTTTTGCGCCAAAAACACCAACCAACCAACCAGCCAATCGTCACTTTCCAAGTACTCCCTGAATGAATGCCCTGACGCTTAGATGCTATTTTGGCTGCAAGAGGAGGTCATTCCGGTTATAAGACAGGTAGTCATACTGATATGACTCAACTGTGTAAATGACCTTCCAGAAAATCGAGGATATAATTCCTAACTTTTAAGAATGGAATGAATTGACAATGAAAGAATGACAAAGAAACGAAAAATAATATTTTCAGCAGAGCAAGAAGTACGAACTCTTATATTGTGAGATATTATTCACAATTCTGAGAACACGATGAATTCATGCTGAAAAACAGTTTTTTAGAACAATCATTTATGATGGTATTATCAAGAAAGTCGATATTAATAGCGAGCAAATTCTCCCTCTTTGTCTTACATACACATATTATATTCCCTGAAACTCTGTAATAAAGGTACTCTTCTCTGCATCCCTAGCATAAGAATGGCGGAATGAGAGCAAATCCGTGAACTCCACGAGTTCCCAAATTTTTATTTTTAGCCTCCCTTATCTGAAAGTTTTGTGCTTTGTAGAACAAAAAAGAAAAAAAAACTTTTATACAATTTGGATTTGATTTTTCTACTCATTCAAATCAAAATTTGAAACAAAATTATAATTTAATAACAAAA
Source organism: Argiope aurantia (assembly GCA_026543865.1). Lineage (NCBI taxonomy): Eukaryota > Metazoa > Arthropoda > Arachnida > Araneae > Araneidae > Argiope > Argiope aurantia. The sequence goes on from JAPMOR010077093.1 coordinate 548,967, forward strand.
TCACATCAAATTTTATCTATGAAAATTTTTCATTTTTGAGTTATTGCATGTGAATTTATGCAAACGTACTAGACAGACGGACAATCAACTCGTTGGTGAATTTGGTTCGAAATTTGATACGAATTTTGAGAGGTAGAGTTTTATATATCAAATTTAATCCATACGGCTCTTTGCATTTTCGTCATCGTATTCATTTGCATTTGAACAGACAAAGTTTCTGTAAATGGATTGCGTCCAAAGTTTGATAAAAATTGACAAATTCGGTGTAAAATATGCTTATAAATGATGCAATAAAAATAAATATATGCTCTATGCATATAAATATGCAAAGAGCTTTTTAACCGTCGTGCACACAGACTGATAGATACATTCCTTTTTCTTTTACTCGAGGAAGTTTAAAACCTGCGAATTCGTCAAAATCTCGCACTCCCAATATTCTCTCTTTGTAAACTTCCTACAGGAGGAAATGATGCTTCTTGCTGATTGGGGAATGCGCGAATCACAGAATCATTCGTCAAAGTTTCGAAGTTAAATATTCTGATGATTCCAATATTTCTATCTTGCACGAGAAACTAAGATGACTGCATACACTTGTTCGAATCCTTCGGAATAAGAAAGGAAAGGCCTTCCTTTTGATGAACGCTTTCATTAAAATGTCGATTTGTCTGCGACATTTAATTCCGTTCCGTTTGAAAGACAACGCACAAAGAAGTTCCCGCTCCAGAGGCTGTAATATCCGGCTATCCGTACAAATATTCATCGATCATCGTTGCCGGTCTCTTTCGTAGCCGGATAATTTGTCAAAAAAGCCAATAATTCACGTCTCCGGCGCGAAACTGTCCTTAAGAATAGAAATGAATATTATATCGCCACGGAAGAGATATTGCCATCGTCTGGTGAAAGGTCAGAAGATTTGTGCAGATCTCAAAATTATATTTGACAAGTCACAAAAAGGGATATTCTCGAAAACTATAGAGTACCAATGAGGACCCGATTTTTTCATACACGAGTACCGAGTGGTCAGAAAATTGAGTATTCATTTTGTATTTTGTCCCGATTGTGTCTAAAATTTTATAGAAATCTACAATTATGGTGCCAAAATGAAATGTTAATTTCTTTTATTTAGATGGTGACAAGTTTTGAGTTAAAGAACCCTGCTTAACGTGCATCATTTGTTCCCGAATTTACTTGTAAAGTAGAAAAGTTTTCTCCATAGAAATCCATATAAAATAAGAGAATGCGTTCTATTTGGAAACAAATACTGAAGCAAATTTATAGTAATGTAATTTATTAATTTTAATAAAGGCTTTTTTTTAAATAAAAAAAACTTGCCTAAAGGCATATGGCTAAGACTTGTTTAAAGACATTGGCTACGCTTCCAAATTTAGCGAAATGAGATATAACTTTAGTTTGTTTAGTTTAGATATATTAACGTCCCTTTTTAAAGCAAACACTAGGGCTATTTTGGAACGGACCTCGTCATTTTGAACAGCGGTCAGATGATGAGGACGTCACCTGAGCTGGCACCTCCTTTACCACACCACACCAGCGGGATTACGTTTGGCCCTGACGGATTTAAGGTGCAACAGACCCCCTTACACGACGGTTCTTCGGTAGAATCGGGTCTCGAATCTGAAAGCCTAAAGCTCACGAGTCGAGACCTTACTACCAGGCCACCGCGATCCAATGAGATACAGCATTATCGTTTGTAATGCCTTATAGTTATCGCCTCATCAGGATGAGGATTCTCAAAGTGCGATGTAATGTTTTCAGCATCTCAGTGAAAGGTTATTATTCTGTTACATATATTATCTTTCTCTCCCCTGCGGCACAAAATGCAGCTTCATCAGCTCTTTGCTTCTTCTAGCTATGTTCTTCCATGAGCTCCTCGATCTTCTTTTGGCCGGTGACAAAATCTCGCCAATTCAAGTGCTACAGGCAATGACAACATTATCTTATCAAAACTGCTTCCATGCGGGTTCTCTTCAAACAGTTAACATTTTTATTGAGCATGGCGAGTGTTTTGGCGATTCATCCCTGGCGTGTGGTTAACAGTACCCGAAAATCGAATTATTTGTTACAGACACGTTTTCCAAACCGACTGAAACCAAAATTTGGCACAGAATTACAAAATCGCATACCAATTGGATTTATTCAAGTCATTGCGTTTTTGTGCCATCTCATTTACATGCATCTAAAAGTACAAACTGACAGACGCTCGATCCCTAGTTAGGTTTGGTTAAAACTTTAACAAGTATCTACACTATAGATGTTAAATTTGTGAACCGAATTTTATCCATCTAGTTAGCTCTCTCCGATTTGTAGATATCGTGTTGACTTATATTCAAACATCCGAACAGAGAGTGCTTCTGAATAGAGCTTTCTCAAAATTCGATAGGAATCTGCATATTTGGTGTGTACAGAATTTTATTCATCTACAAATAGGTTTTAGCTTAAAGTGTTTGTCACAGATAAACAGGCAGGTCTCACTGATAGACAGACAAGCATTTTTTTGATTTTTTTTTTTCTGAATGGAGGGAATGCGGAGACTCATCAAAATCTCGAGCTCTACTATTTTGACTTCGAATCCGAGAAAGTAAAAATGTTGAAAAATTTCGCACAGAATGCGTGCTGTTCAAAGGGCGATGTTTTCATTTTCACAAGGGAAAATTACCGATATTAGGCACACATATTGCGGAATACTGCATTCTGATATACACCGATCATTCGGCACGATTTGCATTGTCTTTTGCGGGCAATATTTGGGAATAGAAAAGAAACAACCTGAGGAAATTATGTTTAAAACATAATTTTTTCCTTCTAATATCAATTTATTTTATAAGACACATATAATGAATCTACTATTTTATTCAAAAAATTTGCTATTTTATTCCACTTTTAAGCAGAATCGCTTAATCTGTCAAATGAATATCCAGGAATGTTCATTCTGTAGCTGGATGATATTTCTGTGCTTACAGGAGACGTGAGAAGCCACTTACCGTTCTTCTGGATCTCCCTGAAGGAGGTGAAATGGATCTTGAAGTCAGTCTTCTCGTAGGCAAGGCGCTGCGCGAAGAGGCGGATGTAGGTGATGTTGGAATCGCTCTTCTGCGGCTCGGCCGTTGTGCCGCAGAAGTTGGCCGTCTTCTCGCTCGGCGTGTGCGTGTCGGGGAAGATCTGAATGAAGTTCTGATCGCAGTCGTTGGGCTTGTCCAGGCTGAATTCCTTGAAGTTCAGGTACAGCTGAGAAGAAAAAAGAACGAATCATAATGATTACTATATCTATCCATATAAATATTGTAGAAACTCCCTTAACGGGCAAAATTCTTTCTTGAATCTTACTCGAAACATGAAAATTTTTCCCCCCATAGAAAGCCATGTAAAATAGGGGAACGCATACAGACAGAGTTGCAGCAATGTTCCCGTATGACACCCCGTCTTTCAGAAACAGCTGAAGACGAAGGTAAAATTGACTGATTGCATCGCACACACGACATACCTGATATAATCTTAGTGGAACTCAAAGGGTCTTGAAAGAGCAGGATATAAATCTCATACTATGCTACATCCCACGAAATTTTGATAAAGGCTGCACACTTTAATCCATAAACTAAATGTTCATTAGTTTTTTTATTAGCTAGTCAGTATTGACTTATACAGTACATGAAGTTCGTTCTCAACGCTTGCTTCGGTCCAGTGTTTTTTAGATTGAAAGTAAGGTTACATAGAACTACCCTGGTGCGATTTAATAACACTGGAATAGAATTAGTAAGAACAAAGTAATACATAACTATCATGGATGCGATTTTATGGATAGCACTGTAATGGAATTAATGAAAGGAAATTGTAATGGAATAAGGGGGTGGGGCTCACCTTCTTTCCTGCCTCCGTTTCAATGGTCCACATGCACTCGATGCTGTCCTCGTTTTTATATTTGAGAAAATATTGGTCCATCTGGGATTTCATGACGGTCCCCGAATGACCGCTGAAGTGGATGGAGCACTCTGTAATACAATTCAGCCGTTAGCAAATTTTAAAAATAAGAATAGGATAGAACAATATAACTTACCTTAGGTGACTGAACATCCACAGTTAGAAAGAAATAAAACACTATATTTTCGGAAGTTAGAATTTAAAAGTGGAAGAGATACAATTGCAATTAACCAAGTCCTGATATTATCGTAGAACGTTTATAGTCTTTGATGTAATCACCAGCATTGTCTATAATTTTGTAATAATTTCCAGAGATAAAGAACCTGCAGAATATTTGAAGCAGTGCATGTTTTGTTTGATGTTTCAAATGGTAGGGACCTATCGATTAGGTGACTACATTGAAAAGTGGTATTTTTGCGAAAATACGAATTTTTAAAATTTAATACTCTTAATATTTGAGCAGATTTCTTTAGAAAATGTTTGAATTTTGTTTCCAAGTCCATTTTTTGGGAAGTTACTTTGATTTTTATATTTACATCTATATAATACTTTTTAATGTTATTTTATATCTTTAAATACTGTTATATACTTTATACTTTAAATACAATCTAATATACATTTTTTATTCAAATTTGGCATAGTAATATTTCAATACATTCTTCAGTTCCTGAAATACAGAATTAGTAATCTCTTCATTTAGAATTATTCTGTAGTTGCTTTAATGCTTCACAGTGCGGAATAAATTGAAAATTTCATGTTGTTTATTATTTAAACTCTAATTTTGAAAAATGAACAGGAATACAGCTTATTTTTTAGTTGCGGAACTAAGTAAGATATTTGTTAAGCCATCTGCAAAATTTTAAGCAAATCATTTACTACCGAACAACAACAAATAAGTTTGAAGCGAAACCCTGCAAAATCCGAACCATCGGCATTCTAGGACTTTCACAGTGTTGGAAGCATTTAAACAGCGCCACTGACTAAATCTAAAGACTATAAGCATTTAAGGCTCATTTTAATATTGTTTCAACATAAATTATTTTTTCTTTCCTTGTAAATACTCACTCCGTCCAAAGGGAAACTGGAATTTTAAATTTCGGAATATTCTTTTAATAAGATTTGCATCTTTCAAAAACGCTCTCACTTTCTGCTTATATCTCTCTTCTTACGTGATTTTCATTGCTGACTTCCGGAGCCATTTTCAGAGATAGTACATAGCACACGAAGATTTTCTTGTATCTATTTTTTTTAATCTTCGACTTTTCACGGTAGTTGTCAGTTTTTTTGAACAAATGGAAGCCAACTGAATTGATTCTGAAGAATTAAATATCTTTTAGAAGAAAGTTAAGATCCTTATTTGAAAGACAAAGCAATGCTTAATTAACTGTGGCATGAATCAGATTTACTCATCAGTCAAGAAAAAAGGCAAAAATTTTTCTTCGATACGTTGGACCGGCAGGTTGACAGTAAAATTTTGTAAAAATAGTTTCCTACATCTTCAAAGATTTTGTGTGCACTCTTGACTTCTCCGATGTAAATATCATCAGTTGATATGGAAGGGACACTATTCTTGAATCATCTTTGATGGTTATGGAACGGACCTTCGGTAGCGTTGTCATGAAGATCACCTGTTGACAGAGAAAGGCACGCGATTACCGAATCATCTTTCATGATTGTGGAATGTATCCTCATAAATTGTCACATGAAGATGCACGCTATGGAATTCTTCAGCATTCTTCAATGAATTCTATCGACTTGATCGCACACTGAAAATAAAAGATTGCTTCTGAGCTCTGAAATGTTTATACAACCCGGTTGGACGTAGGAATTTGCATTTTTAAGAGGCCAAGCCGCGAACCTTTCGTTTCGATGTTTTGCTGCCCACAGGCCCCTGGTATCAAACTACCTTTCAAAACAACACGTTCCGATATTTACAGTAATGTGCCTGCTATGCATTAGCAGGCACATTATGAATGTCCTGCTATGCATTAGCAGGACATTCTACCAGCTGATTTCTATAGTATCCCTTTCGTCACTTTCCCCTCGGATGAAGGATTTTCATCAAAGGCAAGCTTCACGTTCTGAAAAAGTGCAGCGATGGAGGACTAAGTAAAGTGACAAAAGGAGTTAGAAATTCGTATTTATATGTTTGTACTATATATATAATAAATATGATAAAGAATGCGCACTTCCAAGATAAGCAGGCTGCTTCTGTACTTTTTTTTTCTGTAATAAAATTAGTTCTGGAATTTTTTGAACATAGTAGTATATAACTAACCTTAAAATTCATCTTTTAACATTAAAACATTAACTTTAATTATATAATATTACGGCTGTTTTTTTTATGTTCAGAACTGAGTTTATAAATGAAAATAAGTTCATTTTCTGTCACAATTGTGAAATTACTTTGATTTTCGTGGCGGATATCTTATTATTAAAAATACTATAATATACTTTTCGAATTCTTCCAGAAAAATAATTACAATGTACTGTTCAGATACTTCAACAAATGATTCAAATTATCCTGTTTGGGTTGTTTTCGAAAATGAAAACAACGAAATATTCGAATTATTCTCAAAACTGATCAGAATTTCATTATTCAGATGTACACAATGTATGATTGGAATTATCTACCAAAATTTTTGTAATTACTATTTGAATTCTTTTGGAAAATTGACACAACATAATGTTTGTATTCGCTTCAAAATATTTTACTATTTAAAATATTATATTGAACGATTCATATTCTCTTTTAAGATTTTACATTGCACTAAACATACTTCTCAAAACCTCTTCCAAAAACAACAAAAAATAAACAAAATCTCACCTTTCTCGATATCTGGATTGCTTGCACCTGAAAAGAAACGAAGAAGAAACATTATTCTAGAACGGAAAGTAAAAGAGAATGAAGAAGAAGTATCATTTAAAAAAAAATCAGATTTCTATCCACTTTCTCAAAAACCATTATACTTTTTTTTAGGAAAAATAAAGCAAACTTTTAATAATACTTTAAAAGATTGGAAAAACTAGTATTTTTTTTAATCAAAAATCTATGAGGAAAATTAGAGAAAATGTTAGGGAAAAAATGTAAATACGTTAAGTTCCTATTAAATATTCTAAACAAATTGGTATTTTAATGACACTTGTATTTTATATTTCAATAATTATTTTTAAATTCCTTTTTTAATTAAATGAATCGATTAACAGATGGATTAATGATTATTAACAGAGTCATTCCGAAAATATTAAAATAGCATGCTGCCATCAAGAACATTCAAATATACAAAATTTCAAAACTCTAGTTCATTGTGAGTATCACAGTGTGCTGTACGGCATCACCTGACTTCATGTCTCTCTCTGTGTGTTTTCGTATGTTACAGCAAAAGAAAAACCACTTGACTTACTAAATTTGGCACAGATGTATTTTGAAAGCTGAAAATGCACTACTGAAAGCTAATTTTTTGAAATTTGAATCAATGAAAATTTAAGCTAGTGCTAGGGAATATTTAAATTGAAGAGTGTTTCTCCTCGATTATTTTTGAAAATGTTATACATGACTTTTACACAGTCGGTTCAAAATGACTTTTAGACTATTTTAAAAATTAAAAATGTTATTGCAAAGCAATTTTTTTTTCTGAATTTCGGCACATCTTTAAAAAAAGAAAATGGATTTCCTTAATTTTCAAGAGCATATTTCATTGTTGCGAAGAAATTCAACCGTTTCCATTATTTCAGCTAATATTTAATCGTCTGATTTCCTTCTGCTGTCTCTGTGCAATTTGTCTGAGAAACAAGACAGAGAAGTCACAGTTAAACCATGAAAATCAAAGCATAAACATAAAAATCGCGTTTTAAACAGCGTTACTTCCTTAAAATGATTTATGTATACAATGAATAGAACATGTGTAAGGTTATTAAACATCTGTCACAATTTGGCTCTTAATAATACATTGTCGATTTAATGCAAAATATTTCATTGGGATGGAGCACAATCAATATTTCCGGTGAAGCAGCTCCCTATTTCATTTTTAAAAATGTCTATCAATTCATTTTGCAGATGGTTCAGAGTCGATTTCTGCTTTCATTTTCCTCTTCAAAATTTCGTAAGTATGAGAAGTCACTTACAAAATCCCCTCCTTACACTCGCGAAACTAGCCAAGTTGAAAACATAAGTACACAAAAAAAACTGACCCAGGTTGGGCATCTGCACAAAATCGTAGACTGCCCGGAACCCTTCGTACTCGATGGAATCATCCGAGTTGAATTGCAGCCACATGTGACGCTTGGAGGAGATCATTTGGCGGGGGAACTCGGAGCCGCACAAGCGGGTGCCGAGCATGGGGCTGTAACCGTGCAGCCCGTCCCTCACCTCCAGCCAGTCGTAGTTGCATGACGGAGAGTTCTCAAGGTGGAACTTGTCTCGGAAGTCCAGCTTCACTGTGTGTCCAGGGGGCGCTGCAAGTAAACATCCAAGATTAGCATTTTTTTCTTCTTCTTGTATACGAAGTATGGAGAAAATATTGCAATTTTCAAAAAAATTCGAAATTTAGATTTTGACGAATCTCTCCGTTTTAGAACTCGAAAAAAAAACCACATACACACACATTTTCAGAATTTTGTTTGTCTATTATTGTGTCCGTCTGCCAGAGGCAGTCTGTATGTGACATTAATAACACAAAAGTGATTTGAACCTAGACGAATGCCATTTGGTATAAGGTATTTACATCAAAATTGTGAATGTCTGTCCGGATGTTCGATTATAAGTTCATATGATAAATGCAAAACAAAGACATCTAAACAGAACTTTGGTACACAGATTTAGCGTGCATGTTGTTGACACCAATAAAATTTTGAATCAAATCCAACCAGGGTTGATTGTCTGTCGGTCTGTACTTTCAGAAGCATGTAAGCGTAATAACCCCAAAAAGTAATGACTTAAATATACAAAATTTGGTTAATGATTTTATGACTGTGAGTAGAATTCTGTGTCAAATTTTAATTTCAATCGGTTTGGTAAAAACGCGTCTCGAATATTATTAACCATATGACAGAGATTAATGAACAAAACGCTAAAAAATGCTTAATTCGCTCCAAGGGTTGATATTTCTTCATTATTATACGTCAATGCCATGCAAAGCGTTCTCTGGGATAACATCTTCATTAGAGAGGAAGTTCACCATAAAGTTTCAGGGGGAGCATTCCCACTAGTTTACTTTCTTGTATACGAAAGGGAAGTGCCATAATCGTCAAAAAATTCAACTGCAAAGTTCACATCTTTCCGCGTCCGAAACTTCTATTGTCCGCACTCTGCCTGTCTGTCAATGACTCGGAAACGCTTCATTTGGAGGAATGATGTTCAGTATGTGCTCCCAACACAGAATGCGTCGATTTTTATGAAGCTTTGCATGAAGGGAAAGAATCCTTTGCCAGTCTGTTTACTTGTATGTATGTGAAAGGGATGACTCAAACACGCAAAGACTTAAATAAGTGAAATTTAATAGGCCTTTTGTATCTAAATTTCATTGAGTCATTTCCTAATAAAAGCCGCTATGAATGTTAAAGTTACTTAATTATAAAAAATATCTGTTAAAGATTTAAATTTAATTCGGAATACTATAACACGAAGAGAAATACCAAAATCTTACATTATTTTAGGTTAGAAATTGAATGTCATTGTTAAAAAGTTAGAAATAACATCCAATTTTTACGACTTTTTGGGAATTGAAACTCAAAGCAGAATGTGTAGAACGGCGTAGAGCCTCCGATACAGTATGAATTAGATGTGCATCAAAAATCGTAGCTTACAAATAATTTGCTAAAGATGTTAAGATCAAGTTACTTAAAAAAAACTAATTGAAAATTTCAGGAACCACTCATCTTGGCCAGTTAGCTGGTCTCAAAAAATTGCTAGCATTTTATAAAATATTCTTTAGACACGAACATTTACACATAGTATCAAATGAAATCTCCTGAAAGCGTCCGTGTGTTTGAAAGAGAAAACCTCGGGAAATACTTAACTGATATTGGAAATATTTGTACCATTTTGTAGGGCATTTATTGGGGAAGAATTTGGTATATTGAAGTCATACCAAAATAAAAAAAAAAAGATTGGAAGCTGGACTTAAGTTTAAAGCTCATTTTTCCTCTTGTATGTTATGCCACGGGCAATACTGTGCGGGTACTGCTAATTTTAAATAAAAAGAACTCCACAGTTTTGTGACTGAAACGGACTCTGTTCATGAAATTTTAAATATATTTTATAGAAACGTGCCAGTTTCGACTACGCCATTGACCGTTTCGAAAAAGGTCCATGAATCAGCGCCCATAGTTTTCCCAATCCTCATTGGTTAAAAATAATAAAAATCTTGATTATTATAAAATAATGCTATTCAAAGCTCCATAACGGAATAAAATTTCATTGAAAATGAAGGAAATAATTTTTTTCTCAGCTAAAAGCTAGAAGGTCAACAATTTTATAATTTATGTCGTATTTCAAAAAAAAAAAATATTCGATAAAAATTTCTGTGGTAACGTAAATAATAATATTTTATTTTGTTTCAATCAATAAATGTACTCCTGAGGAAGTCTAATTTTATATAGTCATACATTAAATCATCAGATAACTTATATATTTTTGACTTTTAATAACTGTAAAAATTATACATTTCTGTAATGAGAGAAAAGTTCCCTATTTTATTAGGCTAAAATTCAAATATCGATTTTTTCGAATCTACAAATGTTTCCAGTTTCCTTAATTGTTTACGAACTTAGTTTTATGACATTGTTGTCCTTAATGTGTATGTAAAAATAGCGAATATGCAAACTAATTAAGAGACGAAGATCAATGTTTAATAATTAGCATCGTTGAAGAGACACGCCCTCATTACCTCGAAACTTTTCAAATCCTGGAACTGACAACAGTATGCAAACAGAATTCCTCACCTGTTATCCTGAGGGTACACCTCACATTTTTGGGATAGTTGTTGGGATAGTTGGGGCTGTAGAATTCTTTCTTGGTCGGGTTTGCCACGGAAAAGTTGAAGCATTTGTTGTCTTCACTCAGATCCATGAGAGCGGCACTCTGGACGGGCTTTTTGGCGCCTGCAATTATAGAAAAACGTCCATTTAGCAATTCCACCCTGCAGGAGAAATTCCCAGCATTACCAACATATATAAATTTAAAGTTTGTAAAATAAAAAGTTCTTTTTCGATTAATAAATTAATTTTTAAAAATAATGTTTGTATTGTTTAAGGATATTTGCGAGGTAATTTTTGCGGTTACCCTTTGATAGCTGATTTCCGACAAAATAGATTTTACTTCGTAGTCAAAATTTCAGTAGTTTCGTTAAGATTATTATTAAAAATTCTATGCTGTAATGTTCTCTGTTTCTCTCATTTAATAATTGGCATTCCCCCCAGATGAAATATCACCTATTCTTCCCCCCCCCCATTGTTAAGTGCCTCCGGACTGCCAGATGGGGGATTTTCTTCGCTAGTAGAATCATTGTGTCTGGTCATTAGTTGTATCCAGATAAAGAACCGTAGATGTGCGTTTGGTCGTTTGAAATGGATCCATCATATCTCCAAGGAAGAAGAGCGTCAAACCTTCCAAACAAGTCTTTTTTTTTACATTAGGAAGGGACTAATTAACATGTGTTCAGGAAGGGTCAGCTACAAAGATGAATCATTGATGGACATTCCCACGGTGGCATGGAGACCATTGAGGAAGCTTTGTGTGATTCGAGCCACTGTGTTAAGATCCACACGATATAGATCGGTGAATTTCTGGAGCTACCCCTGGAGTAGCGGAATGAGTTAACAGCGTTTTTTTGGTGTTTATTCTCAGAATGGATCGAGGAACTTTTTCATGATTAACTGTCGACTGCTGTGTGAATTTCGTAAATGACATTAACCTAGACGAGAACAAGTTGCTTGTGTGTGTATATATATAAAGATGTAAATAAAGGAATTGTTTTGTTATGCTACTCTCTTATCTGACCGATGGGGAGCAAGCCATCACAATGTACACAGGACGCTAACGTACATGGCGCAAAAAACTCGCTTATGATTCATTGCTGAATAGCAACAGTCAAATATTAAAAAGCATCGTGCGAGTTTTAGGTCCCAGAGAAAGAGAATCTTTCTCTTTGTTTCCATCTACTTGATTAGGTTGTTAATGGAGCATCCATTCATTACCTAAATTTCGCTCAGATAATTAATGGAGCTTCAAAATATTATTGGAAATGTTTTGGAGGTGGTTCGTTGTGTCACCAAAAACACATTCAATCAGAGGAAAAGATTTAGAAAGAGGAAACAAATTTTAATCTATCGCAAAAATGGTCTCAACCATCACCACATAAATGATCTTCATGCCTTGTCGAAGCAAATGAATGCTCACATCTTTTTTCTTTTTTTTTTTTACAAAAATAGTCTTTCCATTAATTTAGGATTAAAAAAATGACCCTTTTAATGATTGAATTTCATCTCCGCACAATTTATTCTTTTAATTTTAACAATGTTTTCAATTCAGTTCGATACACTCTATGTAAAAATGTTTATGAATGCTTTGCTGGAATCCAAACTTATCCATCAAACATTCGAACACATTCACTACGTAGTAGAGTTTCCACTTTTATTTCGTAATTTTTTAATTTGAAACAAAATGATTCTTTCGAATTCATGTTTTTCAATCCTATCCAATAACAAGCCGAAATGGGTTTTTTTCAATGCATAACATATTAATAATTTAACAGAATAAGAAATCAATAATCTGCGCCAGCAAACTGACCGCTAAAAGTCAGTTTGCTTGCGCAGTTATTCAATAATTCCTTTTTGAAATATGGAATCTTAGTTGATAATAAATCAATTTGAGACACTTCAAAAGTCTACTATCACTTTTCGGATACTTTGTATTTATCACAATACATTTGCTAAACACTTGAGTGGTGCGTAGTTTCGTTTTCCATCGTAATCGAATTGTTTACGCCTACTCACTTGCTGGTTCGATCAACGGGAAACATATGGGAGCTCTATAAAACGAATTTTCCTACGTAAATAAACAAAACAGTTCGTAACACACCCAATTCTAAAATCCAATTCTTATCCACCGCGCTGAGGGTCACAAGCTATTATTTTACAGACCTTGATTGGGAGAACTGCAGCAACAACTCGCAGAATCCTTCCTTCCGACAGAATTCCGTTGCTAAGCAACTAAGAATATCGCTATCGCTTTTCGTGGAGGGAAAGAGACTGTTCTTTTATCAAAAAAAAAAAAAAAAAAAAAAAAGGTTCCGTTTTCTTAAATTTCCCATCTCATGTGGCAAAGCGTCCGTCTTTAATAAATGCCTTCCCGATCGAAAGCGCAATATCGCAAAAAGACTAAAACTGTTTTGCACGTTTTGCAATCTAAAATTGGCAGCGACACTATTTATTTGAAATTGGGAATGGCTTTGTCTGCTTGCGTCTACTGGATTGTAATTCATTGCCTTTTATTTCCGACAAAGAAACCCTTTTTAACTGTTTTGAATATTTTATTTCCTTTTCCTTTCATGCAACATAAATAAGGCGTATGGAAATTATGGACACATTTTAAAGGAGATTCGAATATGGTACTGTGATAATATCTTAGGCTGAATCTGAATTTTATTTTTAAAATTTGTTCCTAATCCTTTAACTGCTACAAATTGCACACAAAACATTTTCGTGAGCATTATTCTTAAAGTTTTTCCTTCCAATTCCTCTGCAAATTAAATATATTTTTTATTTCGAAAAGCGCATTTTCGGAATGAAGATTATTTGTCGATATCAGCACAAAAACGGAACAACCGACAAGCATGACATTTTAATGTAACCCGCAAATGCCCGGCTGCTTTTAAACAAGGTTCGAACATGGAAAATCTGTCGGGTGAACAAATTACATGCACGAGATTATACAAATAAAATTAGGATTAGAATTTCAATATTTTGAACCCCCTGTCTATATTTCTGCTAAAATACATCGACTTAAAAAATGATAAAATTAAATTTGGAAAAGAAATAAAATCTTACTTTGCGGCGATTAGTTCTCGAAAAGTATAAAGTAATAAAGCTTGCCAGGTGAACGGAAAATGCAGTCAGGTTCTATAATTGATACAATTTTTTAACTTAAAATCTATTTTTACTTCTTTAAAAAAAAAATCAACCAATCAAAAAACTTTTGGTATGTTTTTTTTTTTTTTTTTTTTTTTTTTTTTAATTATCAGTTCCTGATTTCGCATATGTAAGAATTCATAGACTTTTTTTCTTTCTACAAAGTTGAGTTTTTCAAAAAAGTAATGCCAATTCGATCGGAAATTTTTACTAGACACTCTTTCTATGCAATACACACTTTAAAGCAATAACAAAAATTTCACTCAAATTAAAAATATTTTTCCAAATGTACACTTTTTTAAAATTTGCTGTTATGCTGTTTCCTTTCCCTTTCTACCGTTAATTGTATAGTTTTCATTATCAGCTATAAAAGTTCTTTTTGAATGATGGTATCACTCACCTTCCGGCATGAAATTGTGAATGTTGGCCGAATGCAAACTCTTTTATTGTGAGATATTATTCAAAATTCTGAGAACCCGACGAGTGTATGCTGACAGTCAATATTAAAAAAATAATTTTGTTTTGGTATGAGGAAAGCCAATAGTAGTATTGAGCAAACTCTCCCTCCTTGTCTTACACACGCACGCACGCACACAAACGCACACACAAACACGCACGCACGCACGCACATTCACAGCCACATATTCCTCGAAACATTTCTCCCAAACTCTTCTAACAAAAGTGTTACCTCCACCCCCAGCATAAAAAGTGTGTAATGCGAGCAAGCTGTGAATGTCGTGAAATGCTCAGATTTTTATTTTCAGATTCTCGCACATGTGCTTTTTGTGCTTTGTAATAAAGTTCAGAAAAAATGCATTTTGTATTGATTATTTTGGGCCTATCGAAGCAAAAATTGGAAGCAGAACTGTAGTTGAATAATAACAATATAAATACCAAATTTTATTTATGCGGGTTGTTGCCCCTTTGAGTTTGTTTTGAGGTGTTTATGCATATACAGACTGACAGATGGTCTACCCTTTGATGAATTTGATTCAAATTTATGCAAAGAGCTACGCTTTAGATGTTAACACTATGAATCAAATACCATTTTTCTAAATGAATGGGTTTTTATATTGCCGCATTTGCAAGCAAGCGATAGCACGGATGGAACTGATGGTTCATTCTTTGCCTGAGATTGTATTCAAAATTCGATGCAGGTCTTCACTTTTGGCGTTAAATCTGTGCATCGAATTATATTTATCTAGCTTTTAACTTTGTGAAAGGGTCGTGCGCCATTGTACTCGCACAGCCAGACCAACAGAGTCCTTTAAAATGATTCTTTTAAAAAAATGATAGAAATCTATAAACTTGGAATACAAACTATATAACAAATTTCATTCGTCTACCTCAAACCACTTTTGAATTATCCACTTTACACATTCAGATATAATTCCAAAAGTGTATTTTCAGACTCAAGGAAATGTAAAAAGTAAAATTTCGACAAGATCTCGAATTCGGATTTTTTTCTTTTATGATTGCAGCACTTTTTATCAACATATTTAGCTTAGGCAAAAGCAAAAATACGCTTTTGAGATTGAAATGCAAAAAAAAAATAAAAAAAAAAAAAAAAAAAAAAATCAAGTTTGCATTTTTCTTTAGCAATACAATAATTTTATATCGCATGTGAAAAATAAAAAAAAAATTAAAAAAAATGTATTTTTAAAAAATTAAGAGACAGGGACTATTCATATTCTTTTAGCTTTTGCTTAAAATTACAATAATATTTTTAATTTAAAAATGTTAAAGCTTTTGCTCTTTCCTCATTAAGATCTCCACCAAGCCGAGGAAGAAAGATTCTGCCAACTATTTGGACAAATGAAGAATCTGAAAGTAAAATTACACTATAGCAAAAGACGATTTACGGATTCAACTTAATTTTTTGTGCAATAAAGAGAAAAAATAAGTTTAATTGTGCAATAAAAAGAGCAGGTACGAATCTATTAAAAATATTTTAATGTCTTTACAAATTAATGCTGAAAAATATTTTATTTAGAAAACTATGAACATTATTCATGCATAAGACATTAAGCCGAAATGAAGCACAATCAATACTGGCAGCTAAGCAAATGGTCGCCAAAGGCAACTCATTTTAAATAAAGAAATCCACATTTTTCTACATAGATCACAATAGAATTGATACAAAGTATATTTAAATAGGATAATATTTATATGCCGAATGTAATTTTTAAATTGCCAAAATGTGACAAGTACGATACAAATAATTTAATACAATCTACAGCAAAGATTGGTATTAATAAATTTGGCATGCAATTATTTATTGATGTTGAATAAGATAGGATTCTCGACCATTCCAATTAGAGTTTTGACTAAAAATGAATGAACATATTAATGTTTTCCTGCAATAATTTTGGAGCATAAAAAGACATTTTTTTACGCCATTTTATAATCTCCCCCCTCTCTCCCCCAAGAAAACTTAGAATTTCATTTTTCTTATTTCATTCAACTTCTTTTCATTCTCTTCAATTTATTTTTAAAAAATTTGAAATTTCAAAATATTTTTTTCTGAATAAGAAAAAAAAAAAAAAAAAAAAAAAAAAATTAAAGCCTGTTTTACATTATCCCTCCCCATTCTTACTAGATTTATACTCAGGAGTGTTGTAACAATATTAAATGCATCTTTTGTTTACAAGTAACTGCTGACGTATAAAGAAAAAGCGAGACAAACGAAGTCTGAAAGATGAGAAGTTTTGGAGTAGAGGGTCGATTATCCTTTAAGCTTTCACTTTCTGATATGCGAAGTTTGTAAAGAGGAAGTATTGCAACAGTTAAAAAATTCATGCGAGAGTTTGGAGCGTCTTAAATTCTTTCGGGAGACTCCCAAAATGAATATTCGAGTTTCTTCACTATAGTAGAAAGCATAAATATCTCATATGCGAGGCTCTAAAAATAAAAAAATTTAAGCACTCGGGGTGCTCATGAGCTTGACCAAGATTCACAGTCTGATGCTGTTGGAGGGGAGTTGCGAGTCCATTTCGAGAAGATTATTCCCGCAGATTTTTATTTTCTCATATGAGAAGTATAGTTAAGATATAGTATTCGTCAAAAAATTCGAACTCGAGATTTTAATGGACTCCATGTTTTAGCCAAAACAACCACAAAAAACACACTTTTGGCATTGTGCCTCTCTGTCTGTCCATCCGCCCGTCCGGTTGTTACAAACACGAGTAAGAAGCGCTTTCAGTTAGACGGATGAAATTTATTGTTACAGCCTTTACACCGAATTGACAGATTTCTATCAAGTTCTGAGCAAAACGTATTCCGAAAAAATCCGACAGTCCGGTTGTACAAATATAAGTTTACTCAATAACAACAAAACCAAGAGAGCTAGACAGATAAAATTCGACGCTCAAAATCAATATCTATAACATAGACACTAATCAAATCCAACCAAGGATTGTAAGTCTGCCTTCTGTGCTCTCAAAAGCATGCAACTCCAACTTAATGTATGATCTGTCAGATGATTTTGTGAGTTCTGTGTCACACTTTGGTTTCAATTCAACGCTGCTAAGACATGAATTCAACTTTTTTTTAGAAAGCTTTGAAGCAACCAACGTTCATGTGATCCTGCTCTCTCATTCAGTTCTGCAGTAAAATCTCTATCATAATCGCGAATACTCAAGGCAGCAGCACGCAACCTCTCAACTCAATTTGTTAGATGAAGCACCTGCAAGATTTCTTGAAGCATTTAAACGAAAAGTAGTTCGTAAAGAAAGTTTCTTAATTGTTGAAAAACACGCACGCATTTTGCATTTTTGAAATTCTTGCATGTTCTTTTTCTTTAGCCCTGGCTTAAATTTGATGTGTTCGAAGGAAGTGTACTATATCATAAAAGTGAAACATTTGAAGCTCTTAAATGAATGTTTATAACAACATAGATCAAATTATTAACTGTTCCTTATTTTATAAAAAGAACATTTTAGATTTTCGAAAATTGGTAGTTTAGGACACTGTTGTTATTTTCTTACAGCAACCTGGAAAGTAAATTTTGAAAAGGAATCCGTGCGGCACAGGGTGATAAAGATTATCTGTTCTATACTTTATTTTTGTCTTTTTTATTGTAATTTTCAGATAATTAGATTTCGATATTTTTTACGAGTCTCTCGTTTCAGCCCTCCTTCATTTAAGAAAAGATAATTTTGGAATGATGCCCTTCTGCATGCGAACATATCAACTCAAAAATACATTGGATTAAAAAGACGAATTTCGGTATGTAGTGCCAGCGCCAAATTTGCATATTTCTATCAAAATGGGGGAAAAGACTCTCTGCCTATCTGCCACGTGTCACTCGAAAAGACAAAAAGATGCTCATCAATAAGTTTTCTTTATTATATTTTGAAACACGAAGCTCGGCATACCGAGTCTCTGCGCCTGAAAGCCAGGAGGAGGGAGGGGACTGCGATTTACCGTGATCTTCGAAGGTCAACCGCTTCCTTCCTTAGATTATCGCACACTCAAAATACGTTCCGGGATTTCAAGCTTTTACAAGGGGAAGCGGAAAAAAAGATGTTATGCTATCTAAATATACTTGAAAATCTACAGAGAAATCTACAGCGGGTTAAGTTTTGAAAGCCATAATTTCGATTACATTTTGCTCAATCTGCGTAAGTTTGTGATATCTTGAAAAAAAAAAAAAAAAAAAAAAAAAAAGATATAATTAAGCTAAGCTTTTTCCATCCTTATAGATTTATCTTTTATGAAATTGGAGTAATAAACGGTAGAGGGCATCTTTATATACCCGAACCAAATTTCCTATCTTCGGAAAAGCATTTCCTTATATATTCAGAAGAGTATTCCTTATATCCTAGAGGAGGACATTGCTCTGTAACCCATTGGAGCAGTATTCCTTATATCCTTTCAGAAGAATGTGATTTTTATCCAAATCCATGCATTATATTGGAGGAATATTCTTTATACCCTATCGGTGCAATATTCCATATATCCAATCAATGGACTTGGGTATTTATTATATCGTCCCGACGGAATGTTCCTTACATTCTCTGGTTAGAGTAATCCTTACATTATATTTGGGGATATTCCTCATGTTCTTTTGGAGAAGTTTTGTTATATCTTTTTGAAGGCTTTATATTATAGCAGGAATATTTCTTTCATATTACCGGTGGAGTATTGTTTAAATCGTGTGATAAAAATATTTCGTATATTTTATAGAAGGGACATTGATTTTTATTAACCACAGGACTATTATATTCACATCCTGTGGTGGGAGTATTCCTTATACCCTACTGGAGGGACACACATCTAATTTCTCAGTACCAAAGTAGTGTGCTTTGTCTTCCTGGGTTTGTAAACAGGAACTCTTTATGTCTTGTTTAGGCCCCAAAATTAGCTATGCCTAATTGTTTTTATTAGGAAACTCCTGAGAGGTATTTAGTCACGTATACTGACATTTCTGTATACGAAATCCCCCCCCCCCCCCCTCCATAAAACACCTTTGTGTTCGATATATAAAAGGCTCGATGCAATTCCACGAAAGAATGAAAAATATAAATGAAAAGCATAAGTTGAAATAATGTCAGTTGTTCGGAAAGAAAATGCTTGTTCAGTCATTAGACTGAACTATCAAAGGGAGAAAATAATTTAACATTCTAAATAACTTTATTTATCTAACATTTCGCGTTTCAATATAGTATTCAAAGGAAGCTATAATTCAAGTTGCTATTCGGCATACAAATGCAAAAAAATAATTCAAAGTGTTTCAAAGTATGCGTTGGATATTACTGCAATTCAGGCTTGATATGGGCAATTTATATGCGGTTGAATACTTCAGGCATTTTCAAATACACTATAGGATTCATTCTTAATGTAAATGAGTCTCATTCAGATACGAGTTAAATAGTTTTTGGAATTGAAAGGAATTTATTGTCTGAATGAAGGCTAATTTCTACGTGAAAAGAAATATAAATGGGGCACATATTGCGTAAAATCGTCTAATCTCTTGGAATTTTCAAATCGATAGTGTAAACAGAATACGACCACAATTAACTGGAAGGTTATTAAGTAATACTAGCCGCCTTTGGTGACAAATTAGTTCGCCTAGATTATTAATTTTTTCAGGCTTTTAAATTACACAGATGGAATGCATCTAAAAAACAATCCACCTTATTGTTTGGGACGACCGAGACACAATGAATTCGATTGAATTAGTTTACTGCAAATTAAAAATCTTATTTATTACGAAATAAAAGCTGAAATTAAAATCCTTTTACGGAGTTAATGTTCTGTGAAAGCGCGTGACTGAATCCTCCGATGGATTGCAATCTTATCTTCTAAGAATACTGTCACGATTAGTGTGTAAAATTGAAGAAATAATGCCATTGAAATCAAGGGAAAATTATATGGAGCCGAAAAGGATATCATTAATATGGAATTTTTTGAATTTTATTTTAAAACCAAGATTATTTTTGTAAGATATTTGTTTTGAAAGATATGAACATCCATTTTCGATGCAAATCATGATGATATGCTTTCATTTATATCTCTAAAATAAAGAGGAAAGCCACAGAACCAGTCTACCAACCTCTCCCACCGGTCCGATTTAGTCCATTTTGGTTTTATTTGAAAGCTCATGGAAATCATCAGTCATTTTCTGCTTCCCCTTTTAGAGAGCAGAAATACCAAAATCCCCACATCACCAATGCATTCTGAATGGGTTGTTACCCATAACGACGTTAGAAAGCCCCCAGGCAATGGAACCAATCTCGCCAACTTTTACTTTCCAGTTAATACAGTCTAAAGAAAGTATTGCAATCGTAAAAAAACTTGAGATTTTGATGACTGTTAGACCATCCTGAATTCGAAAAACATATTTTGGGAAAATGTCTGTTTATCTGCCCATCTCTCTCTTCTGTGATAAAGATAATTCAAAAACGCTTTTATGTAAATGAATGAAATTTGGTATATGGTTTTTATACCAAATCTGTAGATTTCTGTCAAATTTTGGGAAGAATATTTTCAGAGAAGTTTATTTGTCAGTTTAACACGAACACTACAAAACAAAGTGTTGTATGAATAAAATATTTCCGTTTTAATATCTATATTGCGGAGATGCATCAAAAACCAAACCAGCCAAATTCAACGGGGGTCAACACTTTCAGAAGCATGGAAAGGCAATAGCTAAGAAATGCAATGACTTAAATACTATATCTAATTTAATATGTGATTTTGTGAGTGCAAATTTTGGTTTCAATCGTTTTTGAAAATTGTTTTTTCTAAAACAATCTTTCCATTTTCGGACACTCTTAACGTCAAGTCACTAATGAATTGCCAAAATAATCTCCAAAGTTCATACGACAGATTCTGTAAAATTGCTAAATTCATGCCGAAGTTTAATATTTCGTAACCATTGTAAACCTGCAAGGCGTTCTCTGTCTTACTGAATGCCCTCCTCCACAAATTTCTCGAGGAGGGGAGGGGGGCATAATACCTTTACCAGAGAGTTTGAGAGACAGTTTCGGAAAAAGTACTCGGACTTGTTAGCTCATATGAAAGCGTTTGATTCATCAATGGCCGCCTACCCTCACCAATCTTTAGTTCCGAGGAATTTCATAATTTTTTGCAAAAATTCTAGTTGGAACATTAGAAAGATTTCAACATTTTAAATCATCCCTTTGTAAGAATTGAAACGTATGACCAAACTACGCAATCAAGAGTCAACATATTTTTAGTGCCAATCATTCCTTCATTTATATTTGCACACATCACAAGACATCCCTTTTAAATGAAGGATTTGCACTAAAAATAAAGTAATCATTATTAACGTTTACATAAAATTTAAAAGTCATCATTTTGGATCTTTTTGTTATTCTCTCATTCTAAGCGATTATTTCTTAGCCGTTCTCTCTCTCTCTAAAAAAAGTCGGACTCTTCTTGCTTTTCCGATGGAAGCGCTGCTCATTATTCAGAATGCTCCATTTACTGTAAAAACAGGATTTAAAACAAAACTTTCTTTGGTTGACATAGGATGTAGTTCATCCCATTGACGATAGAGTGAACGAGCAGCGGGTCGCAGAAGATGGCTCGTTCATCTCATAATGAGATGAAGCCTTCTTCCTCGCTATTTACAATAGGACGCAATTGTGTTAAAACTCGTTGAATCGAATATGCGCTCTCTACGGCGAACTGCATCTTAAATTTGTCATTGAATTCATTTGTGACCTTTACGAACTACCCTCCTCACACATCTTCGATGGGTAGGCAGTCCACAGTTTGAGAGATTTGATTTAAATCTGATACGCATTTATCATTTTCCCTCATCGAGCACTTCTGCGACTCACTCGCCTAGAATGATTGAAGGTTTCCATTTCGTAGTCACATACAGGCAGGTTATTTTTCAAAAATTTACATTCCAAAACGAATAAATAATGATATAATTTATATAACATTTTTAATTTATAACTACAAAATAATTTGATAGACGTCAAAGATGAATTGGATTCCAAATTTAAGAGCGAAATGATTATTTTGTTTCAAATTTTTTACATACATTTCCTTGCATTCTTAAGTTATTATTTTCACATGCACACATCATTCTGAAGTTGTGTTTCTCGGATTCAAAAAGGTCTGAAGCATACACATCCGGCAAAAGCCATTTTTTAAAACTTAGATTAAAAGTGTGTTTTTTTTCTTTCACCTAAACAAATATAGAAATAGAACCCGAAAACAGTTCCATTTCTTGAAAACAAATGATAAAAGTCAAATGCAAAGTGTGCTTTGAAGATTCTGATTTATAATTGATTTAGAATGAAAAATCAGAAGATAATTATTAATAACAAGCCATTCCAGACTCGAAAAATAATAATTCGTGGAAATAATGGGTAAGAAAAAAAATAATATCGCTTGAAAGCCTTCCCTGTGTGTCATTAGACAGAATGACAGAATGGAAAGAATAATGACAGAGTTTTAGCGATTTTGACAGCTCCATTCGTTTCATTTTTCTTATTTTAATTAAATATTCAATGGATAAGATAAATAAAGTGTATGCTTTGAAATATCTCGGAGTGCATGTATCTGTTATGACTGAAACTCTATTTGATAAAACAGAACCTACATGATTTATATGGTAATGGATATTTTTATCATTTTCAAAATGTGCATGTGCATAAAACAGCGCTGATGCAAACGACTCGCGTACAAATGAAAGTGATATCAGATGGATTTTGTAGTTATTAAATGGAACTCTCGCTGTCAAAAGGGTGCTTATTTGTAATTCAATTTTACCAAGTAAGGAAATAAAATAACGTTTACGTAGCATCGTGAATTCGTAAATATATATATAACTTATTTATAAAAGAGAATACTATTCATTGGATAGGTTGCAAAATATGGGGTATTGTTATTTCTGCTATTACACTAAGTGGAATAGGATATTAGAAATTTCAGGTATGTGATTACTTTTGGGATTAATATTTTGAAAAACGCTTTAAAATAATTATATTTTTAAGTTTATTAAAAAAATTGAAAAAATACCTAGGAAGCCAAAATATTCCAGTGAGATGGCAAGAATTTTTTTAAAAATTTGAAAAACATTTTTAGGAAACGGGAGCTTTTTAAAAAAAAAAAAAAAATGGGGGGGGGACGGAGGGGGAGGCTAAAAGCATTGTTGGGGGAGGTGGCCAAATGTCTTTTAGCTTAGATTCTTATCATTTGATTTGCTTAAAATTTTGCCGATAGTTTAAGAAATATATTTTCCAATTCCTGGGCAAAAAATAAGCCGTATTTCTATCCATTCTTTAAATAGTGGGGCTCAACCGATTCATGTGAAATTTCCGATTTTTTTCGTACTGTAAAGAATTAAGACTGCTATATAATATTTCTAAATGAATAATTTACTTAATCTCTAGTTCAAGAACTGCAGATCGTATTGAATAATTGTTATACCAAAGTCGAACAAACGATATGTATTAGATTTTAATTTATAAGGTTTTTCGTAAGAAAATTTTGCAAAAAAATTAGAATTTGAGAAAACAGCATTTAAAGATGTGAAATGGCATTAAAACGTATATGAAAACAAACAAACAAATGTCACTTCCCCAAAACAGTGGACTTTGAAACAAAATGAAAACGATTTTGAGGAGAAATTTGTTCAAAATTGTTGTATTGAATATTCAATAAAAAAATTCGTCATTTTGCAAATTAAAAAAAAACGTTTTGTTAGCGTCATCGCCTATCTTAAATACCAGGATAAAAACAAAAATCTGTTAGATATAAACTGATCCATAAATAAAAAATAAATCTACAGTTTATAAAATGTCAAATCAAATAACAGCATTTTTTATAACAACACGATCGCTTACTGTAAAATCCCCAGACCAATACTGAGCGGTTGTGCTCAAGGAAGTTTACTCTCTCCAACTCTTTTTAACATTTATGTTAACGATCTACCCAGAGCTAGTAATTGTCACTTAGCAATTCTTGCAGACGATACCGCCATCCTAACACAGCATAGGGATGCAAACATAGTCATAGCAAATATACAACAGTACATGACCATTTTACAGTGCTGGCTCATCGGCTGGAAAATAAAAGTCAACCCAAGTAAATGCGCGTGCCTCATGTTCACTAATAAACTGATAATGCCTGACTTAGCCCCAATCCAAATTTTTGGCCAACCCGTCCCCTTTGTAAATGAGTATAAATACTTAGGGTTAATTTTAGACGCAAAATTAAGCTTTAATAGTCATATTAAAGCAGCCCTCACCAAAGCTACAAGAACGAGTATTAAACTCAACAGCTTAATTTCTCCATGAAGCAAGCTATCGATTAGGCTCAAGCTTCTGCTCTACAAAGCTATTTTAAGACCAATTTTAATGTATGGCTCCCAAATTTGGGGGGCCACTTCCGCCACTAACATTAAGAAGTTGCAAGTTTTCCAAAACAAGCACCTGATGAGAATTGTTGACGCCCCCTGGTATATCAGGAGGAAAGTATTGCATAACGACCTCAAAATTGAACCTGTTTCGGAATTTATTAGAAGAACATCAATTAAGTTCTTCGAAAAACTGCCCCAGATTCGTAACAAGTTACTTAATCTACCTGCATATGATCCTGCAGTATCCAGCTCTAGGAAAAGACCTAGAGCTGCGATAGATAATGTTTACATTAATTTTCCCTCAGTTAAAAAGCTGAGAATTAATTAACTCTGTTATCAATCTGGTGGATTAAACTTATCAAAATTATTTGTTTTGGCCTAAGATAGCTACGATGAGCTACACGCGTGAAATTTCTTGAAATTTTTTCTTCAGAAAAATTATTTTAAAAAAAAAACAAACAGTCCCCATAGCCAAGGCATCGTGCAACGTAATTCCATTAAATTTCCCTATAGTTTATCCCATAAATAATATTTTATTATTGTTATCAATTAATTCTATCATAAATCATAATAATTATAAATTAAATACCAAATTTCATGACGTTAGAGCTTTATTGCGCTCGTCCAAACTAGTTCAATTAAATTTTAACTTTTCCCTAAACTAACAAATTAAAGTAAATATTCCAAATTATGATGTGGAGGTGCTCGTGACCACTTTGTCACATCGCGGAACTCCGAAACATCACGACGTTGCTGTTGCCGTTACTGTAAAATGCAAGTGTCATCCCTCCACTCCCGTAACAAAATGGTAGGTCTTGAGTAAGACAGAGAACGCCATTACTGTTCAGTGGTTACAAAATATTAATCTTTGGCGTGAATTTAACCCTTTTACTAAATCTATCGTGATCATTTTGGGGGGTGTTTTGGTGACGAATCCCTGCCATGTGGCTAATAGTATTCAAAGATCGAACGATCCCAACCGATTAAAAAAAATGGACACAGAACTGCACGTGTAGCGAAAAAAATAGGTAAGATATTTTAAATAATTTAATTTTTGACGTGTGTCGCATTTGCATGCTACTGAAAGTGCAGACGTTTTACCCTTGGATTTGACTCAAAACTTGATAGTTTTCTACGATATAGATAGATATTACCGAATGCTTCATCGAGTGCGCTTCGCTTGGTTACCATATATTCGAACAGACAATCTTCTTTTGAATAAACTTTTCCCAAAATTTAACAGTAATCTAAAAATGCAGTATAAACATCATATACCAAATTTCATCCACCTCTTTAGAGTTATTTTTGTCATAGACAGACAAATATCATGCGAAACATGCATTTTTAAACTCTAAAACGTTTGGATTCCTCAAAGTCTAAAGTTCGAATTTTTTGACGGTTACAATAGTGTCTCTATACATCGTGAGCAATAAAGTAAACATTTCTTCTTAATTTATTTTGCTTTTTTTTTCTGATCACGTTAGAAATATCTTCTATACCAACGGTCATTTTTGTACTTACGATTAACGTGAAAACGGATATGTGCATTTCGTTCATATTAGAATGAAGGAGATCTTAATGATCAATCGATTGGTAAATAAGTAATGATATCGATATGAGGGTTTACCCGATCTTCAATCAAAGGGCTATCTTTCAAAATAATGAGGCAAACGATTTTTATTGAAAGTGAGTGCACTTAATGGACTTTACGCACTCGAAGAGCACATTTCCTAAAGGTGGTTCCATTTCGTAAACGTGCATACGATTTTCCTTTCGAAGATCGTCTGCTGAGATATTCTTGAGCTGGAGGGTGCCTAACGGTTCTCAAAGAGCAGTTACATTAAAGAGGGATCGTTAGCGATCGGATAGTGACTGCATGTTCCTGTAAGAGGTTTCCTCTCATTTCTTCTTCTTTTTTATTGTCAAAGCTCTCTGTGAAATGAAATCTGCTGAGGCAATTTTCGATCCTCAGTGGTGGTGGTGGGAGGGATAACCAATTTTTTGTATCTTTGGTAATCAAAAGCGAGTATTTTTGCAAATATATATATATATATCTAAGAAAACTGTCTTATAGTCATCCAATATGTTGATATTCTTTGCAAAATTTTAATGTTTTCAGTATCTGAATACCGTTAAATATTAACATTTGTTTAATCCGCGCCTTTCATAGCGAAAACCGGCGAGATGATTTAAAAATGATTATTCAAATCTCGCGAAAACGCTGCAGTCCGCCAGAAAAATCCTGCTTCAAAATTCAGATGCACATTCAGGCTCTAAACTCTGTGAGTCCATAAAGGGCATTTTGAAAATCATGAGTGCTGCCTTTTGATATTTGAACTACAGCATAACGTAAAAAGGGAATAAATCTAGAAGTATGAAATTTGATATGTGGCCTTTTAGCCAAATTTGTAATTTTCTGTCAAATTTGGACGGAATTCGTCTAAGGGAAATTTGCATTGTTCTTCCGTCTCTGTCTATGCGAATATAATAATTCAAAATATATAATAATAATTAATAAATAATAATTATTATATATTTGAATAATTCAAAATATAACAATTCAAATATAATAGTTGAAAAATGCAATGAACGGAAGAATTGAAATCTTTCAGACATATTCCGTTAAATGCGCGTTTTTTTTTTTAAATCAAAATTGGATGAGGTATATCTATATCGTTTATATCCATGCGAACATTATCATTTAGGAATGTAACAAACATCAGAGATGAAATTTAGTGTGTGACATTTTCAAAATATGTGTTGGTTCTTTTTTTCAAATAAAAGCAAAATTCATCCATGACGATTATTTCTATTCGTTTGCCTAAGTCCAAGAAAACATGATAACTCAATAATTGAAATAATTAGATAGATAAAACGATGCTTATAGATTCATTTCCAACAGAATATGCACCAAACCTAGAGGAGCGTCTATCTTTTCCTCACATGTATATGAACTCGGAAACGCAAAAATCTATATAAATGAAATGTATAGTGCGATCTTGGAATAAAAACTGTTTTCCATTTTGGACACATTTGGAATGGTCTTAGTGAAGAAATAACTGCAGATAATAACGGTTCTCCATTTCATGCCTGTGTTTTCAAGGACGCAATTCAGATTACCAAATAAACTTCAACCTGATCGTGTTATTCCTCGTCAGCGGTATTTAAGTGGTGTGATCTACATTTTATGGTCGGAAAGTTCCGGATTTGAAACATTATTCCATAAAAATGTCATTCTGATTCATTTAAAATTTCATCTTAAGAGTCAAATGTTTTCCCGCTGGCGTGGTACAAAAGTGCTCAAGCAATGACTGCTCAGATGTAGCTCTCGTCATCTGACCAAGATAAAAAAAACGATGAGGCCCATCCAGAAATTATTCCCGAAATGCATCAGAATTGGACATCCAATGCTTGTCCCCCCTCCATACATATAATAATGCGATATCTGTATCGATAAATATCTTAAAAATGAGAACCTCACCGATATTTACCCTAAATTGAATATAATATTCTTCATTGACAGATGAAAAATTATCCAGGAAAAATGATCGATTTCAATACTTGAGATCGCTATCTGCAACCCTATCGATATTAATATTTACCCGATCTTTAATCAAAGCTATCTTTGAAAATAACGACCCAAACGATTTCTATTGAAAATGAGCGCACTTAATGGGCTTTTACCTCCCAGGAGTGCGCAGTTCTGAGGGGCACCCAAACGTGCAGATGATTTTGCTTTCCAAGATATACTTGAGAAAGAAGGGGGGGGGGGGAGGCAAACGATTCTTGGAAGGTTGTTACATTTAACGAGGGGTCGTTAGTGTTCGGATAGTGACTGAATTTTTTCATCTTCACTTTTTTTTTGTTATTAAAGCTTGTTATAAAAGGAAATACGCTGAACCAATTTTCGATTCTTATTGGGGGAAATAACCGATTTCTTATAGTTTTGGTGCTTAAAACAATTCTGCAAAAAGAAATTTAAAAATTGCCTTCTGTTTTTACATTCAATGATGTTTTGCATTTAATGTAGTTTCAATAATAATAAAAAATTCAGAATTTCAATACTATTGAAAGGGCAGGAATAAAAGTCTCTGATTTCACGAAGGATGAAGAAAGTATTGTTATCATCAGAAATTCGATCTCTCGATTTTGGCGAATCTCTAAGTTCTAGATCTCCAGATCGAAAAACACAATTTTGATATTCTGTCTGTATGTGACAACGTTATTTCAAAAACTCTTTTAGCTAGATGGGTGAAATTTGGTATACGATCAGTGCGCCACATTTGCAGATTTCTATCAAATTTTAATCATAACATATTCGGAGGAAGTTTTTGTCCGAGTGTTCGAATAGAAGTAAACACGGTGGCCCCGGAACGAAGAGTGGAAGATGGATAAAAATGCGGTTCATACACTTAGCATCTGCAGTGAAAGAGCCTGTCAGAGTTTTTCTGTCGGTCTAAACTTTCAGAAAGAACATTGGAAACGAGATAACACCAAAACGCAGTAACTTATCAAATTTGGTATAGGAACGCTGTAAGTCCAAAACCTATATCAAATTTGATACAGGAATTTCGTGACTTCAACTGCAGTTCTGTGTCACATTTTAATCTCAGTCTATTAAGAAACTCGTCTAAATCACAAATTTAATTTTCGGATATTATTATAAACAGAAATGGATCGTGGTATAAACCTGCCAAAGATCATATGATAGATTGTGTAAAACTGCTAAGTTCCGTTGAGCTCAAAGAGTTTTTGATTGATTTTTGTCATAGAAGAACGGACGGACAGATATTTTTTTTAAAAAAAAAGGGGGGGGATTCGAACTCAAGGAGAACTGAACCGTAAAGATTCATCCAATTCACGAATTCGAATTTTTTGGCGATTACAGTACTTTCTCTATGCAACATATACGATAAAGTTAAAAACACTGAAAATAAATCCTTGAAAGGGAAGTTCAATTTTTCATGTTGACTTATTGAAGAAAAATGAAGGCCGAGTGAAAAAAACATACCCTTTTTGTGTGCGAAATATATAAAGAGGAAAACATGTAGCTGTCAGAAATTTCGGATTCGAAATCTTGAAGAATTTCAACATTTCAGCCCTTCCTGTGTCCGAAAAATAATCCTTCTATTCGTAATAATCCTTTATACGCTCTGAGCTGGACACATGAAACGGATGAAAATCCGAAATGGGAGAAGAAAAATGAAATCAATGTAAATGTTCCAGAAACTTCCCCGCAACTCCCGATAAACCTGCTCTCCCCCACCTCACGCATTTGAGGGCCTTGATGAAGGCCGTAACTGCCCCAAATCTTTCTGTTCATTACTCTCAGAATGTATGTCGCAAATAAGCATTTTGTGCTTCTCAGGATAGTGAAGACAGCTGAGCATACAATTTGGGACTCTCTTTTTTCTTGATAAACTGACACCCAAATTTTCCCCAGAAATAGAATTTTAGTAAGAAGATCATTTTTCCAAGTAAATAGGTTTCAATTTGTTGAGTTTGTGTGAGTATGAATGTAAAACAAACAAGCTATGAATCCTTGAAGTATTTCTTTTAAAAATGGTATATGTGCTCTAAATGCTAAATCTGCGTGCCATATTTTATACGACCCTTGCCGTTTTATGGTTAACGTGTTCCGATGAACAGACAGACGTACTCTGAAGGGAGTTTGCTCAAAATTTGATAGAAATCCACAGATTAGATGTGAAGATTCATTTCATTCGTCTGATTTACATCGTTTTGAATTGTCGTGTTCACAGAAAGACTTCAGTAGAAAGATGGGGGTTTTTAAAGACCCAAAAAAGTAAAAAAAAAAGGGGGGGGATGATTAGTGACATGCCCGATTTCATACCGACAGCTTTTTGTGGTTTTACTTTCATGCAACGTATCAACACAATATGTAATCGACCAAGAATTCGAATTCCAGATTTTGACAAATGTGTATGTTTCACAGCTATTTGAGTCCAAAAAATAAAATTTTGGGAATTATGTCTGTCTTTCTGTCTGTAAACAAGGTAACTTAAAAAAAAAAACAACGCTTTGAGCTAGACTGATAAATTATGTTAAGGAGAACGATCGTTACAAGAAATTTTACATTTCTATAAAATTTTCAGCAAAATCTATTAATGCGAAGTGTTATTATGGATATGGCCGAGTACAAGTAAACATTGTCACTACAAAACAAATAGAAAAAAAAAAACAGTGAATAATTTTAACATCTAAAACGTAGATCCGAATCAAATATTGGATGAAATTTGTCAATCGGTTGACCGTCTGTCGGTCTGTATATTTAGATGCAAAAACGTATTTTTGTGAAATGAAGCTCAGCATGTAATGTTGTTACTAAAACTAATTTAAAGCGGTCAAATTCGGTGGGTTTTATACAGGGAAAGGACAGATAATAGTTTTATAACGGAGTGTTCGGGGGGACTAATGCTGCTGGTGTTATTAAATTGTTCATGTATCGATAGATTGAGAATCCGAAAAATGAACTCGACGTTGGACTCAAGAATGCTGATGCTTAAAGTATCTACAAAATCTCGAGACAGATTTATTTTGGAAATGGCAATTTTCCCTTTCACTGTTGCCATTGAACGAATGGGGGAAGAGGGTTCCTCCAAAACTTCTTCGAATTCTCTCTAATAAGAAAGTTTTCCCAGAGAACGCCTTGCATGACAATAATTACGAAATATTAACCTTTATCAATCTTTGGTGTGAGTTTAGAATTTAAATTAGCATTGAATCTATCTTGTCATCCTTGGCGAATGTTTTTGGCGATTCATCCCTGGCATTCAAATAATAATATCCTAAAATTGAATTTGTATTTTATATGCAAATTTTCCCAACCGATTGAAACAAAAATTTGACACAAAGTCATATATTAAATATGATATATTTGAGCCATTGCGTTTTAGAGTTACCGCATTGACATGTTTCTTAAATGACAGCCAATATTTCTTTGGATTAGGCTCAAACTTTGACATGTCTCCTCAAAGATATTAATGTTCCAATTATAATGAATCAAAAATGTCAAAGCATTTTTGATTCATCTTTTTAACAGACGGACAAGTAGTTAGACATTTTCCAAAAATGTGTTTTTCGAACTCATGGAACTCTAAAACTTGAGAATTCGTCAGAATCTCGATTTCGAATTCTTTGACGATTACAATACTTTCTCCATATTTCGTATACGAGACAGTAAAACTATGTAACGAATTTGTGAAAAGGCTGTGCAATCTTGCGAAGATATTGACAGCTCTGTACATTCTGCTTCTGTGACAACGAAAGGATGGAGCATTAGCTGCAAAGTGCAGAAGAGGATGATGAGTACAAAGTTATGTGGATGGAAGCGTAAGTAAGATTATTGTATAATTTGCTGCATGATGATAATGTCTGCTCATTATCTTGTTCATAATGGATGTTAGGAAGCTCCGCTGCACATTCAAGGATTTCTCTAAGCTCAGGCTGCAATATGGTTAAATAAACACGCATTTCAAGAGCTTAGATGCCCTCACATTAAGAAGAGCGCCGTTTTTATGATTATTAAGCACGAGCTTGATGAGGACGACATTCTTTTCATACATTCTTTCCATTTTTTCTGAAATCTTTCAACGGGTTAGCTGTGTCTCTATTTGTTTATTTCAGAATACGAATGATGTTAAACACGTGCCATAGCATGCAAGTATCAGAATCAATGGGCGAACAGTCCCTCAAACGTTGCAAGAATGCATTCAGTCCAATTGGAAGAGTGAGATCTTTCCTTTAACAATCTGCATCAATAGGAGTCATTTTACGTATTTTGATAGCACAAGAAAATCACAAAATTATTGTACAAAAACGGCTAAGGAAACTAGGAACATTTATACCTTCAAAAATGATTTCTCAATTGAGTCGAATAAAATAGAGGGGTGATTACAAGAAGGCCTAGATTGCATATCTTTGAATAGTCAAAATTTATAAATGGTTCTTTAATAATGAATCTAACAGGGGATCGTGTTTGGTATAAAATTGGAAATCATCGCATCGCAAAATATATACGGTTAGCCATTTAAAAAAAAAACTTAAAGAAACAAGTATTTATAATAAAAATAAATAAATGTAATATAAGCCTCAAGTTTTTGTTTTATTTGCGAAAAGTTGCCCTTCATTTACAACTGAAATTGCGGTCATTTTCGTTGGCGAGAACCTTCCCTTAAATGAACAACAAAAATCAAGCAATCTGGCTGCGTGTTTCAAACGGCAATGACTGAAACGGCGAATTTTGTGAAAGTCTTAGAAGAATGTACTTTGAATTAAGTTCAAAATTTATGCCAGAGAATCCCATTTCTTTCCTCAAAAAAGACACAAGGAAAAAGAGGAGGGGGGGAGATTCTTCGCGATCTAATTAAATTACGAAGCGAAATGCGTCACGTCCAATCGAATTAGAGGGGCACTTCCGGTGAGTAATTCTTCGAAGACGAGCTTTTGTTCGAAGGTGGGATATCGGATGTTCGATGCTGTGAGGAAACAAGAAAATAAAAAATCCACAGACGATAAAAAAACATCAACCAAACGATAAAAGTGACGTTAATGAGGTTGAAATAAAAGACAATTGTAATCAATTAGTGGCGATGGTGGGCAGTGCCCAATAGGAACGCCAAGCCTATTTTCAATATATTTTATTTTATTTTATTCATATGATTTCTGGATTACTATGACGAACAACTTTTTTTAGGAAATGTCATCTATATGTGCTTGCCATTGCTACACTTTTTAAATCGTACTTGCCAACTAAAATGTTGCGATGTTTCTTCGTTTTTGAAATCAAGAGATATATATCGGTGTGTGTAATGACGTCTCTTCATTCGTCTCACGTACAAATTTTGCCCTCCTACGGAAAAATAAATTATTTAATAAAAAAGTTAATATGGTATATATATATATTCAAATGAGTGCCGGACAAGAAGACACATTGGGGATTTAATTTCAATTTTTTTTTTCAAAAGAGAGCATAGTTGATACAAGGAAAAAAAATATGACGAAACACGTCTATTTGCACCCAGACACAAGAGATAAATTTCCAGAAGATCTTCCCTCAGCACTTTTACTGAGATATCTTTACAAGGATATCTTTGATATGTGTGAATTTAGTAAGGAGTATCTTTGGAAGGAATGCCGGCCGGAGTTTTAAATTTTTATCCTTTCACTTGTCGAGTGGGAATAACCAAGTCAATCATTTTTTTACAGCTCGTGTAGGAAATAATTAAAAATAAAATAAGTGAGATTTGGATAAAAAAAAAATAAGATAAAATTTTGGATAAGAGTATTGTGGGCTAATTTAAGATATAAAGAAGGAAATGAAATAGGATATTTATATTACATCACACGTACACACATTCTATTTACATCTACAAAAAAAGGGAGGAATACACTTTTGAATAAATAAGCTTATTAAAATTGTATCAATTTAATATAGAAAACGAAAAAAATAAACCAAGCCTGGGAGCTCGAAGACGCGCCGAGTATCCCCTGAATCATTGCCAACAAATTGCCTTTCTCGAAATTTTGAAAAATCTACACGTTTTTCGATTCTACAACCCTCCTTTATGTCCGGCCCATTTGACGGTCAGCTTGTAAATGCAGTAATTAAAAAATGCAAAAAATTATGAGAATGACATTTATTGACCTCGATTGCTACCTAAACACCAAAAATGAAGAAGGGAAGAAATGCGCAGGCGGAAAATTTTGCTGATTTTTAAACCTGCACGTGAACATAACAAATTAATAAAGAAAGCATTTAAATAAAATTTGAAAAAATATTCACTAATACAATTACAGTGCTGTAGGAAATTTTGGATGAAATCGTTCAGCGGATTAACTGTACGTTGATTTGTCAATATTGTTACGGATATATACTTCAAATCCACTGCTAAGTTCGTAAATTCACCCGGTTCGATTGTAGTGGGTGTATGGTGTGAAAACAATCAGCAGATCACTATAACGAACGACCACGACCTTTATTTAACACGAAGACACTAATACAAAGATGACAAATACACAGCCGAGACAAACGCAGGACAGCATATTACAGCAAACAGTAGCCCATAAGTAGTAATCGACCACAGCGCACTAAGCGGCTAAGCAGACTTCAGCAGACGGAGGGATTTCAGGTAGCTTCACTCTACGTCCCCTCCAAACGTCTGCAATTCTCCACAGTAATATCTATTTTATCACCAAAGTTACAAATTTGTTACCAAGTCGCCAAATAGTCGCCAAGCTCTGAAATCATAGACTCGTCACCTGATCAACATTCAACAGAGCTGATCGTTAAACGTTTTTTTTTTTTTTTTTTCAGTAAATGAACTGACCGTGCTGGGAAGCAACATGACAGGTTTTTTATTATGTAGATTTGTCAAAGCAATAACTAGGATTGGACGATATTGCATCAAAAGGATACTTTGTACAAGCACGCAAAAATATCGGGCACACAAAACTGATGCAGATTAATATTATCAGGTACTCGGCATCAGCTTTTGGTCTTGATCAGTTCTGATTGACACTTTTTCAGCGAAACTATAAGCAAATGCAATTTTTTTTGACTTTATATATTTCATTCCTGGCCGTTAATAGTCTTTATTCCATATGTGGCGGTAAACGCAACACTCCCACTATATTATGTCAAAAAAACTGTTTCTCGTTTCGCCATCCGTTAATAATAGTTAAAATAAATGCCTCCGAGGCATTGCCATTAATGCCTCTTCCGAAGAAGCAAATTCGTCATTCCGAATAATATTTGTTTCAGTATTCACTACCAGTTTCCGCGTAAGTGTGAGGAACTGATATTCAGACAGGACTTCGGTTTCATTCTGATCATTTTCTGTATCAGGCACAAAAGCATCAGTTAGAAACATCAGACACCATCGAGTATCAGTGTGAACTGTAAATAATGCTGCAAACCTAATAATGATTCGAAGGCGGACAGCAAGCCAGATAAAGGATATTTTCAGCATGATTTGTTCATTTCAGCTGTTCCAAATTTCGAAGCAAATCCATCAAATAATAGACTATTCATTGATCTGTCCATTTGTACGTATGTGAATACAATAAATAAATAAATAAAAACATAGTAAACTACAAATATGAAATTTGGCCTGCAATCATGAAAATTTATTTATAGATCTGTGTTGTCAGAGGGAAAATGAAACTTGATTCTTTCCACCCTATTTCGAAGAAAAGTGAGGGGACACCGTTTTACGTTAGTAGCTGTAAGACGAGGGAAGTCGTTCCGCCTGCGCAGTCGTGCACTCAACCAGCGGGAGTAGCCTCCCCAGAATTTACCCGGATACTTCCCAAGGATGGTGTCGTACTTGAGAATGGCATTAGCGTACAATAGTTATGAAATATTAAACTTCGACACGAAATGTAACATTTTTACTGAATCTATCCAATGATCCTTGGCGAGTTTTTCGGCGGTTCATTCCTGATATGCGATTGAGAGTCCTCGAAAACGCATTTGTGATTTAAACGCATTTTTATCAACCGATTGAAACTAACATTCGACACAGAGGTAAATTAGAGTCAAAATATGACATGTTTAAGTCATTGCACTTTGAGTTATGTTCAGATCGATGGAGGGTCAATCCTTTATTGGATGTGGCTGAAAATTCGACAGATTCAATAAAGGTACGAAATTTATCCATCTGGCTCTATTTGTTTTGTGCCGAACAGGCAAACCTCCTCTGAGCAGAATTTTCTCAAAATTTGATAGAAATCTACAAGTGTAGTGGGAAGATTTAAACCAAATTTCATTTGTCTAGCTGAAAGTTCTTCTAGCGAGTTTCTTTTGTCGCAGAAAAGCAGATATTTTCCAAAACTGTGTTTCCCGAACTTATCAAAAAGTGGGGATTCGTCTAAAATCTTGAATACGAATTTGTTCCGCTTTTCTCTACTTCGCATAAGAGGAATCAGAGACAGCGGCCACTGAAACATTCATGTAGATGCATGATTCGCGTTGTAGCCTGTTTCCCTCGTCTTCTACTTACGAGCGCGCCCATTGCTCTGGAAGGAGCGCGTTTCGAATTAAGATCTCAGTCTATGCTTGGAAATGCCATTCCTCTCTCCCCAAAAAAAGGAACAGAAAAAAATTAAATTGTTTTTGGGATCTAATTAAATTACGAGGCGAATTGCTTCCCGTCCAATCGAATTAGAGGTGCGCTTCCTGTAATTCTTCGAGGGCGAGCTGCGTCCGAAAGCGGAATATCGGATGTTCAAAGCTGAGAGGAAATGAGAGAAAAAAAATCGACAGACGATAAAACCCCAACCAAACGATAAAAATGACGTTAATGAGGTTTAAATAAACGACAATTGTAATTAATTAGTAATGGGGTAGGCATTACCTGACAGAAATGCTAAAGCTATTTTCGAAATATTTTATTTTTTCCCCTTGTTTTAACCCCCCCCCCCAAAAAGTATTTTTTTTTCATGTTCAGTTGGCCGTTATGATTGCTCTAATTTATGGCTGTTTCACGCCCATGACGTTTCAGAGAAAGAATGCAGTTAATTGCAAAAAATTCAATCTCAAAAGTAAAAAAAAATATCTAGAGATATGTTTGTTTGCAAATAATACTAGCTGCAATAATTTTTGATGTTTTGTGTAGACTCATAAGAATATATAAATCGACAGACGAGCCACCTGTTGACGGACCTGGTATATTTATCAACAATTTTGATGATGTGGCTTCAGCTTTTCTCATATCTTTCGCTTCTACAGTCGTGGAGTTCACGCCACTTCATCCCGGCATCGTTCATCAAAAAGTTATTCAAAAGAAATGAAAGATTCTTGAACTGAAAATTTCTTATAGGATCTGTATGTAAAGAAGAACAAACTTTAAAATATTCAATGACAATACCTATTTTTCTCCTCAAATTTTAAAATGATATCAAATATATTGGTGCAATTATATCATTCAACATCTGTCGTTCTGTATTTTCAAAAGCACGTAAGCGCGATAGCTCAGAAATGCAATAATTAAAAAAATATCAAATTTGTTATATGATTTTTGATCGCCATTGTTGTTGTTCTGTGTCAGAATTTGGTGTCATTCGATTGGGAAAAACGCTTGTAAAACAAAAATTTTATTTTTCAATTTGTCTAAAATACAAATTCGTTTCTCCCGACAGATGAAATTTTTTTAAAATGAAAATACACTTGTAGTCACAAAATCAATACCAAATTTGATATATCTATGTCATGTTATTTTTACGTATCGCGTTTACATG
This sequence comes from Argiope aurantia, assembly GCA_026543865.1. NCBI lineage: Eukaryota > Metazoa > Arthropoda > Arachnida > Araneae > Araneidae > Argiope > Argiope aurantia. The sequence goes on from JAPMOR010077093.1 coordinate 587,134, forward strand.
TTTCTGATAGTACACACAGTCTGACTCCGAACCTTTGAATTTGGCTCAAATTTGATAGCTGTCAACAATACAGATGTTAAATCTGTGTGCAGAATTTTATCCGTCTAGCTTTCTCCCTTCTGTAGTTATCTGTTTACCATGTATTCGAACAGATGGACAGACACACTTCTACTGAAAAGTTTTGTTCAAAATTTGAAAGTAATGTAAAAATTTGGTGTAAAAACTATACAACAAGTTTCACTCAACTAGCTCAAAGCGTTTTAGAGTTCCATTTTGACACAACAGACAGACACAATGCAAAAAATGCGTGCTTTGGACGCAGAGAGATTCATCAAAATCTCGAGTTTGAATATTTTGCCTCTTTACTTCGTATTACGATGAAGTAAAAAGGTTCACGAGAACAAATCTTAGCACTTTCATATCGCTTTTTAAATCTGAGCCTTTATGTTTTGAAACCGTAGACAGACGGATTCTGCTTGTGTGCGTATCTCTTTTAAAGCCATTATAAAAAAATCTTCAAAAACAATTTTTTGATTTTTAAAGAAAAAATGTCTCATTTGGGGAGACAAAACCTTACTGTTTTAATGTCACTTTTAAAAGGAGATTCTAATAGCGGGGCGAATCAACAGTTAACATTTACTAAGCCATTAATGACAAAAAAAAACACCAAAAAAAATCCCGGAAAAACTGGGATTGGGAACATTGTACAAATGCTAGTGAAAGCTCTTGAGCATAATAATATTTAGAGAATACTTATATATTGAGATTTCGAGGAGTGTTATGTTTTGCTAAATATCATGTATTGATTGTATATAAAATGAGGTGACAAGAGTCATAGGAATAACGTGTTGGACCTCTCTTATTTCCGGTGTAGGGCGTAACATGGACTCCTTGCAGAAATATGGAGCCATGCTATCTCTATAGGCACTTGCACAGGGTTTTGTGCACGAACTGACATCTCTATTAAGCCCTATAAGTTTTCGATTGGATTCATGTCAGCTGCACTAGATGGCCAAATCATTCCCCGGAATTGTGCAGAATGGTTTTCAAACAAATCGCGAATAGTTGGACGGGGCGCATTATCATCCCTAAAAATTCCATCATTGTTTGGGTATATGAATTGCTGCAAAGGGTCACGAAGTAGCTGAAAATAACCATTTCAAATTGATCAGTTCATTTGGACCAGAGCACCCAGTCAATTCTATTTAAGAACAGCCCACACCATTATAGAACCGCCCCTAGTTTTCACAGTGCTTTGTTGACAACTTGGTTCCTTGGTATTGTGGGACCTGCTCCACACTAGAACCCTAACATGACTGTTACCGTAACTCATTTGAGCAAGTTAAGTCATTTATGGTCCAACCGATGTGTCGCGAACCCAGGAGAGATGTTGCTGGAGATGTCTCGTTGTCCGTAAAAAGGCATTCAAATTGGTCATTTGGTGGCATAGCCCATTGAAGTCACATTTCACCACACTGTTTTAAAGGACACAAAACGGATACGCCAGTCTTACATCCCTCAGTGATTCCTGCTCTTATTTCGGGTAGTGTTGCTTGTCTGACAATTCTACGCACATCACGGTCATTAAATGCATTGTCCATGGTGGGAGGTTATACCTGGAATTGGATATTTTTGGCACTCTATTGGTACTGTGGATTTCGGAATGTTGAATTTCCTAATGTCCTCTGAGTGTTGCTCCAACGACCCTTCGGTGTTCAAAGTCTGTTAATTGGCGTCGTACGACCAATAATAGATCAGAAATGTTTCCATATGAATCATTTGAATTCAAATGAAAGACTGGCAATGCACTGCCCATGTGTGCATTTTATAAGGGATATTACTACCGTCTCTATATTGTATATCGCTTGCTCAGTGCATACTATTTTCCTTATCATTAACATTTTAAATTATCTTTTATTTACACTATTATCTTATTCTTTACTTTTATTGCATATTCTATTTGATATTTACTTACGTTTTACTTTTTTTTATTATTTATCTTATACTTTTATTTTTATTATGTTTATTACTCTGCATTTTTTATTATTTCCTTTTATTTATTTATTTTATTATCCGAACCCTGTGCTTGCTTTTAAACCTCATATACCTTATGTTTTCAAAATTCTGTTATCCTTGTAGATTTCGTAGTTTTTAAATACTCACTAATTGTATGTAAATACTCCATTATATTTTATCGGTACTGTTAGAAATTATATGATGAGTATGAAAGCCTTCATTGTATCTGTCTGTACAGGCGTTCGCTGAACAATTTATAAAGTCTGTTTAGATTGATCGGATTTCTCTGTCTTGTGTATAATATTTCCCTAAAGAATGACATTCTGACATTTGTTTGCAGCATGGACGTATTAATTGTTGGAATTATCAAATAGGTTAAACAGTTCATGGAGTGATAGTAGAGAGATCATTATCATTTTAACACGAATTCAAGCGCCTTCTCAAAGTGTTCCACTGTTTTATCTTTGGATTGACGACGAAGGGAGACAGGAAAACCGTCACATTATGCTCTAAGCACCCTCTTTGTGCCACTGAGAACATACGCCAGAAAGCTGTCAAATCCTTCTTTCGATGCATCTTCTTCCAGTCAATTACAAGAGTCTTGAGCGCGTTTGAAGGCAATTTAGAAATCGGTGTACTCTTTTTCAATCGCGCGATCTTTGCCCCACACTGCACATCTGATGCTTCACATTCCGCTTTGGAAATTCAGATTTCTCTTCTCGGTGGAAGAAAGCGGAGGGCCGTTTGCTACAAATGGGGAAACGATCTCTGGTGTTGGAACACCACTTCTGGGCGCAACGCAAAAGAAGGGCACTGGTTTAGTTTTATCTTCTATTGAAACCCCAATCTTCTGATCGGATGTTTGTATTGTAATCGTTTCGTATGGAAAGCGCGCAGAAAAAAAGTATTATTATCGCCAAGGAATGTGAAGCCGAGATTTTGAAGAATCTCCGCGATTCAGAAACACATTTTTGGACTGAAATGTGTTTGCTGTGAGCATAATAATTCAAAAATATTTTATGCTCTATAGACGAGATGTGTTATGTGTGACCACATTTTCAGATTTTTATCCATTTTTAAATGAACGCTATTTAGAAGAAGTGCGTCATAATACAAGTGAATACGATAAAATGTTAAGAAAAAAATAAATAAAATTTTGTATTCAATTTCAGCGTGCGAAGTGCCACTCTATTTTGAGTTCTGAACTAAATTTGTCAAAGAGTAGCCCTCTGTTCCTCTGTACTTTTGCATGCATGTAAACTCGGCGAAGCAACAGTTCAATGAGATGAAATTCAGAAAGCGTCCGTGTTTCAAATTCTGCTCCCAATTTTGGCTTCAGTTGTTTTAAGCAAAAGCGTTTGCAGTGCCTATTCCACGAAGCACAAAACTCTCGAAATTAATAATCTAAGCACTCTCGGCTTTGATCAAGGTTTACAATCGGTAGAATCCTTGATCATCATTGATCCTTTATTCATTTTTTCGGGGAGATCACTCGCGCCGGTTACGTAAGGTGATTTTTGTTAAGATAGAATTTTGTAATCGAGTTACGACTTATTGCTAGTGTTTTAAAATACTGTTTACATGCATATTCTGGATGTCAATAAACAACTGTGAAACCTCGCTTAACGAGCTTCAATCGTTTCAGAATCACATTCGCACTCGTCAATCGTTTCTCATAGGAATCCATACAAAATAGGACAATGCGCGACCTACCGAAAAAAAAAATACTCAAATTTATAATAATGATGTCATTTATTATGCATAACACATGCCTTTTTACAAGTAAAGGCATTTGTTCTTGCTTGTAATTCAAAATTGCAGAGCGCATACTACTGCCTCATCATACGGTTTCCTACTTGTTTTTAACAAACACGAGAAAGTGATGCTGAATGTCATGCACGCTGATGTTTCAAACATGGCTCCTATTTCACGGAAAACTGATGCTGTACTCAGGCAGTTCTATCCTTCTGTGCTGGAGAAATCATTTCGTGTAGTGAGACAAAATCCAGCATCTGGCTTGTCTTGTATTCGTGAAGTACTTCTCCGGCATATTGCATTAGGAAACTATGATGTTTACTGAAGTTTCAGTTAACTGTATATTTTACAGTTCTACAATTAGTTTGAAATAAATAAATAAACATTTCAATGGACAAAAATGTAAACACAGCCTTATAGCCGAAATGCAAATTAGATTCTGCGTATCATGATATCGTCTAGTCACTCACTTTTGCGAAACACAGATCGCTAGGCGAGATTTGACTGTATTTTAATATTTTCAGTACTAAATTATCAGTTAATACAAATAAATTTTGATTATATACGTGTGGTGCAACTTGGTGATAAATTTAAAAAAGGAATTTGATGTACTGAATTTCAAATTCCTTTAATATTTAATAACTACCCTCGCCGGACGCTATCTTTTTATATATAATTCACACTAAATTGTAGATGACTGCAGTAAATATGCGAAACATTTTTAATGTTATAAGAATAGCATTATTATTATTTAATTTTTTTTGAAGAAGTATTGCAAATATATGAGTTTCAAATAATTATTTAACGCATGGAGATTTTTGAAACCTTCTCCAGTTTGAAATAATGGATTCCTGTTGCATGCTTCTCAGAACAAATATTGTTTTCCTTCTTCCGTGCAGCTTCTGATGAGAGCCAATTCAACAGTCGTTGTGTTTTCATTTGCAAAAGAAGTTGCAAGTTATCTGGTTTTCCGTCTAATCAACTCTCATGTTCTGTTGTTGGTGGCGTTCCATGTCATTCAGTTTCATCTTCCAATTAGCGACATAATTATCTTCCGAATAAAATTTATATAAAATGTGACGATACCACGGCTAGTCTCACCACTGGAATCAAAATCATTTTGAGAACTGTTTTCAGAACATTCACTGCCATACCGAAATTCATAAAATTATCTTTCTTGGGGTTGAATATATTAAAAATTGAGTGCGAAATGTCCCGGAGAGGTCAATTGCTCCTTTGCTGATGCTGAGCAGACAATGCGCCCGCGTTTCGACAGACTCCGTCTTGTCACCTCCCGCGTGACGTAACGGCGGCACTGTTGTCACCTGAGAGATGACTTGGAACACTCCTGCCGATTAAGTCTTCCTTTCAGCCATCGTGCAAAGCGATTCAAAAATCGATGCTCTCTTTTCATTTCACTGTTTGTTTACCTCATTATGCGTTGATGATGTTTTGTATTTCGTTCGGAGAAACCGAGATTTCCGAATTGCTTTAACGTCCGAATGGAAGGAAGTGGAAAGTCGTTTGCTGCAAACGGGCAAATGATATCGTGCTTTGTGCTAGACTTCGATTCGAAGCGATGCAAAGGACAGGTATTGATGCCGCGTTATTTCCGATCACAAAACACATGAGGGCAACATATTTCCGATGAGACATAGTATGCTTTATACAACATATTTGTATTATATGATGAACTAGCTGTTTTTGGTGACCAACCTGTTCGCACAAATTACAGACGTTTTAGTCTATTAGACAATCAATATAAAATACATGTTTAAAAATTACACCTTGTAATCTGATACGACTGAAAAACATAAATTTAATTTAGTCAATCTGATATAAATTACTATGAGTACAAATTAAAAAAAGTATATATAGGAAATAAAAGCGGAAGTTGAATATTATATGGTACATTGCTTTATTTGTATATTTGCTCCTGTTTAGAGTCCGTGCACAAATAAAGCAAATTTTTAGCTTAATTTTAACATCTGCAAAAGTATCTTGTATTAAATTGAAAATTAATTTAATTTTTATTGAATTTTGAAAGATATGATTATCAGTTTTCATAAATAAGATCTATCTGACGAGACAGTCAAAGTGTTTTCGAGTTTGATGAAACTTTGCATTTAATACCTATTCTTGATTTTTTAAATAATTTCTTTACTCTGTCACAATGGAGAATTTTGTGGCATAACGAGTACTCTCTGGAACATTTTTACCAAGTTTTTGCAGCTCTAGTAATTTGTTACGCAATAAATTAAGAGAATTTAAAAATGTTTGATAAAGAGTGCTTTTAACCTGATAATGCTGCAAGATAAAACACATTTTACCATGAAATAGTTTGAACGTTTGTTTAGTGATTTGTTTATATTTTACTGCTGCCGGTCAACAATAAGTAATCAGAAAGATTTCTGTGTCAGTACGTTAATGTTTTATATATATTGTTAATGTTGCTCCCCAGCATGATTAGTTTCATCATAGGGAAGACCGTTTTGCGATCAGCTCTATTGGATGCTGATCTGATGCCGGAGTAGGGACCGCCGGGCTTAGCGATAAACTTAGAGAACATTTGGCGACGAATTTTGCGACAAAATACTAGATACAGATGCTGGAATCTTCAAGAATATTGGTAATAGAGGGAATAGGAGCCGATATATGGTTGATTGCTCGAGAACCACCTCTGCCCGATTCCGGAAACTATAAAAGGCCAATAGTCCAAGCCGAAGACAATCGTGGAAAGTGTCGCGGAGAGGTTTAGAGTCGCATAGCTATTCAACGGCAAATTAGTTGGATCAATCCAGCGAAGCTCAAGCGATTGGTGAATTGAGCTGTGGATCGAATCCTGGAGTTTATTATCAAAGCAGTATCGAATCGTGAAAGGAGTAGTCAGTCGTGAGTTAGCAGTTGGATACAGCCAAAGCAAGGAGACTGTGGAGAATTGCAGGTGTTTGGGGAGACCGTAAAGAGTAGCTACATTGATTCCCTTCTCCTGCTGAACGCTTTGTGTGCTGTGGTTGTTATTACTACCGATTACTACTTGTGGGATACTGTTTGTTGTAGTGTGCTGCTGTGTATTGCGTGTGTACGTCTCGGTTGTGCGTTTGTTGTCTGTGTATTCGTGTTAATAAACTTCGTCATTTTCTTACTGAGGCCTGTTTACTCTTTGGTATGCAGTTAAAAGTATCCGAAAATCCAATTTCAGTTTTAGATACGTTTTCCCCAATCTATTGAACAAAAATTTGATAAAAAACTACATTTGTAGTCACAAAATCACATACCAAATTTGATATATTTAAGTAACCGCGTCTTCGAGACATTACTTCCACATGCTTCTGTAAGTAGAGATGGTCAAACCTTGTTGGATTTGGCTCAAATTTGATGGGCATCCAGACTATGAATGTCAATTCTGCGCGTCGAATTTCATCCCTCTTCGTTTTGCAGTTATCGTGCTAAATCATATTGAAACAGACGGACAGGCAAACTTCCACAGAGCGGTTTTGGTGAAAATTTGATAGAAATCTATGCATTTGGTATAAAGGAAATATATTAAATTTCATCTGTCTAGATCAAAGCGTTTTTGAGTTATCTTTGTCACAGACAGACGGAGGGACATTTTTCAAAAATAGATTTTTTTAACTCGGGGAGGTCTGAAATGTGGAGATTCGTTGTAATCTCGAGTTCGAATTTTTTTGACGATTATGCGTTGCAATACTTTTTCTATGCAACGCATACGAGAAAGTAGAAATGGAAGCACTCCATCAGAAATTAAAAAAATGCGCAAAAGGGCCGTGTGGGAAAGGAAAATTATCCTATCGCTCCATCGATCCCTTGCACGGCTACTTCAGAATTATGCGATCAACAATTAAGGGTAAGTGTCTGCACAGAAAAACGCAAAATACAAATGCGTATTTCAGTAACATGTTAATATCGGAATACCCATTCTTTATAGCTACAATCAATGGATTTAGAGTCATTTATACCTGTGTGTTTTATTAAGGCTATAAAGTCGTATTAACAGTTTTAAATAGTTTAAAGTTGAAGTTACATGATTTGCACTTATTTGAAATGAGCTAATGAATGATTCCAAATACATTCTCTGCCAAACTGAAGGGAAAAGCTTTCAGCTCCACAAAAGAAGAAGATTTGTAGATGTGGGAAATTTCAAACTTTTATTGCAAGAGGAAACCTATTTTTCAATGAAAGGAATGCACCATCTACAAAGCTTTGTTTTTCATAAAAATCCCTCACCGTTCACACAAAGCGTGAAAAAGGACAATGATCTGAAATGGAAATATGGGTTTTAAATTATATGAGTTATGAAATGAGGCGAAATTTTTGCAACTGGTTCATTCATAGGTGTTTATATGAAAACTAGAAACAAAAGGCTTATTTACAAACATGTACCCGTCCTCCCACATTTACTTGCATTTCAAAATTTTTCTTCGATTTTGGGACATTTCATATATTACTCTTGCTCATATTCATATATTATTATGTGCAAAGATAACTACGATTGCGGCATTATAATGTCTCATACTGGGTAACCTTTTTGATAAAATTTCATTAAAATTCACTGCAAATTCCTCTGATTATAAGAAAAGGTTATATTTATAAAAACATTGTTTCGTCCTTTTCATACTTATAAATTATAATGCATCTAAAACTAATAAAAAATCAAATTCTTTAAAAAATTTATTTTTAACTTAGGTAGCTATAGAACCTTAAATTCTGGAGCCAGTCGGTCATTCTGTTCTATCATTGCGTTCATTCTTTCGGATATGAACGCAATAACTTATTCGTAACTGCGGATTTGAATGAAAATACATCTTATACAAACAGAAATCGGCAATGCAGTCTTGTCCGTCATAATATCAATCTATTGGTACCATCGCATGGGGGGGGGGGGTAGACCAGAAATTCAATTCTTCAATCAATTCTGTTTTCTTTACTGTACCGAAGCATTAAAAAAAAAAAACTGTTTTGTTTCAGTACACAAGAAACGTTATCTTATATATTTCCCCATTTACAAGATAGGAGCGGTCATTCCAAAACTTTCCGATAGAAGGTTGTAAATCTCATAGAGTAGCGCATCCTTTTTAACACGCCACTTTATGAACTTCAGCTGCCATCCTTTAGAAGTTGAAGGATTGGGGGTCGGTGTAACGGATATGAGTGGAAACATTGGCTTTAATTGAAATGGAATTTTGTAATCAGTTAATGATTCCTTTTTTCAAGCTTTTGAAATGTTACCAAATTGTATATTCTCGCTAACAATATACTATTTTAATGTTTTCTGAACTTCATTTCAGTTAATTGTTTAGTCTACATAAATCTTGATTGAGAATTTGGACTATGAGTTGAGTTAAAATGGAATGAAATATCTTATATATAACTTCATATTCATGATTTTTTTCAAGAAGATATTTTTAATCATCAAATTGTTGTAGATAATAAAGTCAGGTGCACGAACCTTTCGAATGGATTCAAATCTCATGGCATCATAGAACCTTTAAATATCATGCGTTGTAATCTATTTCAAATTGAATATTGTCTATTGTAGTAATATGACTGCACTTTCCGATTTCATATAAGCTACGCAGATAATATGCAGAATCTTCCTTTCTCAATTTTTAACAAAACGAATATCATGCGGTTAAATATTTGAGGAAAAAAATAAAGTTAACTTGAATTTTAGACAGACAATGAAACGTATTGCAGAAATTTTAAAAATTCAGATACAAATCGAGTCATAAATTTATCTTCATTGAATGGGTATCATTAAAAAATGGAATTTTATAAGACTGCGAAGCGTCGTCAATTTCATTTTCGTGTCATTATATTTTTAAAAAGGATTGCGGAAAAACATTTTAATTATTTTAAGATAATGAATGTTTTAAATAAACTTTTAAAAGTTCTATCCATGTGCATTTCTATCCACCAAAACGTTCTGTTTTACACACACACACGTGTTCCTTCTGCACTTCTAATGAAGATGAACCCGCTTCTGTCTGCGCACTCTTTTTAGGCTGGATCTTCCGAACCACTGCTGTGAATAGCGAACGCATTCCCTTGGGGAGGGGTATGCAAAAGAAGGCTCACCTTGGAGAGACTTTTTTCTTTTTTGAAATTTTCAATGAAGTTACGTTTTTTTCCGCAATGGGTTCAGAAAATGTTATTGCACAAAAATGAATGTTACATATTTTAAAGTCAAAAATATTTTTTTAATCGCACCCATTTATAGGAAATTGTGCCATTTTTTCTGAATTTTGGAAATGTGTAACAATTTTTTTGCTTCATTTCCAACAATAGATTGCGTTGTTGTCCTGAAATTCAAACCGTTTTTCGTCAGATATTTCATCTCGTTATTATTTTTTTTCTCCATTTGTTGAAAGCTGAAGAAGGATTCTGTTTCGATATCTTTGTAGTTTACAAGAAATAGTAAGTACGAATTAGAAGATAAATGAACCGTGCATATATGTTTTTAATAGAGTTTTGATGTCTTGGGATTAGCCAATATTCCACGTACGTATCGAGCAGAGAGAGTGACATTTAGAATCATACAGCTTTAATACCTTTGACCCACGAATAGACTTCGCTTCTCCATTAAGTGATGCCTTCCCATTTAGGCTATTTATTGCTATTTTAATTCCTACAATAATATAATGGACATTTGATACACGAAAGTGTTTCTACCTGAATTTTGCATTTAAATGATTTCGAGCCAGAATTTTCATTATATGCAAAGCGGTCAATATCTTACAATTGGATGGATATGAAGTTATGTCTAAACGATTTAACCGAGATTAATTATAACCAATAATCCAATGCTAATCAGCTGGTATCTAAAGATGGCTAGATATTAATTTATTTCCATATTTTAATATACTAATAAAATTTTTAAAGAAGCGTTCTTAATAAACTGTTTTTTCCCTCTTAGTCATTTCCTTGGTCTGTCTTTGAAAAAATTTATAATTAAATAGTGAGCTTATACAAACTGTTATTGATATGTCGGAACAATCGAACTCAATTCCTTCACGTCTGAAGGATAGAGATTATAGACCAGAGATTGAAAAAAAAAAAATCCACTCTTTCTAACCCCTCCCCTCCCCCCGAGAGCGGTGCCAAAAAAGACTTCATCAAGAGAGCCTTTTCTTTCTCGGTCGGCTTTTCCGGGCTTTTGCTTCTGATGAGGCACGATTGTGTGCCTTTTTTTATCGTTTGCTTTTCTGTAAAAAAAAAAAAAAATGTGCATCTAATTAATCATATTCCTAAAATAGCCCCCTTTCAGCTACCCAGAAGAGATAGGCTAATGACGGGGTGTTCCTTCCGTATCGACCGCGCAGACGATGAAGATTTCGAATGCACGGGGAGGGGAAGAACAAGCCAATATGTATAAATCATGTTAAAACAAACATTAAAGGGCGAATCGAGTGCTTCGTAGTATTAAGAAAAACATTCGATAGTAAATTTGTGAGCAAACTAAAAATGAGATGATGGCTATAAAAAGTTGGTCATTTTCGCAATGCAAGAAGCAGGGCGGTGTTTAGTTTAGTTATAATAACGCCCCATTTTAAAGCAACATTAGGCTATTTTGGGACGGACCTCGTCATTTTGAACCGCGGTCAGATGACGAGGATGACATTTGAACTGACATCCCCTTTTCAAACTTCCACATTACACAAACAATAGGAAGTTTGGCCCTGGTGGATTTAACGTGCAGCAGATCCCCTTACACGACAGTTCTTCGGGGGAATCGGGTCTCAAATCTGAAACCTTCTGATGCTGAAGCCGAGACCTTACCACCAGGCCACCGCGGCCCAAAGCATTGCAGCAGGATCACGATTATACTCGCATTTTTCGTGCCGTTTGGTTAATTCTTCTATTAATATGCATTTTTCTTTCCAATTATGCTCTTAAACTCATGAATCGTTCGGAAAATGGCAATAAACTTGTAAAAGTAGTCTTCTTAAAACTTTCTAATAAAGGTGAATTTTAGCCGCGTTTCTTCCCAACCGATTGATGCCAAAATTTGACGCAGAATTGCAGCTGCAGTCACAAATTTTATTCATTACGTTTTCCAATTGCCTCGTTCACATACTTCTGAAAGTCGGGAATTAAGTGAAAATTAGATTATAAAATTTTTTCTTTGAGAAAATAAAATATCATAAAAATTAATTTAGAAAAATAACGAACGCATATTTATTAAAGCACTCATTGCATAGAAATGTTCTATTTTAATCATTTTTTACTTTTTAATTTCTAATTCAATATTATAAATATTCTGGTTACTTTTGCTAATTATTTATTGTTATCCATTTTTAAAAGTCAGTAGCAGGTGGTGCTACAGGTATCAGTTCAGAATTAAAATAAAATGAATCGATTAAATAACAATTAAATTCTGAAATATCTGATATTAAAGTATCATACTGTCATCGAGAGCACCCAATTATATAAGATTTGAAAACTGTATTTCTACTTGAGAACATGAGTCAAAAATAAATGACAAAATCAGCGGTCTTTTTCTTCCTACTCTGCAATAAAAGTGAATCTATGTTTTAGACAACTTTTCTCCCCCAACCCACTTGCAACCAAAATTTGATGCAGAACGACGATTCATGCCAAATTTGATATATTAGAGATATTGGGTTTGTGAATTGCCGCATTTGCAAGCTTCTGAAAGTACAGACCGATAGATTGCCAACCTCTGACTAGATTTCGCTCAAAATTTGAACGATGTCTACAATACGGATGTTAAATCTGTGAGGTGAATTCTATCCGTCCAGCTCTCTTCGTTCTGCAGTTATCATATTAGCTTACATTCGATCAGAAATCCTCTGAATATGTTTTGCTCAACATTTATACCAAGTTTGTAGAGAATTCTACAAACTTAGTATAAATACTATATTCCAAATTTCATCTATTTAGATCAAAGCGTTTTTGAGTCATCTTTGTCATGTACAGACAAACAGACATAATGTAAAAATGCGTTTTTGAACTCAGGAAGGTCTAAAAATGGGAGATTCGACAAAATCTCGAACTCGAATTTTTTGACGAAGCATTTAAAGCAACAAAAACAGCGTTGCAGTAATGTAAATAAGAATTTAAAAAATATGAAAATAATTTCCTATATTTTAATTTTTAATTTTCTTTTATAAATAGCAAGAAATCTTTAATTTATTGAAAAATCTTGATTTCTGTAATAGAGAAATGTTGAGATACTATTGAATGAACTCGAGGAATCGAAACAAAATTCTTGAAGTCACTATCAATTTTGGGAAGATGCGATTAAGTTACTGAGGTATGCCATATTTTTTTACTACTGAACATGTTCTAATGATAAGATTATATAATAATTTTTATCCGTTTAACTCGATGAATTTTCTAGTTATTATTTTCAGTTCAATGTGAGCGATACATTGGACACGAAACTTTTAAAAAAAGGAATATGTTCGTGTAACTGACTCACATCGATAGGACAATTTAACATAAATATTTCCAATGTCTCCTTTGTTTGATTTTACATTATCATATTCAAAGTCATAAAAACAGAGATTATTGCAATTCTCTAAATATTTAGATTGAGAGAATTTGGTAAATATTTAAATGTCTGACCTCCCTTTATCCGCAAAACACATTTTTGAAATGATATCTGTCGGTCGCTCCGTTTATCTGAAAACAAGATAGCTTAAAAACTCTGAGTTCGATGGGTGCAGTTCAATATATGATAATGAAACCAAATTTATAGATTTCCATAAAGTGTTTAGAGAAACCAATTGAAAGAGCAGTTTGTCTGTCTATCTGTCAACAACAACAGAACACGGTCATGACCAATGATAAAGCACTAGATGGATTCAATTTGGTGCATAGTTCGACAGTCAAAGTGTAGATCCGTATTTAGTTTTGAATCGAATCTGTCGGCGGGTCGAGAGTTCATCTAAACGTGTGTTCACGCGCATGTCAATGCAATAATTCTAAAACGTGACATTTGAGCTCAACAGAATTTGCTGTGTGAGATCGGTGTTTCAATCGCTTGACAAAGAGATGTCCTCTACGCTTCGAAGCCCAAAGCGCTCATGTTCAGGAATCGGAAGGTGAAAATGTAAACGGCTTTCATGGCATTGCCCGCAGCCTGCGAGTGGAGGGGGGGGGGGCAGCAAGCGAAAGTGGCGGCTCCCCTTTGTTATTTTCAAGAAATACGAAAGATTTGCGGATTATGTGAATATTTGTTTGCCTTAACTTTTGTTGTGTGGTATCCTATAAAATAATTTGTATACTCAGACATAATTGATTCTGCAGTTGCAGTTAAACCCTAACGAGTAAAATCTTGACAGTGTCTTGCATAAGGAACAAAACGAAATGTCCAAAAAGTGATTCGTGTAATGACAAGTGGCGAGGAGACGCAGTTACGCTCTATGCTGCAACGGCCTGCATCAGAGCGCTTCTTTGAAGAAACTCTTTTTATCTACATAGAAGAAGTTTTTTGTTTGTTTGTTAGAAGAAGTGTTGTTTTTTATCTACATAGAAGAAGAAGAATTTTGTGGAATTTTGAAGCGAAAACAAAAACAAATGTAAAAAAAAACAAAAAAAAACACACACACACATATTATAAATAATAAATTACATTATTTTAAATTTGTTGAGTATTTTTTTTTTTTCGGTTATGAAATATTTTACACGGATTCCTATGGAACAGATTCCTTCGCTTAACGATTTCCGGGAATGAATTATTTTCGTTAAAAGAGGCTCTACTGCATTTGCATCATTTCAGAAAGAACCAATTCTCATAAAGATTAAACACCTTCTCATTGCATTCATAGTATGCTAAAAAGTATAAATTTAATAAATGTTGGACTTCGACTTTATCTTTCCTTCCAATGTTTTTTATAAATTTGAGTTCAAATTTTAATTTAGTATAAAGTATGCGAATGAAATGAGTGAAATATTTCCTACGGATGAAATCATATCCAAACATGAATCCGAAGTGATATTTTGAAATTTTGAAAATGCAGACTTTCGTTCACGAAGTTTCATTTCCTGTTCTTCTTTCCCATCTGGATTTTCCCGCTCTGAAGGTGATTCAATCTCCGGTCGAGATAACAGCGCCCCCTACAGCATTTTTTAAAAAATTATTTTCATTGGCGTTACATGTTCTGTTTCAGATATGCATATAAATCAAAATTGGTAAAAAAGTGTTTTGGTTTGATTTGTTTGAATAATATTTCATTCGGATATTATATAATACAATGCAATTGAAGAATTTCAGTAAAATGTCTCGTAAATTTAAGACGAGATACCATAAAATATTTGTTTGTAGTAGTAATGGAATTATATGACTTTAGACGCATCTCTCTGAATACGAAAAACACATTTTTGGTATTTTGTTTGTTTGTCGAAACGAAAACTCAAAAATGTTTTGAGGCAGGTCTATTACTTTTGTGCCAAATTTGTAGCTTTCTAAAATTATTTTGAACGAAATCCATTTGCAGGTAGTCTGACTCTTCGAATATAAATGAACACGCTAATTACAAAACGTAAAAAATCAAATGAATACAAGTTTATACACAGTTTTTCAATTAAAGTGTAGGTCCGTGTCAGATATTAAATCAGATACATGAAATATTTGACAATATGTTGGCATGTGCTTTCGTTATGCATGCAAACCGATAGATAAAAAATACAATTTAAATAAATGAATTTCGATGTGAGATCCATTACTAAAATTTTAATTCTGTCTCGTTTCAATGGACTGCAAAAAAGGAACCATATTCGTTTTTCCTGAACATGCTGCGAAGCACAAAACTTTGAAGTGTACGACTCTAAATTAAAAGTCAGTACTTGCGGCGTCATGATCTTAGCCCAGGTTCTCATTTTTGTATAGAGGATATTAATGGGAGAGTGTATGGAACACCACTTCCGATTACCTCTTCAGATGCAAAATATATTGCTTGAAAATATTTCATATACTGCATGACAATATTGTAATGACCATAAGTGTACATAATGAAGGTATTGCAATCCTCATAATACGAAGAGTAAAAGTATGAAAGTACTGTAATGTCCGTCCCTGATGAATCCTTATATTTTAGACCTTTCTGAATCCGAAAAATATATTGTCCGAATTATATCTGTCTGCGTATCCTTGATAGTGTAACGAATTATAATTGTGCAATTTGTTATGCAGTTTTTTTCATAAAATTTTCGATTTTCAATCATATTGTGGACGAAAATCACCGAGAGTAAGTATGTCTGTCAGCTGACTTTTTGAGTCATGTTGACTCAAAAATGCGAATAGCTAAATGATCGAAAGTAGCCATGTTGCCTTTGCATTGCCTTTGCATATATTTGTATCAAATTTCACTCCCGATCCGTCAAAGAGCTGTCTATCTGTCGTCCTATGTTCTGTGAATGTTTGAGAGCGATAATTCGAAAACGCAAAACTTGAGACTGAAATTTTGCATGCGATCTGGTCACCTGCGCTGCAAATCTATAAAATTTTGAATCGATTGGTGGAGGCGGAATCTATCCAAGATCCATGTTCAATGCTTTCGTCAATGTATTCTGAAACTAATGTTGCGGTGGGAAGAAAAGGAAGAATATTCCCGCTCTGTTTGAAGAGAGTGTGCGGCTACAATAAAATAAAAGCGATTTTTGAGATTTTGAAAAATCTTCACTTTTCGAATCCAGTAGACACTGAAAGAAACACTTTTTTCGATTGCGTTCTGTCTTATTCAGCCCAAAAATTCCCCGGGGATAGTAAACACATATGCATAAAATATATTCATTCATTTAACACCTAGGAGAGATATTTTCAAATTAAATATAAAACTGTTTGTACAGTTTTTAATAGAAATTATAAACTCGCAGTTTGGATGAAACTGAGTGGCATAAATTCTGTGTCTGCACATCCAAATGTACGAAATAAATTTTCGAAACGTGGCATGTAGTTTTGTGATTGCAGTAATATGCCTGTATGAA